>VXAV01009338.1:48045-93349 GCA_013399715.1 Alectura lathami | reverse complement strand
TCCTTCCAGGGTCTGTAGACTCTCCTCTTCCACTTGAGTTTCCCCAGTAGATCCCTGCTCAACCATGCAGGTCTCCTGGCTCCCTTGCTCGACTTCCTACCCGCTGGGATGCTCTGATCTTGAGCTTGGAAGAAGCAGTCCTTGAACGCTAACCAACTCTCTTGGGCCCCTTTACCTTCAAGAACCCTGTCCCACGGGATTTCCCCTAGCAGCTGCTTGAAAAGGCCAAAGTTGGCCCTTCTGAAGTCCAGGGTTGCGATTCTGCTTGGTATTCTGTTCCGGCCACATGAGATCCTGAACTCCACCATCTCATGATCACTGCAACCAAGGTTGCCCTCAACCTTCACAACCTGATTCTATGATCAGATCACACGGGGCTCCAATGGCTGCAGGTACACAACACGAAACAGTGAAGAAGCCGGGGAAAGGGTGGAAAGGGGCAGGGATAGCAGCAGGAGGGAAGGGAGGAGGCAATAATTAGGAAGAGTGACCACAGGAGGTGTGTAGTGGGAGCTGGACAATGTTGGACCTGCAGCAGCCCAGAACTGGGGCAGTTCCTGTTTGCGTCTGGCCATTGCAGGGATCTGGCAGTGAAACCTGAAGGCAAGTGAAAATGCCAGGGCTGCTGGTGCTTGCAGCACAGCTGGGCATGGGTGGGCAGCCCTGGGCTTGGCCTGTGGTTTTTCCTGACTGCCTGCTGGCTCGTGCTCCAAAGGAGGGATTTGGAGAGGTCAGAACCGTCTGTGGAGGGTGAACAAAGAGTGCTTCGTGGCTGTTTCAGTGGTTTGAGCCTACAGGTTCCAAAAGCTTGTTTGAAGCTTCAGTAACACTAGGTTTGGTTTCCTCCTGTAGCAGGCAACCACGTCTCACCATCGAGTACATCACATTTTTTAATGGAGATGGATACTCCTTAGCTTTACTGTCCCATCTCCAGGGCTGGTGACCATTTACTGGTGTGCCGTCTTCAAGCTATGAAATGTGTGTCCTTCTATTTATGCCTTGTCCTCTGATGTATTTAGAAAATGCAGCCATGTATCTTCTCACCCATGGTTTGTAAAACAAGCTGCCCTTTTTCACCCTTCTTTGTGTCAAATTGCAGTCTCCTGCTCACCCTAGTTAACCTCCCTTCGCAACTGCCCTGCTTCTAATCCCCCTGCCTTGGGTGCAGTGGCCAGAACTAAGCAAGTAATTGCAGATTAGTTCTCATTTTTGGTTAATACAGTTTTCTCATCCTTGCAGAAAATGTCTAATGGATTCCTAAATGTCCTTTGGACTCTCCGTTGAGGTTGGTGCGGGCATGCTGAACAGGTCTCATTAGGCTGACATCAATAGCATAAGAACATGAAGACAAGTTTTGAAGAAAAGAAGAATCGAATGAATAGAATAAAGTATGAAGTATGAAGTAAGGGTGGATCATGCTAGATCAATCCAGCCTATCCTTGCTAAATGAGGCCAGGTACCACTGTACCATGAATATGCAAGATTGAGTTGCAGGGAAAATTGTTAGGGAGGCAGAGGTGACAGGTGCTGCTTCAGGGACTGCACGAGGAACTGGCTCACAGGGAGACAGCTGCAGTGAGGATGAAAGGTTTGGCATCAGGCATTTACTAGAGGGGTTTCCCAAGGTCTTTCCCTCTGGGAAATCACATGTTAATGTTTTCATAACAACCTTGGCACAAAAACGAGTGTGCTAATGAACTGTTTTTTTGGCACCTTTAATAAATAAGAATGAAAGCATAGAAAAACAGACCTTAAGAGTGACTAAGGTATGTGGATGAAACAGGGCCATACAAAGGTCAGGACCATGCGTTTATGAGCAATGTAAATATTCACAGAAAGTTAAAGAACCTAGGCCTGTTGGGGGTGTCAGTGTACCAACGCACCACTAAGATAACTGGAAGATTTGTTGTGGAATCAGACAGTCTCAGTGGCAGCTAAGTTGCTTCTTCAGTTTCTGACTGTAGTACTTCATCTTTCCTATCTTTAAAAGATCTGTTCTTTCTTGGGAGGGTATTTTTACTTGCCAAAATTTGCCAGTAAGGTAATGCATTTCACACATGAAAAACTTTGAGGGAATGGTGTCAGATGGGAAGCATTATTGGGGGAATGTGAATTCTTTTCTGGCTTGTGATTTTCTTACTGGATTAGAAGGAAGGACATTACTAAGCAGGGTCATTAATGGCTGTGAAAACAGTGAAGACTTCGCATCGGTAGCTGCTAGCACTTTCACTATAGAGATGTGAGGGGTACAGTGTGTAGGGTAGGACAGGGCTCAGAGTAACAGTGGGCAAGGCCAGGGCATTTAGCAGAGGTCTTAATGGATCCTCAGAAACTTTCATCCCAGCTCAGCAGCCCATCAACATGGGGGGAGCTGAGCCACCGGTGCCCCTGTTGTGACCAAGGACATGGCAGCAGGGGCCTTGAGATGGATTCCTCCATGAGCCAGGGAAGAGGACTGGAGGAGAAGGGAGATGAAAATTTTGTGCACCAAATGAAAACCAAGGCAGAGCAGGGAAGGGATTCTGGCAAAGCTCCGCCACGGCTGCTGCGAGAAGGCTGTGGAGTGTGATCAGACTCAGGTACAGATCAGGGAATGACTGATATGCCTCTGGGAGAAGAAATACTCACTTCTGAATGACTCAGTCTGTAGTACTGTTGCCCTGGGCTGCTTTGTTACCTCAAACAACACTCTGCATTTATGCAGTGCATTTAAAATCAGCTGGATGAAGAGGTGATTTTAACAGCCACCAAAACGCAAAAAGGTATACTTGAAATGCTTTTTTCCAGGGTGAGTCACCTGCCTGAAGGACTGTAGCTGGGAAGACTATCAGCATGACTATTTGATATCTGCAGGTGTCATTAACTCATAACCTTGTACCATATCCCAGCTGCTGGCTGTGTGGGGGACAGTCTCCAGGATCTCCTGTCCTGGAATGAAGAGGGTGTGGAACAGAATGAGCAATCATGATCTAGGCTGGGAAATGACTGTTATTTGTATAGTCTTCGTCAATAAAATGACAGCCACGCCTGAGTGATGACCACAACACTGTCTAGTTGTCTCAGTATTTGAAGATACACCTCCTGAAAGGATAAGAGATTTACTCTTTGGTGAGATGAGAAATCTTGTACAGACCTGTAAAAACCAAACTAATATAGTTCATGCAAATTTTACATATTAATTTGCTCATTATGGGCTGTCAGATGTAAAAGGTATGCAACAGGGTCACATGATAATTCTGTCATCTTTTAAGAACTACACTCTTAAATCTTTATACCAGGAAATGTGGAAGTATATAAGCTAATGACTTGCAGAAGGAATGAAAGGTTGCCGCAGATTTTTCCACTATTTTTATATAGGACACTTGATTGTGACAGTAAATTTAAAATTGGTTTCCCTACGCTCACCACATCCCAGCAGGACAAAAACCTCAGAATTACAGAAGAGAATTCATTTTGCCAGTATGTGAGTATATAGAAATGTTAAAGCATATCCAGTTGAAAGGCTGCTAAAAGTTTTCTATCAAAAATAGTTTAGGTGAAGCTTACTCACACCAATATTAAGTTCTTCAAGGATTTTCTCCCTTCCCTAACCACATCCAAAACAATAGGGATGATGGACAGATACTTTATTGCTAAGTACTGTCAGCTTTTTCACAACATCCTGAGTACATTCCTGTTATCCTGTTAAACATAGAAAAAATTCAGAGTGCATATGTTGAAATTTGACATGAAAATTAAGTTGAATCAAAAACGATTGGAAAAATATTAGTTTAATGAGGCACTTATTCATATACTGACTTTATGTTTTCGGTTCAACAGTGTTCATATGTTTCAGGAATCTTTGGGTTGGAAGTGATTTGGCATTTTTATCTTCTAGCTGTCTCCACTTCTTAGAGCTAATAGAAGTTGCTGCTTTCATTTCTGTTTGAAATTTAGCAATGGAGAGACATTTTTATGTCTGTTAACAGACTTGGACAGATTATACAAACCTGTAAAATATTGATTCTGCAAATGCTGAGTGTCAAATTAGTTTAAATTATACCTTTAAGGAGCTTAGGCACTGACTAAATGTAGTAAATGCCATTTTAAATAATAAATTGATGCTTTGAATGATTGTACATTTGAATGTAACTGCATATTTGACAATGGCAGAGAAGCATACATGGCAGTAAAAATGCATGCTCTGTTAAGGGCAGTTGTTCTTCAACTTTTAAGAGCAGCTCCTTGTTTCCACCCTAGAGATGTAAAGGTACTAGTAGTGAATGATTCATTTGAACACTTTGGGCAGGAAAAGGTTAGACAGTCCCAGCCCTCACTCAGCATTAGCTACTGCTGTGTAGCTCTCCCCACCTCTGCCCTGACCCATTTTCATGAAGGTTCCCATTGCTGCAGAGGGCTGCCCACTTGGACTCTTTGGGAAACAGTAAGAAAAACTTTCATAACGGCCACAACTTCATATTAGTGATGCAGCAGGAAGAAATAGCTGCATAGACATGCCCTGAGTAGCTGGGCTGGGGGATGCCCACCTGCCCCTGGATGTGAGCATCTGGAAGGAGTCGCAGGTCTGAGTGGTTCCTGCCTCTGGCTGGCCCTACCCTGCGCTGTGTGTGACAGGTCCTCCTACAGATCCCAAAGCCCCTCTTGTGCTCTGTGCATGCTTCTTAGTGAGGGATCCTGCAGGAGAGGCCAAGGAGAGGAGTCTGGGTTACCCTACTTGTAGCTCTGCAGTTACCTCCAGGGCAAGCTACAGGCATGAATGCAGCATGGTGGGCTTTTGTTCGAGCAGGTGGAGCCCTGCCCTCTTACTGGGAAGTGGGGAACAGATTGTGATGAAAATATGTCAGCCTCTGGTGTTACCCCTCTGTAGAGCTGTTCCATTTTTCTCATCGTGATGTGCACTTCTGCAGTGGTTCCCTGTCTGATGCTGAGATCATTGTGCTCTTTAAGGTTCTCGAGTGGGTCTTTTATCAGCAGGAACAGATGTGAAATTTTCCTCTGACTTCACTTGTTAGCTGTGTTGGTGGGTCAGGGGAAAAAAATGTTTCTGCTGCTGGAGTTTTGCCTTGGACTTTCCTGCCTTGTGTGGGGCTGCTGGGACATCAACACGTTGGCTGGTCTGGCAAACGGCAGAGGTGCTCTGGGCTGAACCGAACTGCTGGTAGAGAACAGTTTGTCAGTCTGTGCTGGAGGGGATGGATTTAGATAATATGGAAATCTTCACAAAAATACACCTGCTTTCTGTTAAACATTTTCTGATTTTCACTTTTTTTTTTTTTTTTAAATCAGAAAAGATTTCCCCATTTCTAGCACTTACCTCCATCCAATACCTCTTTTTCTATCTACTGTAACATCGTTCCATAAGCAAATAAAAAATTAAAAAAAAAATTCTCCTTTCCTTCTGAAACCCAAATGGAACTTTCTTACACAATCCATATTATCAGGACAAATAACATACCTCTGAGTCCCCTCACATATGGCATGTTGAAACAATACCAAGTTCATGGCACGTAAGTTGTCCCTTTGAGTCAGTACTGGAGTCCAGTGAAGGAGACAGAATGAATTATTCAGTGCAGTTCAGATTTACTCATGCAAGTAAATAAGCGCAAAGCTCTTGATCCAAGGCTCTAAAGTGTAGTAGTAGTTAGAGGTTCTGCTGCCAGCCTTTCTCTCCTAAAATCACCTAGTTGTTCCTCCCCGTGTCCAGTGTTGCATATAATGTGTGTTGGCTGCCAATAAAACGTTGCGCGCAGGGCTGGAAGTAGAGCACCAAGCTCACTATACTGCTTACTGTGCACTTAAGGAGATCTTCAAGAGAGCACTTAGATTCCCTCCTCTTGGAGATGGTCTGGAGGAGCTGTGTGTCCAAATTCCACGTCCTCTCCTGAGAGGGCAAAGGACCCTTGAAAAGATGCTCAGTCTTATTAATGTTGTCTTGGCTTCTTTTCCAAACGATAAACTTTGGGGACAGAAAAACTAGGTTTGTGGATCTCACTAGTGGTGGAGACACTGCTGGGAGTAAAGATCACCTTCCTGGAGCTCAGGCTTGAAGCAAACACAAGACAGTGAAATAGGTATTTAATTAAAACTTGCAGTAGGGGAAAAGATAAGATTTTCGCTCCCATATGGCTTCCAGGGAAGTTGGTTTAGAAATCCCCCAGGATTAGGGAAATAGAAGGATTTCAAAGTCAAAGCAGAGATCCAGCAGAAAATGAAAATTAAGTCCAGCAACTGTATTATATTACAGGCTGTTCACTTACTCTTACTAAAGGGCGAAGATATGCAGCCCCAGATTTGATCAGAAGAGCCATTCATTTTGCGGAGCACTGGGATGAAACCCTCCAAGGTCAGGGGCCTGTAGTGTCTGGAGCTCAGTGACTGGTGAGGGAGACAGCAGCTTAACGGAGGAGGAAAATGAGATATGGTGCACTGGACTCAAACACATTGAAGCAGTTATGCCATCATGAATTCCCAGATTTCAGGCTGAGAGCATTTGCTGAGAATTTAGTCACTGAAAACAAAAGTAGTTGAGCAGTTACATCTCTTCTGAAGATGTGGGCCAAAGTTTTTATTAGCTCTCTGCTACCTCAAGTTGTGACATTCTAGTTTAATTCTAGTCTCATTGCAATTTAAGAGGCACAGAATCTCAGCCGTAACTGCTGACATTTACTCTTCTTCACAGAGAAGCCAAGTACAAGGACCTAATTCAGCGTAGAACTTCAGTCCAAAGTTTGTTTTCTGCTGAAGTTTGCCAAGCCTCGAGATAAACATGTGCACATAGGCTGTGAGAAAGGGAGGATTCAAATACGTCTTTAATCGTGAACCAGCATAGTTTGAGCACTTGACTTCCCACTTTATGTTAACTGGTCTGAGGCACGCTGCATTAGTGATGCTGAGAGATATATGGCAGCTTGCCCCCTCAACAGAAAAGTCTCCAGGGGTGGTGCCTCGTAATTTTGCAACATTTAAATCATTTTAAAAGGTCTTTAAGAATTTACAGTAAGCCCTTGAGTTCTTCCACAGGCCACAAATTAATTAGCTCGCTCCTTAAATTCCAGCGAGCTAAGTGGAAACGCTTCAGAGGTTCCGTCCCTGGAAAATGTAAATCTTCCTTTGATTAACTCCCCACTTCATGATAATGATGGCCTGGGTTATTTTAAAGAGCTTGATGTGATTTTTAAAATTTGACTGTCAGAGTAGACTTCCAGTTAGTGCTGGAGATTAAACTAGAACTCTACTCGATGTTAGAGGGAAATAAATTAGTTGGCCACCAGGAAGGAAAGACCCTTCTGCCATGAGTGTAGGAGCATCCAGCCCTGCTTGCTGGCTGAGATGGCCAATGCAGACTGCACTAAAAAGCAGTGTACTATCTCAGATTGCAAATGGGGAAGGGCCAAAACAGCTGCTCTCTTTCCCTCAAAGATAGCACTGTTTTTCCTCTCTTAGTTTTTTGTTTTGAAGGTATGTTCTGCTTCCTGGATTCCCTGGCTAGCAGGTTTGAAGTGAGATCTCCTTGTTGATGACAGTAAAGAAAATAAATCTATTGCTTAGGTAGCTGCCAAATGCAAAGGTCATGTGAAATCTCAAGGGACTTGAGAGGCTACAGTGAGAGAACATGATCCTTCAGTCTGCTAAAAACCACAAATTGCCTGGTCTCAGAGGAAAGAAATCTTACTGTCATTCACCCGGAGATAAAATAGAGCAGAGGTGGGATTTTTTGCAGAAGGTCTAGTTCCAACTGACCGGCCAAGGTGGGTTCGTTGCCAGCTCCTGGGAGTTGGTGCTTTGGGATGTGGACAACGTAGCCACAAAAAAGGAGAGTGGGGCATTTCCCTATCCTGATGCTGAAATCTCTTCAGACAAGGCTTTGGAACAACTCTGTGAGGGTGCATTGCAGTAGGGAATTGCCAGCAGGTGCAGATCCGGAGTGTTTGTGCCAAAACACACAGCTTCACTGTGAAATTGGCAGCTGAGAGCCATATCTGATCCTCATTCCAGGGAGTGGCTTCACAGAATATGGAGGAACTGGTGCAGTTTAAAAATAAAGTTTTTCCCATTCTAGCACAGAATTCCCTGTTCTTGGATCCTCAGGATCTAGAGAGAAATCCCCATGGCCTTCAGTGTTTGTGATCACTTAAAAACATACCCTAAGTCCTGGGGCTCCTGCTACACTTTCACTGAATTCTCAACATTAAAACTCTCCCACTGAGTTGCCTGACATTTTTGCTTTGTAAATCCTGGAATCCTTCATGACAGAGATATTACACCTCCAAACTGGTGATATTTATTTTATGTCAGCACCTGTAAGCCCTGTAAGTAGGTGATGATGCTGCAGAGCTATGCGCTGTACAATTATGACCAGCTTGCTGAACTTTGGAAATAATGGGCTACCCTACAGTTCCTTAAACACTTAATATTTCTGTTGCTCCAGAGGATACAAACACTGAAGTACCCCCATGACATGAGAAGGCTCACGCCTGCTCTCTGAGCTGTAATTGCCTCCTACCCCATCACAGTTAATTTCTCAGCAGGTTCCAGGGTGAGATGTCCCTTCTCTCCTCCCCACATTTTCTTGCTGGATCCTCACCCTAGATCCTGATTTGCTCTCTGCATTCAGCTGCACGGATGGCTTGGATCCAAATCCATGCCAGCTCACTGAGATGCTATATTTGCCTGAGGTTCTGTGGCAATACTTTTCAACCTTTCAAACAATGGGTGGGCTCTCACAGTAAATCTTAGCTGCCTGGAAATAACCTTGTTTTACTTAGTTACTCTGTTTAGTTTAGGCAAGGCAAATCTTCGTCTTGGCTTGTTAACTGTTTATGAATATTTGCACTGTACATAGTGTGCAAACACCTCTACAAACTCTGGTTGTATCCTTAATGTACAAGCCTTTAAAATACAGTTGCTAAAAAGGCCATGTTGTTTGCTGTGTCACTGGCTGCTCAATGCTATGTCTCATTCCTGTGGTGGGGTACGTTTTTCCTTTAACTGCTTTACTCAACCAAATTTCAACTAAAATGGCTTTCTATTTACTTCATATGCTTGAATGATTTTCTGATAATCTGGCTCATAAGAGATGAGAGCTGCACCAGGGAGTAACCAATTCCACCTGATCCTTGTTAATAGCTATATAACATTTAGTTTTGTTTTCCAGGGGAAGGAAAGTATACAGCTGCCAAAGATGAATGATCAGTGCAGAAAGGAGTTGAGGGAAAGGATAAGAGTATAATCAGCTGAAGTCTTATGAAAAGGTGCTCAGATATGGTGAACAAAACAAGTCTTTGAGCAGTTGGTCATGAAATTCTGGGAAGATGACCAGAGCAGCAAAACACTGTATTGCTACAGGATGGTTGTTTCTATATTACAGCTGTTCCATAGAATCATAGAATGGTTTGGGTTGGAAGGGACTTTAAAGATCATCTAGTTCTAACCCCTTGCCGTGGGCAGGGACACCTTTCAGGCTGCCCTGATCGGGCTGCCCAGGGCTCCATCCAGCCTGGCCTTGAGCACCCCCAGCGATGGGGCATCCACAGCTTCTCTGGGCAGCCTGTGCCAGGGCCTCACCGCCCTCTGAGTGAAGAATTTCCTCCTCACATCTAAACTAAATCTCGCCTCTCTTAGTTTAAAGCCATTCCCCCTTGTCCTGTCACTGTCAGACCATGTCAAAAGTTGTTCTTCCTCCTGTTTACAAGCTCCCTTTAAGTATTAGAAGGCTGCAATGAGGTCTCCATAGAGCCTTCTCTCCTCCAGACTGAACAAGCCCAGCTCCCTCAACCTTTCTTCATAGGAGTGGTGCTCCAGCCCTCTGAGCATCTCCTTGGCCTCCTCTGGACCTGCTCCAGCAGCTCCACCTGTTTCTTAGCCTGGACACAGTACTCCAGGTGGGGCCTCACGAAGGCAGAGCAGAGGGGGACAATACCTTCCCTTGCACTGCTGGCCACCTATCTCTTGAAGCAGCCTGGGATACCGTTGGCCTTCCAGGCTGCAGGCACACGTTGCAAGGTCATGTTGAGTTTCTTCTCAGCCAACACCCCCAAGTCTTTCTCCTCAGGGCTGCTCTCAAATTTAAATGCTCTCATCCATTATCCAAGTAAAATGAAGTAAAATCTCTTTCAAGTCTTTCGAGTCAAAATGTGCTGTTATATTTTTCCTTCAGTGAAGACATTGTGGAAAGTTATGAAGTAGAAAACATTGCTTTATTGCTTCAGGAGAAGAAAGTTCCTTTCCTAATGACAATTTTGCACTCTAATATGCCTGTTTTTCTGTATCAGCTCCTCTTACTTCATAACATAGAGCAGTATACAAATTGAGTATTTCAATGAGTCTGTTATCTACGGAGATAACAAAAGCCAAAGTAGCCAAAAGCAAACTACTCAACCTCTTTATAAAAGGAAAACTCACACAGTGAGCGTGCTACAAGGAAAGGCAGTTGTACAGTCTCAGAAAGTAGGTTAGGATACCCAAGGGACAATTTAAATGAGCTAGTAAGGAAAAACAGATCTGGGACTATTGTAAGGCTTTCTTCTCTGTTAATATTGTAGGAATGAGTAAATCAAAGGGAGGAAAAAATCACACTTCATGCATACTGTTTCATGTTGTGTTCATTTTTTTAACACCTCAATGAATCATCTAAACTCTGCGGGAGGAGAGGATGCCAGGAGGAGACTAACATTTGTGATCTAGTCTAGTAATCTTATGTCTAAATTTATAGGGAAAGACTGGATTTTGTTTTCCATGAGTAAATGTAGGGGAATGTTTGGAGGTCTTTGTTTTTGTCATGCAAGTGTGTGTCCAAGCTAAACTGTTATTTTTGCTGTCAACAGTAAGAATAAAAGTCTGCCTTGACTGGGATGCTACTCTTCAGCAATAACTACAAGGAGTTAACATGATTAATTGGGAAGGGGAAGGACAGGAGTGATTAATGGCACAAGTGATATGAGGAATGTAACAGCAGCTCTTGGGCTGGGAAAGGCTCTTTCCCTGAGCACAGTACCTGGGGCTTCAGCAGTGGTGTCTGACGCAGGAGCTCGTGTGGAGCACACAGCAGTCCAAATCTAGCAAGTGACGCACTGCAAAATGTAAGGCACCAGTTTTGGCTATTGCTTGTCAAAGGCAAATCTTGATGCTTGAGTCTGCCAATGGAGAGGGCTGCAGCCAGCCCCTGCTGCAGCCAAGAAGGCTCTGAGCACCTCGGCAGGTTTGGCTTTCTCGATGCCATTTGGCCATCGCAAGAAGAGTCCACAGCAGTGTAGTCTCAAGACTTTTCAGTCAGAAAGCTGGTAACCTTCCTTCCTAATGTAGGATGGATTCTCCTTTTCAGCACAGTAAATCACTAAGAGGAAGAATATCCAGTGGACTTACAGCAGCTTTTATGCCTTTGTTCTGTTACGCTCCAGTTGCTCCTTCAGCTGAGAACTTGCCGTAGGGGAAAATGCCACTTATGGCATGTCCTTATACCTCCACGGCATCCCCAGGTGAACAATGTGGTTCAGATACATTCACTGCTACCTTCTACCTCCTTTATGACACGGGTCACTCACCTGAAAATAAGACCTTATTTGTTGGTAAAATTAGAAATATTTGTGTGAAGTCAAAATTATTTTTATAGCATTTTGTAGCTATAGTTTATGTATTCCATTTAAGATTCAATTCTATCATCTCTAAAGCAGTAACTGAATGCTGTTGAAGCTTAAGCAGCAGAACTGCAATTCTGTCCCCATTGCTTTCTATAGCAAAACTGCCAGGGACTTAGCTGGAACTAGGATTATAAAACTGGAATAGCAACAATATACAGGTTTTCACTCAGGTGTTCCCATATTTAACTGTCTGGTAAAATCACTGGAGCAAAAGGCAGGGTGTACCTATGAATGTTTGCTTATAAATGTTTGTACAGATCCAGAAAATATAACTCCAAAATTCAAATACAAATCTTGAGGAAAAGAGTGGATTGAAGAAGAGGGGAGAAGCCATGTCCACCAGCAATCGAAGACAATCAGCCTGGCCTTTTGTCCCTCAGGATTTTCTGAATCAAGTTCTGTTCATATTTTTATCTGTAGTAATGGAAGGAAAAAAAAAAGAAAAAAAACAAAGAAAAAAAACAAGCATTTTGTGTGTATTGAAGGACCCTGGTTCCCCATGAATTTGTCTGCTGGTTGAGCACTGACACTAATGGTTGCCTTCTTCCTAGGGAATAAAAGGACCTCATAAAATGGCTCACATATTTGGTGCTCAGTGTGTGAGCTTGGGCTACTGCTTTTCCACTTGCCAAGGCACTTACAGTACAATCTCTTCCCATGTTACTTGCTCAGCCCTATATGCTCACGAAGCTTGAGGAACTGGATTGTGTCTGAGTCTTGGTTTTCATCTGCCAAAATATGTTTGGGATGAGCCAAAGGCTTCAGAAGTTATTAGGAGGAGATGAGAAGACAGTACGACTGCTTTAAGCTTTGTTCCCATAGAAACATGTCTGAAAAGTGTATTAATCTTCAAATGGCAGGAACGGAGAGCTGCAGGGGATGGCTCCCTGTTCCCAAGTGCCTGGCTGTGGGCAGTGTGAGATGTGGGAGCTGCTTGGTTTGCTTCTTCTTGTGCTAGGTCCTGTTTTTCTCTCAGAAGCTTATATCTGGGAAAAGGGGAGAAAGAGTTTTTGGTTGCCTGTTCTGGCTGCTGATCCTGAGTGAGATGGAAATTTTTTTTTTTTTTGGAAAAGGGACTGTGTACATGCACCCAGGGAAGGCATGTATTCAGCATGTCCTCCCAGAGAGCTGGGAAGCAAAGACAGTGGGAGATGCTGGAGAAAAGCATGATCTTATCCAGGCTTCAGAAAAGTGGGAAAGCCTGAGTTTTCCTTAGGACTCTGAGTGACTGCAACAGGGCTGGTTGCAAACTAGGAGCCCTATGGAGCTGACCAAAGGTCAACTCAGGTGCTGGAATCTGCCCTGCAAGGCCATGGATGGCAAGGAGCAGATCTGATCCCATCCATTTCATTGTCTCTTGTCTGACATAGTTGAAATTCTCTACAGAAAAGCTTAAAAGCACAGCCTTAGAGAGCAGAGAATCCAAGTGGTTTTTGAGTCTTCACGTTAGATCTATCTCCTAGTTTTCACTGATTTGTGGTGAACCAGCTGTGAGAGGCTCAGTGGTTTGTCACTGTGCAGTTTCACAGCCGCACATAGGTTTACTGCAGCAAAAGCTTCCTAGACGTAGAGTATGGCTGCTCTGAGCTGAGAGGGGACAGCTTCACTGAGTCTCCATGACAAGGACCAGGCAGGATGCCACACCACAGAAGTGCAAAGTTTGCAGCCAAGGTCTTCCCAGATTAGTTCTCCACACCAACCACAATAAATCATGAAGCGTAGAATCATAGGATTGTTGGAAGGGACCTTTAAAGGCCATCCAGTCCAACTGCCCTGCAGTGAACAGGGACATCTCCAGCTGGATCAGATTGCTCAGAGCCCTGCCCAGCCTGACCTTGAAGGTCTCCAGGGATGGGGCATCCACCACCTCTCTGGGCAACCTGTTCCAGTGCTTCATCACCCTTATCGTAAAAAACTTTTGCCTTATATCCAGGCAAAATCTCCCCTCTCTCAGTTTGAAACCATTTCCCCTAGTCCTATCACAACAGACTCTGCTAAAGAGTCTGTCCCCTTATTTCTTGTAGCCCCCTTAAGATATTGAAAGGCCGCTATCTGTTCTCCCTGGAGCCTTCTCTCCTCCAGACTGAACAGCCCCAACTCTCTCAGCCTGTCCTCACAGAGGAGGTGTTCCATCCCTTGTATCATTTTCGTGGCCCTCCTCTGGACGCACTCCAACAGCTCCATGTCCCTCCTGCACTGAGGACTCCCCATCTGGACACAGCACTCCAGGTGGGGTCTCACCAGCACAGAGCAGAGGGGCAGGATCACCTCCCTTGCCCTGCTGGCCACTCTTCTTTGGATGCAGCCCAGGATGCTGTTGGCTTTCTGGGCTGAGAGAGCACACTGCTGGTTCATGTCCAGCTTGTCAGCCACCAGTACCCCCAAATCCCTTTCAGCAGGGCTCTGCTCAATCCTTGCATCCCCCAGCTTGTATTGATAGCAGGGGTTTGCCGCGACCCAGGTGCAAGACCTTGCACTTGGCTTTGATGATGTTCGTGAGGTTAGCCTGGGCCCACTGCTCCAGCAAGTCTAGGTCTCTATGGATGGGATCCTATCCCTCAGGCGTGTCAACAGCACCACACAGCTTGGTGTCATCCGCAAACTTGCTGAGGGTGCACTTGATCCCACTGTCAATGTCACTGATGAAGACATTGAAGAGCATCGGTCCCAGAATGGACCCCTGAGGGACACCACTCATCACTGATCTCCATCCAGACATGGAGCCATTGACCACCACTCTCTGGATGCGATCTAGCAACCAGTTCCTCACCCATCAAAGAGTCCACCCATCAAATCCATATCTTTCCATATCTTTCCACTCTAGAGAGAGCATCTTGACTTGTTCTGCACACTAAGGGTGGCCTTCAAACTCCTGGACAGCTGCATGTGCTGGGTCAGTGCACAGAGTGACAGCGTGGTGGAGAGCAGCTGGGGATGCAGATTGTCAATGCAGTGGAGAAGTCCCTACCAGGTCTGTAGAAAAAGTACTTTCTGCAAAACCTGTGCAGCATCGTCTCCAGTCATTTCATAATAAATCTTGGGTTGTGGGGTTGGGGAAGAAAGGAGAAAAAATACACTCAAAATCCTCATAAGGAACATCACATTTTGGGCTAACTCCATTGCTTTTACTGAATATCTCTTTCTAAACCATATCTCTCACTAAACTATTCTGGGACCATATCCTGCTCAGTAGAGCTCTTCTGTTTGACATCTTATGTGGAACTTCAGCCCTTAAGTGGACTGTACTTAATTTAGGTTGGCATTCCTGTATAAATCCAAGCTGACATTCCTGTATGTGAGTGCTTACTGTGGTCATCTGGACTCCTTTTGAAATTGATCTTTGTTCTTAATGAACAGAGAAACTGAAACCTTGGAAATATGGAAATGAGATGCAGAAAAATAATTAAATTGTTAATAGGTAATCATATGGGTCAGCTTCATTGTCTAACAAGAGTCGTGTTCCAACTTTGACAGTGTGATTCTGCTTGAAACGTTCATTTTCTTCCCACTGGAACTGAGTTGCAGCCTGGTGAACCAAGCTGGCAGGGTGAAAATGCCAGCCATTTCTACCCTTCTTAGTCACAGTATTGCATCCAAGATGATGAAGAGGTCTGCAGTATATGCACATGGAGACGTGGCTGAGGGGTGAGGAGTTAGAGTTCTGATGAGAGCCTGATAATGCTGAGCCAATTAAAGATAATTCAGGATATTTAGATTCTGATTCAGTAATTGCAGGCTAGGAATAATCTTCACAGAAAGTGAATATATTCTCCTCCTCAACTATCTGGAGTTTTTAGAGAGTTTTTTTTCATATTTATGGCATCTTTCTAAGCACTGATTTTTTTTTTTTTTTTTTTTTTCCCCTTTTTTNTTTTTTTTTTTTTTTTTTTTTTTTCCCACTTGTAGACACATGAATTTGGTAGCTGCACATTTATTTGGATAAGACAAGCTAAGGGCAATTATTTCTTATTTACGTTGAAGTTCACATAACTTAGTTTCTGTTCAGCTCTTTCATATTCTAAGTTTTCTTTGTAACCAGTCTAAACTTGAGGAACTGATGAAGATAAGCAATTTAAATGTGCTTAGAGCAGGACTTGGTCAAAAATTTTGGCCTAGAATGTGCTGCTGTATTTTTAAACATATTTGCCTTTGCTATGTCTTCTAAAAGATTGGAATGGAAATCTTCAGGTTTTCAGAACGGCATTTTGAATGCATAGTTCTTTTTTTAATTTCAACAGTTGTTTGTGGGTGTACCTCACAGTTTTTGGAAAACTAGCTCCCTCTCTTCCATCAGCAAATGTCTTTGTTATTACATTTGTTGCATTCAGTAAACTGCACCTTCTGTGGTAACGTAGGCTGATGTGAGATCTTTCCCAGGCTATACCCAACTACCTTTCTGCACATGGGTTAGTTATTCCACATTTGTCAAATGTATCTTCTTTCGTTCTCTCTTATGTTTCCAAAAGTACATATATGCACATGTAGATATTTTACAGCGTTCACTATTCTTTTTTCCTTTCTCTATATAATAGCATTTTGGGTTCACTAATAATGTTCAGCACCTAATGGATGCTTATTTACCTGAACAAATTGGTTTGCAACTGAACATCCCTTCTAAAGGTGCTTCCTTTCCTTTCCTTTCCTTTCCTTTCCTTTCCTTTCCTTTCCTTTCCTTTCCTNCAGCCATCCTGCTGAGCCTGGACAGCAGGCTCGCTATAATCTCAGATTTTAATGAATTGCTTCACAATAATTAAACAGAATGCCCTCTCCTCTCCTCTCCTCTCCTCTCCTCTTATAAAATCAATACAGGACAGTTTTGTCTACACTGACTTTTCTAACAGCATCAATGCCTTGACTTCACATTCAGCCAGCCCCTGACACCCAAGCTGCTCTTCCCTCACTTAATATTTTGTGATCCACAGTAACATTGTGGCTCTTGCCTCCCAGTGTACTTGTGTTGCATGACTCCTGAAACACAGTCTTTCAGGAATCAGCCTGTGATTTTCCTGTCTCTTGCTCTTGTTGGTTTTTATTTTCGCCCAGCAGAGAGAAGAGATTCTGTGCCTGTGCTCCAAAAGCAGGTCCAAGGCAACTCCTGAAGGGGAAAGACTTGGAAACAAAACCAGGCATGAGGTCACCTTTGAAATTCAAGGGCTTCTACGTTTCATTTCTGTTCAGAGGCTGAATTTTACACTGCAGCAAGATTGGACATCAAGGTTCCCCTAACTGCATTAGCATAGATGTAAGTTTGATAGCAAATCCCTCCACGTAATCCTCCGTTTTGGACTCACACACAATTTAATAAACCTTCAATAGCAAGAAATGAAGGACTTGAACTGTGTAAGACTTCCTTACATTTCATTTACATGCACCCATTGGAATTGCCTCTGAATTATACTTTAATAAAGCGCAAACTTGGATGAACAACTATTCCTGCATTTACAAGGACCAGGTTATGCTGACAATCTGTCATCCTAAAACAGGACAGGAACAAAATATTCTCTGCTCCACAGTGCAAACGTTTTGGAGAAACCACATGGTTTCCACAGTATACTTTTTGGAGAGCTAAGCCAAAGGTCAGTAAGTGAAATTTGGAGCTATAGGAAACCAACACTGGAAACTTGAAAATGCTGCTGGTACAACTTCTATAGAAAAAGAAAAAAAAAAAAAGAGAACAACGATGACAACAACAACAGCAGCCTTAAAATACAGGTTTTAAAAGCCAGGCCACTGGAAAGAAGCTCTGGATACTTTCGAATCCATAAAGAACTGTTGAGGAATAAATCCCTTCTCTCCACAAACAGCTGTTTCACTTTTAAAGGAAAACCACAATTCTCCAACCTTGTAACCACTGGAAAGATTTAGGGTGCTATTGCAGAAACTTTAAACTCTGATAAACCAAAATTTTGCTTCTGTGAAGGTGAGAACAGGGTGTAAAAGCTGTAAGTATTCTTTGTTGTTGTTAGAATAAATTTTATCTTGCTATAGCAACAAGTTTCCTTGTTCTTTTCTATTTCCATTTTCTTTTCTCCCTTCATAACAAATGAAGCATTTCCAGAGGCATAGAATAAGCTCAGAAAATGAAGGCTGATTTAATTAGTCCTTGTATTTGTTAGATGCTTGGTGCTTGACCAGTGTATCTCAGGGTCTACTTGCTGTACTGTAATTGTTCAGTTTCTCACTTTCTTATAAGAAGTGGAATGAGAAGAAAGCATTTTCTTCCATTGATGCGATAGTGAATAAATTCTGAGGGAAAGAGCAATAAAAGCTTCAAAGAAATGGATGGCAGAAATATCTTGGTTCTGCAAATGCATACAACATTGTGTTATTATTATTCCTGAAACAAATTCAGGCACTAAATTTGTGAGGTCCAGGGACGGTGTTCCCTGACTCCTAGCAGTAAAAATTTGAAAGCATCATAAATTATCTGATGGGAACGAGGGAAGAAAAACATCTTAGAGGTGGGTTAGTGAGGAAATAGCAGAAAGCTATAGAAAGCCGGCCTGAGGGGGGAAGATAGGCTGGCAATTAGGCAGCATGTTGAGACTCCAATCTAAAATCAGTTCTTGGCTCTGTCACAGCCCTTTTTAAAGTTTGGGCAAATTAATTGGTTTCCATCCCTCAATTTCAAGTCCATAAAATGTCCCCAGAATATCTGGCAGGAATTCAGGCACTATTGTTACAGGCTGTCTGTAAAAACTGAGATATTTGGGGCTTCGACTGGGTTTTTAACAATATAGAAATTGTACCCAATCCATAGTTCTTGCAGTACTGTTGCTTTGAATGGTGCCAGAAAACAGCCTCATCTTTTCCCATATCCTTCAGGAATTTAATTTGGACACCTCTTCACTAGTGAGAGCTAACCAAGGCTTGAATTTACAGTTCTAATTTTAGTTCATCTCTGTTACAATGTCAAAATTTTCTGGTGGTTTTTTTTTTTTTTTACTTTATTTTGTTTTTAATGGGAATTCTTCCCAAGATTTGTCAGTGATGAAGGGAGTCAGACATTATATGCAGCATAAAGGATGCAATAGCAGCAGGCTGGTTCCCCTCAGTAGCCAGTTACTGTAGAGCAATTAATAACCCTGAGAGCAGCTGGCTGGGATGAGGAAGAGAAAGATGTGGAGGTCACAAAACTACCTCACATTAAAAAAAAAGTAAAAAAGCAAGCAAACAAACAAAGAAGCAGCATTCTTGTTTTCCTTTAGCACATCCCACAGCACAGCAGCACTTTGCACTCGAGGTCTCGAGGTGCCTGTTTTTGTCTGTAAGTAACTTCATTAAAAGAGACTTACAGCTTTTACAGTTTACAAATAATTGGAGTGCAAAGAGAGGGCGAACATTGAATCATTTTGCTTCTGAAGTCTATTCACGGGATGGGATCTGTCCATGAGATTGGGGATTTTGGGGATTAGTATGTTGTAGGTTTCATTCCACATATGCATGGTAACAAATTATCACCACGCATTCTCTGAGCAATAACTCTCCCTACACCCCAGATAAGCCAAGTCCGGAGCTTTCCATCCTCTCTCTGGAGTTCCTAGCGTGAGTCATCAGCAGGTATCTGAATCCCAGATAATTAATCTCTTGTGGTTACGGTGGTCTCATTGCATCCTCATCTGTCTACTGCTTCTCATGTGAAAAAATCTTTGCTTGTTAAAGTAGCTAACAGGAGCGAAGATACTGGTGGCAATGGGACCTAGAACAAGAGGAGTGAATTTAAGGGTTGTGTGTGTGTGTAGACAGCAGCAGTGAACTGAACGTAGGGGTCCTGAGAAGGACCAGGCGTTGTGAATTCTTGGTGATGCTATCACATGAAGACAGCTAGTCAGGGCACTAGACGAGGGCTGCTCAGCTGCTGACAATTTAGAGCATTGCTGTTCTCTGTCATCCACTATCACCTAGAAAAGCTCCTCAAGAAATTCAGCTGTGGCTTGTGCCAAGCTGGGATGAATCCTCAGGTCCAGATCAAGGCAGCTCAGGCCCATTCCTAGCTTGAAGTGACTTGATTCAGCTGCAGTTTCCAGCTGGAGAAGAAGTTGCTGTTTGCATCCCAGTGTGCTTCTTGGGATGGTGGCAACACAGCAGGGTTGTGAGCAATGTCCCTTTGGTGCAAAGTTTGGGTGTGCCATTCACAGGTGAGTTTAAATGGTTTTCCTGTTCAGGGGTTTGCCGTGTGATCTGTGTGTTTCTGACTGAATACAGCCGAGGACACAATAGATTAGTATTTCTACCCCCAAGCATCTTTAGTCTTCACTTATAAATGAGAACTATTTAAAAGCAGGCGGTGAATACTGAGACTATGACATTATAATTACTGCATCAGACAAGATGGTTCATTTTAGAAAGGGGAGAATAGTAGTTACTACTACAGCATCTCTTAAGAGAGACTTCAATTAAGTCAAGAGGCAAAATATAACAACAGTACACTTAACCTAGGCATGCTGTATCAAATATTCCCTGACCAACGGGAAGATTAAGCTCGTTATGTCTTCTATGTCAGTGCAACTGTTGATTTCAGCACTTGCCAAAATAAAGCCTGGATCATAAAACTGGTGAATTCCCATACATCAGATTACGGGAAGTTTTCAGCAATATTTTTTTTTATTGAGATCAAAGAATTTCATTCACAGTGAATGGACTAATACCATGTGCATTTGGATAATGAGAGAGAGAAGATCTTTAAGCTAATGGAAATGACCCAGATTCTACCTCAGTTCTTCCCAGTACAATTAAGTGCTGGGCACATCTATCCATATGTACAATTCATTTACAGCACGCTATTCATACGTGCCACCCCTGGCAGCAGCCTCAATGGCTTTTCCCCTGGCCTATGGGAGTCCCTCGGTGGTGGCCCTGTGCTGCTGCTCCCCACTAAACCCCTCGGTGACCTTCCCCAGGCTCCCCAGTCCTGTTACTGCCCGGGGCTGGCTCTGCTCCCACCCCAGCCTCAAGAATTCTCCTTCAAGGAGAGACAGGGGTGACCTTCTAAGCCATCTCAGGTTGACCTTTCCACCTATTCTCCTTCCCCGCAGGGCAGCAGGGCTTCTTTTCAGGCTGGGAAGCAGAAATAACCTTGGAGGAAGAAAGTCAAATGCTTTCTGGACCTCCTTCTCTGAGTAAACAACTGGTTCCCTGTGCTGGGAATGCAGCCCTTCTCAGGAGCACTGAAACCACGTATCAAGACAAAATTGACAGGGACACTAACAATGGAATGGCAAAGCAGAGGGTGGATAGTAGTAGGTGAATTGTAACAGCTCTGAGGATATGCATTCACAGGATTATGTTTTTTGTTCTTTTGAGTAATGAAAACATATTGGCTTTTGGATTAGAGAAGTGCTCAAACAGATTAACCTGCAGTCCAATTAGTAGCCATGTATATTAATTTAAACTAGCCCTTCTGAGTATATTGATTAGTTTCAGCTCCCCCGAGCATTTTTCGCTTTAGGAAATGGATGTTTTTTATTGCTGGCTGTTGTACTGCTGTAAAACCAACCAGTGAGAATTTTCTCCCAGTTCTAGGGGAAGGGTTAGTGGCTCTGTATCCACGACCAGGGGATTACCCATACGTGTGGGAACTTTCAGGTCAATATGTTGTAACGAGCAATAACAGCTGCTGAGATTTCCGTGTATTAACATGATGCAGAAGAGAGACGATCACTTCAAAAGCTGTGGTCAATGGTAATTGGTTTATGTCATTTTGCCTCTACTGTGTGCTTTCCTCACTGAAATTCACAACTTGCTCTGTGGGCCTGTGCTGCCAAATACTTAAGACCTTGGACTGGTACCAAAGAGGTATCTTTGGTTCCTACCTCTGCTGGAGATTTTTTTTTCCAAGTCAGATTGGTCCATGTCAGTAAAGATAACTTTAGGATCTTGACTCCACTAGGAAGGATATTTATTTGTGATTTAGTGTGACTTAAGCGCTTGGATTTAGATCTCTCTTGTTTCTGGTATGTGGATCCTTTTGTCTCTTATTTCCTGGATGTGGTAAGCCTGTTCCACAAAGAGCTAACTCTGTTAAATACATTGTATAGTAGGACAAGGCTACAAGCAGTCCTAAAACTATTAATTTTCAGTAAAACTGTGGCACAGAAGCAGTAAATGAGAGTTGAGAATACCCACCTGCTTATACAGCTTCACTGGTATGTTAAAGAATATGCTGGTATAGGCTAGACTGTAACTCTTAATAATTTTGTTTATAACGGTCCTTTTGAATGAAGGATATTTTGTGACTGTTATTTGTAATCATTCAATACTTCAGAGCCACCCTGCTATTCCTGACTGTCATTAATGGGGAAAAACAGACCTTTTGGAATTCAAATGAGATGCAGAGTGCATCATTCAGTAGGCTGACTCCACTTCTGTTGGCAGTCTATCAGATATGCTGCCAGTGGGAGTCCGATTCTGCGAGATGAAGAAGACTCAAACCCGCTGGCCCTGCCGCAGCCCACGCTGGTTTCAGCCACGTTTGGAGATGAGTTACTAAACATCCATTCTCAGCCACAGCTGGTGGCAGGGTGATCGTGGCTGCCTGAAATTCTCTCCAAGGTGGGAATGTCTTACTGAAGGCTCCTGAACACTGTCTGCAACATTATCAGCATTTTAATCGAAAGGATCTTCACATGAACATAACCTCTACCTGTAACATTTTTGTTGTCTTTTTTTTTTTTTCCATTCCTGAAGCTTGTTGGCTCTTTTTAATAATGACACAAGTGTAACCAGCTTTCACTAGCAATTTGTGCACAGCATACTCATAAGAGATCCCTCCTTGTGTTGGCTGGTCTGCAGCTTGTAGAAGCATCCCTCAGCTGATTGGCTTCACTTCTGGTGCTGGGCATGTCACCAGCAGCCCCCTCCCTGGGGGCCAGCAGGCTCAAAATTATTCGCATTTCTCTGCTGTCCCAGGGCTCCCTGCCTTCCTGCTCATGCTTTCATGGCAAGAACAATTCCCATCCACAGCTGAAGGGTTCAACACAGAATTAGAAAAGAACAGGATCGAAGGGTTCATTCTTCTTTCACCTTGAACATAAAGTGTTGATTTCAGGACATGAGGGATGGATGAGGAAGCCCAGAGTCCTACAGGTGCACAGAACAGAAAGGAAAGGAGAGGACTTACAGGTGACCCAGCTGAAGACACCTTTCCCACACCACTGTGAGTGGAACAACAGTCTGCTGGAAAGCACCTGGATGGACTACATAATGCAGGTAGCAGCAAGTACAACCCGCACTTAAAAACTCCCGTGTGTTTTCTTTTTATAGTCAGGGAAAAGCCAATGTGCCCATGGGAAGAACAGACACCAGAAATACTGTCCCCAAGTGTCTGGTGTTAGATGTGAATGCTGTGGCCCACCAGGAAGGGACAAAAATACCATGAGGTAGGTGTGTGAAGTTAATTGGTAACAGTGTAAGGGGAGCAGCAATGGTTCACTTCAAAATGAAATGAGCTTTATCTCGGGCATTACTGCACCCATCCTGGACGTGGTTTTGCTCTGTGTTCTCCAATGTCCACCTGGATGACAGAGCAAGGCAGTTTGAGCTTGTTAATTTGCAGACAAGGCACAGTAATATCTGAAAATGCATCAGGGGTAGAGTGAGAATTCAAAATAACCTTTTTTTTTTTTTTTTTAAAAAAAAAAAAAGGGTAAAAACAAACTAAAACTGTAGGAGGCGAGTCAATGACAGCAGTGATGGCATAGGTGGGGGAGATGAGAAGCATGCGTGTGGGTGCAGCCCTACTCTGGGGAGGGCTGGCAGAGGTGCAGGCTCAGGGTCACCTCTGGCATGGGGGTGCTGAGAGAGGCTGAAAAGATGGGAGAAATCAGTTCTGGGTGGATAGGATAAGACATGAGGAGCCTAAATTTGCAGGAAGAAAGATTTGAGTTACACGTTAGAAAGAAACTCAAACCACAAGGAAAGTGAGGTTGTGGCAAAGCAGAGGGAGGAAATGTTTTCTTTTCTTAAGTCTCCATTCCGCCAACCACCAAATTATTAGCAGCTGAACTATTTCCGACTGTGGACAGTCTTGTTCATCCGAATTGGTTTCAGGCAAGCGGCTCTTGTTTTTCAGAGCAAAGTGCAGAGATCAGCGCTCAGCTGTCTGTCTCCATGACAGCAAAACACTCATTTGGTGGGGAGGGGAATGCTTGGGAAGATTTAAATCGGGAACCTTTTGGCTCTTGAAGCTTTGAGGAAAAACACCGGGTTTGTGCCTGGCAGACTTCCTTAGCACTGCTCTTAAGGGAAAGGAGATGTACGCTGGGCCGCAGGGAGGGCTTGAGTGATACGCTGGGCAACAGCAACATGGTCCCACTGCTGCAACACGGCTGGAGGAGAGAGGACTCTGCCTCTCTCTGCAAAGCGCTTGAGAACTGATGAAACCAAGGCTAAATAGGAACCTGGTGTTCTAGTGCTATAAAGGAGGCATTGAGCCAGAGAAGTGGAGAGACCGAGTCACTCCTCTTTGTCCCTGACCCTTTGCTTGCCATCCTGAGCTTGCAGTGCACATCGTGCCCTCCTCTCACACCCAGCCATCAGCCACATACTTCAAACAGCCACAACTGCACCTGCTGGGGGTGCGACATTCCCGAGGGGCCATGCCCGGTTTCTGTTGTTTCACATTCCTTCGAAGTTTCTGCCAAATTGGAGATTTAAATGGTGTCTGTGGGTAGATTTCCAGTCAAGCTGCAGAGGTGCTGTACAAATGCTGTCAGGATTGTACCCTGATCCTTAGAAATGCTGAAATGCATTTTGTAAGATGGAGTCAGCCAGTGGTCAAGTATACTTAAATTTTTTATGACTTATTTGATAAATGAGTCTTTTATTGCTATTCTAGCAATCAGGCTAATAGATTGAGTTTTTGGATTGCTTTGTGATATCATTTGCTAATGCCAAACGCCTAAGAACAGGTTCTGTTTCTTCCAATACCAGAATTAACTGTGTTAAACACAAATGAACGTAAAATTTGCTTGCTTCCCCTTGAGAAGCATTTCCTGTTTAATTTCTGAGATGTCACCCATGTCTGCATGATGGTTCAAGCGCACACTCCTGCCTTGATGACGATCCAGCCCTTCCCAGAAATGCTGTGATTTGCAGAGTTATAAGAGTGAGGGAACAGTGAGCATGTGTCAGCACGTTTCCACCTTCCTTCCACCAGATTATCCTCCAGATAATTTAAAATTCATTGTTGTGTAGGATTATTTCCATGTGAGTCACTTTGCATTTATCCATAAATTAACCACCAACTTGCTGCCCAGGTGCTACTGTGAGGTCCTTCTGAAACTCCTCTGTTGTCTTCAGGCTTTCCTGTTCTAAAAAACTCTGTATCATCAGCAACATTTTTCATGCCATTAGTCAAACTCTTTACAGCTCATTACATCTGTTATAACTTCAGGATCTTTTTCCTGGGTGGTAATGGTTTGTTCAGAAAACACTATAATGGAAGTAAAGCGAGAACAATTCGTCTCATGTTTATTTATTCACAGTGAATTTAATTTGTCATTACAGAAAAATATGTTGTTTTAAAAAACAGAAGATATTTATTTAAAACAGATTTTGTTCAGAAACAAAATTAAACTGCAATAAAGAAACTGATGATCTGTTTTAAGACATGAAATTATGACAAGTGTATTGAGGCCATAATACCTGAAAATCTAGGTTGACATAAATGAAACATAGTGTTTAAGAATGACATTGCTTATTTCCAAAGTTTGCAAAAGAAAGAGCACTAGGCTCATAAAAGTCACCAGACAAACATCTAAAACAAGTTTTTTTTTTTGTTTTTTTTTTTTGTCAAAATCAGAAGGCAGTTTAACAGCTATTTGATCTCAGCAGGAATTCAGTGGGGTTTTTATTTTAGTGTGTTCATCTAGTTCCGCTCGATTAGGAGTTAATTGAAAGCTGAAAAACTGGAAGTAGAAAAGCAAAGTGTGATTTTCTGCACAAACAGAAGTAAAAGTGAGATGCTAGGAGACTAGCTCTTGTGGTTTCATTGTCTTAAAGGATCTTGTGGTTAGTAATGGCCAGTTCAATTCACTTGCCTTAGAAAAATGTTCATATTATTAAATCAGACCTTTTTCAATAGGAATCACTGTTTAGGATTTTAATCATTTAGGATTTAAAGAGTATACCACCAAAAAAATCATTTTATAAGTGTTGTTTTGTACTTTGTATTTTTAGGCAAATACAGCTTGACCCAATTTACCTAGGGAAAAGTCACAAATAGCAAATCTTTAACTTACACTTTATAATAGGAAATTATGAACTACACTAATCCTGATGTACAGATGCAGCCTATCACCCAGTCCTCAGAAAGTACCATGTGTATCTTTTATTAAGTTACAAAATGTTGTATCACACTGGATGCCTGGAAATAAGAATTAATTTTTTTAGTTCAAGTAAAATGTGGAATGTGTGATTAAGATTGATCTGTTTCTATCTGCAGTTGGCAGACCTTCTTGAAATGGTGAAAACTGCAAGTGGTCAGAGTTAGCTCTTTAGGAGAGCTATTGCTGTATGCGCACTGCAGCATCCTCCGGAGAGCCAGCAGCTCTGTGTGTGCTTCTGCCTGGCCAAGGCAATCAGAATAATCTTGTAATCATAATTCCATGAATGCAAGCAAGATATCAGAGCTAGGCGGTCACCCATGTTAAAATGAAGTGGAACGTTAGAGCTGGTTGAATCAGGTAAAACATTCTGGGTAAAGTCCCGTGCAGTTCAGCAGCTGTTCTAGGTAAACCTTAGCACTTATAATAGAGTCTTCCAGATTGGGAAGGGAAAAGGGATTCCTACCTTGGCAATGCCTCTGACATGGAATCACAGTATACCTGAGGTGGGCAGGGCCCTCTGGGTCCCTCTGGCCCAGCCCCTGCACCAGCAGGGACACCCAGAGCAGGGTGCCCAGCACCACGTTCAGGCGGCGTCTGGTGATCTCCAGGGAGGAGACCCCACCCCACAGCTTCTGTGGACAACCACCTGTGCTCCGTCATCAGCATGCTTATGTGAGTTTTCATATTCAGGGACTCAGCACTGCTTGGCAGCAACACGGCACCAGCTGCTGTCCTGCATCACTAGAGATGCCATTTGGGGTCCTCCCATCACAGGTGATCCTGCCCTCCCCTCCGCTCCAGCGGCATGTCCCAATGGCAGGCAAGCCCTGTGGCTTCCCTAGGGTGAGACCTGGCCCCCTGCTCCAACCCCCTTCTGAAAGCATCACTAATTTAGGGAGACTCCTTGACTCTTTTGGCACTGATCCAAGTCTTGTCCAGGGCACGTTTGTGTAGCCCCAAGGGCTGCAAAAGAGAAGCCACGGGCTCAGTCGTGTTTATGCATATGTGTGTCTTGTAACTCTGATATAAAGGAAGTGTAGTAATTGTTCATATTGATAATGGCCTCCCTCCTTCACCCACCCCCTCCGAGGTATGAATTAGCTTTCTTGCTTCTTCTCTGATGAGCTAAACAGGGTGGCCCTCTCAAAGGAGTATTCGATTAGCATGCAAATATCAGATTGCAGAGAGAATAGCTGACACCTCTGTCTAGACCTTTGTGAACTCGATTCACAAAGCATTGTAAGCAAAATAATTGCTTCTTTTTGGAAGCAGTAATGGCTGAGCACATTATGCTCTGCGTTTAGGAAAAAATTATCACTGTACTATCAGATAAAAAAATCAGGAATTAATGGGAAACGCACCATTTTATGTCAAGGAAATACAAAACAAGGTCATGTAATTTCTGCACATAATTGCAATAATGCAAAGCCTAATTCTGCAGGCCCATGAAATTCACCCACTGAAGAGGAGTCGTGACCATCAGGGTAATTCAGGAGTGGGCTCCTTGTAAATAACGGTTGTGAATAACACTCCTAACTAGATTTAAGTTAGGGTAGCTAGGCACTGCAGTAAGCATTCAGCTAATACACACGTTGGATTCAATCACAAGATGCACATGTAGATAACAACATCTAAAAGTTTCAGGGAGTCAGCAGGCTTGCTTTTATCATGTGTAGCTTTTTAGAGCTAGCTATAAAAGACCGCCTCATCAGGGAGAGACATCTCAGCTGCTGATTTGAGGCAGAGCTTCAGAGGAGATGCTCCAAATCAGTGAGCTAGTACAATCAGGCAGATTTCTTCTGGCTGCATTATTTTTGTGGTTGGAGCAGACCAGGGAGACAGAGCTAGTCTAAAAGCAGATAAAAACGTAGTATATAAATAGATTGCTTTTTACCAAAGAAAATATGTAGACAACTGTGTTGGAAAAGGAGAACATTAGATGCTGAAATACGTACTAAATTGTCAGAGCAAAAAGTCTGTAATAGGGTTATCAGCTTCAAGACCCCACTTGTCCATGCAAGACACTGGGGTGGGGTTATTTTGGAGGCACTGCAGTCAGTTGACTTGCCTGGGGAATGGGTGGGTGCTCCGGCCTGCTGCAGGAGGACTGCTGGGGACACCTTGCCATGCAGCAGAAGGAGGGACAGCTGTCAGTGCAGGGGTGGCTGGGTCATTGTGCTCTGCCCCTGGGTGCTGACAAGGTGAAGAGCTTTGCAAGGGTGGAGGAAGGGTCTGAATGTCCCTGTCCGCACCAAAGGAGGCAGTTTGCAGCAGCAGCTGAGAGCCAGCAAGTAACGCAGCTTGATGCCCGCCGCTGGGCTACCTGTTTTAGTGCAAAAACATGCTTTGTCTGCCCCTGTGTGAAGCACAGAAGTGTTGTCATTGCATTTGGTTTGAAAGGAGGTGGTAAGGTCTCTTAACTATTTTCTCTTAATGCAACTTGATCCTGTTGATGGAGGTGTGTATGGGCTTGCCTTGGGGTAGCTGAGGGAGTGAGCAAGCTCTGACACAGCTGCTGTACCTCACGATGTAAGATTATCCCTTGGGGAGAGTTTTTTGTATCTACTGGGCTAATCTAGTCAGGCTTGTTTTTGCCAGGCAATTTTAGGTAATCTCAAAAGAAGGAAGTGCTGCATTTTCAGGAATCACTTACTGCCTAAGCACCACTTGCTCTTCCCTGCCGTCACCTACTTGTTGGTGTTCAGCGGCAGCAGCTCCAACTGTTGCAGCTGAAACTGCAGCTTCTCGCACTGTGGGACCCAAGTCAGGGCACCTGGATGCTGCCATAGGGTGAACAGCAGCATATGGGTAGTTTGTTACATAAACTATGGGAGAAAGAGATGTTAATATGTTATGAGACATTTACTGCTGCAGTCCTGAATTTCACAAATGAACACCTTCTCCATTGCATGCCACTCTGCACCTGGGATTATTGACAGAATTTTAATTTATATGTTGAATACAGTGCACTCAGAGAGGTGGTGTGATATTGCAGCAATCTTCTCATCTTCCATTGCCAACATCAGAAACAAAGAGTACTTTATGCTGGCATCTGCATGACTTGTAAGATGCTTTCCTTATTCATCACAATAATTTTATTTCTTCTGTCCTTCCGCGTGCACATGTAACTTATCAGTAGGGATTCACCATTTTCTCTCTTACTGAGATTAAATTTTTTAGAATGTTATTTTCTCTTCCAAATAAGACTGACCTTGCAGTCTGGTATTGCTTGATATTGCTTCTTTTCTCAGAGTATTAGATTTTTCATCAGATAAAATATGGACACCATTAGACGGCATTGACTTTTTTAAAGCTGTAAGTAGTAACTGATACAATCAGTAACACAGACCATTTTAAGCAACCTTTCATCTTGTTCTGGTATTCCTAACAATTCTTTAGCTCTGTCTGATATGGAAATTAATTTTACATAATGGGAAAAGACATTTATGGAGTCTTGAAAGAACATAACTTCTGAGTTATTGAGGAGAGAAGCTTTATTTTCTTTTTGAAGTTTGTGTCATTCTGGTAAACGACTATTGATGCCATTCAGCAATGGGTGTTAACATTTTGTGCAGATCTGGCTAATCTGAAAAATAGTTATTACAGTCCCTCGGTGGGGGTTTTGTAACTCTGAGTGTCTGCAAGAGGAAACGGGTAGCTGCTGCTGAGGTCCTTGGCTATTTGAAGGTGATATTGGCAGGGGAAACTCTGAGAGAGAGCAAAACCCTCACTTAGGGCAGCGAGATCTGTTAGGGTAAGATTGTGGAGGTGGAGTGGCCAAGGGGCTGTCGTCCTCTGCTGTCTGTGACAGCAGCTGGAGAAAGCACATGTGGCTTGTCCAGAGGTGAATGTGTGTGTCTGCACGTAGGAAAGAGGAGTGAGGTGGGAAGGGCAGCCTGCAGCTTTAGGATCGGACATGCAGCTATAGCTGTTACTTCTGTGAAGCGTGGAGTTGGAAGAATGGCTGGTGGGAAAGTTGTAATAGAGAAGTAAGATTGTTGATGCATGTTGTTGTAACACTCAAAGGGCAAAGCTTAGGGCTCTGCTGTGTTAAGTGCTAGGTAAACACGTAATTGTCAAGAGCAAGTGAGAGCAAATGTCAGTTTTGCTTTGAGGTGAGAACCCCTGTCTAATTAAGGGCAAGCTAAAGCCTACGACAGGCCCAAATTACTTGAAAATGTCATGTTCTGCAGAGTGGTGCAGGGTAGCACAGAGATCTACTTTTTGGATAGTTGAACAAGGGATTTCTGATTTATGTGTGATCATGAAAGGTCTTCCTTCAGCTTGTAACTCAATCTTGCATTTTTGTCTTTTGAAAGTTTGAACTGAGTATTTAGGAGGCACTCAGAATGTCCAGTGGTGACAAAACTTAGCATTTTTCTGACACTTAATGGAGATGGAACTTGTATAATCTCTCATTTTGTATATTACTGAATATGAAAGCTATTACAGGTAACCTATATTTCAACAAGTGTTTTCTCTGTGCCTCCAGACTCTTAGAAGAGAAGGACTTTTGAAGCAGTACAGCTGCGTAGACTTAGAGTTACTCAATAATTTCCATTCTCAAGTTTGGTTTCAAGTTGCTTGTGCCTTGTCAAATAAGCTTGAATCCAAGTGGATTACGTATTACCTTGTCATTTTGGTCAGTTTGCAAGCTTCAGCAAATCTGATTCATCAAATTTGGAAAAAGTCTGACACAAACAAGTTTAATTTCCTTAAGTCAGAGTTCTTGTAGCTCTCTTGTCCAGACTGCAGTATCTCATTTTTGAGCTGGAATTGAAAGTCAGAAGGAGGATTTGATTTGGAACTGGATCAGTTATCATTTTCCTTCTCACCAAAGTCTGGCAAAGATACAAGCCTCCGGGGGGAAAAAAAAAAAAAATAGAAAAACCAGCCACTAGTTCTTATACTCTTTAGGTATCTGGTGGAGTGGGGAGTTCTTGAGTTCTTGGATGATTTCGTTGACAAACCCAAGGCTCCAGCCCACCCTAGCCTCTGGAGTTCTTCCTTTGTAACTGAGCATTGGAGCCAAGAGCAAAGAGAGCATCTGGATGCATGAAGGAGAGCTGTGAAGGGCAGATGAAGATGAGGCAGACTAACGAGTGTGGAACAGATGCGAAGATAGGCAGAGGTGACCTGGTTGGTAGGAGCAGGAGAAGGTACATGAGGCCCCAGAAGGTGTTGGGGAGGGAGGTAGGTCTATAACCAGTGGGTTACATATGACCTTCCAAGGTCGAGTTCAGGATGAATGGGTTTCTTTAACATCCTTCCCAACAAATGGATGGGAAATAATGAGTAAAACATGAGTGTCTTCCTGCACGGAAGGCAAGAGCTTGCTGTCTCTGCTTCACCAGGTTAATTTGAAGGGATCCACAGGTTGAAACCGTACAGTTTGGGTAAGGACTGGTGAAAGCCTAGAGATACCGGAGGTGCTCCATAAGCACAAGTGACAACAGGCCAGTGCATCAGAGGGAAGCAGAAAAACTTTGAGACATTTCAGTGGGAAGCCTCCTCAGTCCCCGCTGCAGGACAAGGCCACCTTCAAGGAGCATGGTCGGGATGCTGAGCAGGTAAGTCCCCAGGGGCAGTGTTTAAGTAACGCTACAAAAATGCTGGCAGGTGTGTTAAAGAGCACTCTAATATCTGCTGTAACACCAGCCAAGGACTGGATTTCTTTGCAAACTTCATCATTGCAGCTGGGAGAGGTTGGCAGAGCACGCCACACCACAGGATATGTGATACTTTGGCGCAGAGAAGTGCAGGAGACAGCAGATACTGATCTTTATGCCTTTTGCATCAACACTGGCTGCAGAAAATAGAGGGCTCTGCATGCCTCTAGGCCAAACCTGAAGCAGTCCACTGTCCATTGTATGGGGAACGCTGGCACTTAATGTGGTCGGGGTTAAGGGCTTATCACAGAGAGGAGAGACAACTTGGGTCACAGAGACAGGGCTGTGAAGGGCTGTGAGCGTTTGAGCAGAGTTAATGTGATGATGCAACAAAAAGCCTAGTGCCAAGCGGGCACTAAGCTCAGCAGGGGCACGGAGTGTGGATCTCAGTGAAGCAGCAGCCCTACAGCTTGAGCCCGGGCTGGGTGTGATCTCTGGGCCAGAAGCAGCGGAGAACTGGGGAAGAGCTGAGGGATGCAGCTGAGTCACAAAGAGAGGAGGACGGGGGAGTGTGGGGTGCTTTCCTCTTCCATTCAGGGATGTGAACAACAGCATTTTGGTTGTGAATGACTGATGTGGGCTTGTTTGGAAGAAGCAGCCTTGTGCCTCTGCAAAGCATTTGTTTGAGGCAACATTTGCAAGAGGAATCTGCAATATGTGTGCTCTTTCACCGGCTTTGGGAAGAGATGCTTTGCCTTGCAGGGAGCCCAGGGGTGCACCCTCATGGGGAATGGGGCTGGCAGAGCTCTGGCAGGCTGAGCACAACCCCAAGGAGCAGCACATGGGTTCCTGCATCTCAAAGCTGCTTGAGTGGAGTGGTGCCAGGAAGGGACCTGCCTATGTGCTGCCAGCTAGGCCCTAAGCTTGGCAGCATGATGGGGTGCCATGCCATGGTCCCACCATCACTCTATGCTTGTCTGTAAGATTGCTAGAAAATAGCAAGAGTAGACTCAAATAATTGAATTTACTCATTTGGAAATTTTTCCTGAAGGCCAGTTTGACTTCTGCACGCTGTTAGCATATGCATATCGTGCAAATGCCAGGAGAAATTCTCTATGCAGGTCATGAAACAGACCTTTGGATGGCCTCTCAGGGAAATGTGGGGATATTTAAAACAAGACTGAAAAATTACTCCTGTGGGGCATTGCTTTCCTGGCAGAGAGATGGCTTCCATGGTTATTTTGATCATCATATCAACATGAAAAATTGTTTCAGAGTCTTACTTTCAAAGCAGACTGGACTTCAAAACTCTCAAATATGGGATGTAGCAGAAATGTGTAATTTAACAATTGAATGTAAACAATATATTAGCATACATTTCACATTGAGGGCTACTTCATCCACACATTGAGCTTAAAATGAGGCACAGGTCCATGACCTGCAGCCTCGGTTCCCCAGTCCCTAGGCTGGGACCGCGCTCAGGGTTTGCTTTCCATGGATAGAAGTGGAGAGTTGGCACCTACCCCAGTCCATGGACCTGAGCAATATTTGGGTTCTTCTATATCAAACAGAGCCTAACAGGCACAGCATGCATCACAACAGGCTTTTTCTTGCCTTGCAAGGCCCACATAAAAGGTGCTAGCCTTGAAACACTTTCAGCAGAGAAAGGATGTGCTTAGCACACCCTGGCAACTTTGGCTGTATGCATAAAACCTCCCTGGAAACATAGCTTTAATGGGACAGCTTTTTCAGCCACTGTTGATGATTTGCCTTGGAAATATGATTCTGTAACTCTGCTACAGCTCTCTGTGTAAGTAACAGAAGATAAATTATGAGCTTCAGTGTCTGAGTCAGTGCTGGTAACGTCTGAGAGTGTGCAAACCGGTTCTGGTGGTGGCTGCCTCACGTTTCTATAAATGCTGGTTTCAGTGCTGAAACTATCAACATCATGTAGGCATATTGCAGCACTGTGTATCCAGAATTAAAACCAAAAGCATGAGTTTGGAGCTGAAATTGGCTTTTTCCCCTTCTTCTAGTCTCACCATTTTTCGTATCACTCATTTAATTCTCTGGTCACTGTTCAGGAGCTCCTGTGGGACATTTTCCCTCCTTATCTTCCTGGGGGAAAGCTACACAGGGATTTTCTAGCTGTGCTCAAGTGCTGTGTAAATATGAACTGTAAAAAATCCATCTTTTTAAAAGGTGGGAGCCTGGCATCTGTGCAAAGACCTGCAGGAAATGATGGATGAAGATTGGAAGCTTGTTACGAACATGAGTGGTTCTGCAACTTGATCTATTTGTTTTGAACTTAACTGTGGCTTACCTTTAAGTGAAGCTAAATGCCAGAACTGTCAATCTAGCATAGAAATGGTGTAAAATCTGGGAATTGGGCTGCAGAATTCACATTGCTCAAGGCAACCTGCATTCATAGTCAGAGGAAGAGGTAGCCCATCTTGCTGCTCATACAACACAGTCAGCTGTTTGGGTGATGTATATGCTGCTGTCTCCTGTAAGTGTTGGTGATACTTTCCATGGAGCAAATGCCATCAGCGTGACAGATATTCTCTGCCAACACATTGAAATGGAAGGTCTGCTGCAATCCTAATAGAAATATCCTGGGAAATTCTCAGCTATGTTGAATTAAGGAAGGAAGAATAGATCAAATGTTTTTTTTTCTAAGCTCAGTTAACTCCACCAGAACAGGACACAGCTGTGAATCCCTTAAAGGCAGAACACATTCTCTGCCAAGTTAGAAGGCAATTATGCTTTGCAAATCTGTCTTTTTAAAATTCAGGCAGATTGATTGTCTCGTCCATCCTCTCCCTGTGTAAGCACCCAGAAGGAATCTCTGAGCCCCACCTACGACTGGGTACCCCACTTATCAGGGGAGCAGCACCATGGAGGCAAAGACAGTCCTACCAGCCCTGCATACCCGTTTACAACAGTGGATATAAAGGTATGGTCAGATTTAAAGTGTTTTAACAAGAAATTTCTGTACTGTTTTTAAACATTGTCTTGTCTCTATGCAAATAAATAAGACACTGCTAAAAATTTACTGTCTAGCTAGTAGGCAGAAAAGAGTTGTAAGAAGGCAGGAGAGTTCCCTTGCACATAATGTCATGGTTGCATCAGAGTTGCCTAACTTGGCTGGGTTACAAGACAGTCATCACCTAATAGTCCTGCTTTGCCACATCACCCTGGCTCTGAATGTCAAAAGGGTTCTGCCCTTTCTGGTGACCTCCCACCACTGCAGGCAAAGAGAAGCAGAAATTGGCTGATGCAGTTGTGAGCAAAGCCCGCATTAAAACATGTGGGAGGCTGGGTTGTGCTCGGGACTTTAAGGAGCTCACTGTGGTCCGTGTAAGACACTACTCTTGGTTTTCCCCCTTTTTTCAGATAGGGGTAATGTCTTGCAGACTTTGTAAAGTGCTTCTTGAGGCTGTACTGATTGCAGCCACTACTGCTAGGGGTGTCTTCTCTGGCTGCTGTTTGGAGGATTTAGGAAGGCCCTGAATAATCAATAAACACTATGAGAGTGGGAGAGGAATTAGCATAAATGATCCTTTTTTAAGACTGTATCAGTATATGCACCTCACTTGTATTCTGTGGTAATGAAACAAAACAGGTAAATGAAGTGTTTGTCTCGAGCCCAGCAGCAGAGATGAGCCAAGGGGTGGGATGTGGTGTGGAACAGACCCAACAGCAAGTCCTGGACTGGGTGCCCAGTGGCACCGGGTAGGACTGGGGTAGCCTGAGGACAAATGCCACTTGTTGTACAATTTTTCAAGGGAAAAGATGTGTTCTAGGTGTTAAGAAGTATGGGAAATTCTGTTGACACTTGGAAAGCTCCTGCTTTATCTCTGTTGGCATTGTAGAAGGGACCTCTGGGATCTTAGTCCTGCTCCTGATCCTAGTAGAGCTGGCCTCAAAGCTAGGTGGGCGTGCCCAGGACTAGTACCTCTGAGTTTTAAAACTCCAGGATGGAGACACCACAGCTTTCATTGGCAACATTTTACAGTGCTTGAACACACATCCTTATGATAAAAATATTTTCCTAGTTTTTAATCAGAATTTTCTTTTCTGCACCTGTGACCACTGTCCCTTGTCCTCTTGTTGTGCACCTCTGTGCACAGTCTGGCTCTGTCCTTCCTGTTAACCCACCATGCCATTAGGCAGCAGGAGGCACTGCTGTTTCCCTCAAAAATAGCAAATGGAGGAACTAGAACTGGGCCTGAGAGGCCTCGTGAATCTTAACTTGTGAATAATTTCTGCTGCAAATCCAGAATGAATTCTGAAAATTTTACAGCTTGGCATTGGGGCCACCAGGATGGAAATTTGAGTTTTTCTTTCCCCTTGACTTTGAAGAGATCTAGATGAACAACCATAAAGCTGAACTGAAGTACTACTCTGATTTTGACCCATCCGTAAGTTTTTGCAGATATTTAGTTCCACAAAAACCAGGGAGAAAAGCTTTGAGCATCATTTCCTCAGCTCACAAGCACAGCCTGGGGACTTCTTGGGGGTTTTGCTCCAAGTGTGGCTGGATGTCAGCTGGCTCCAACAAGAATGCCTCCATTTTCTCCCAGCATCTTCACTGGAGTGCTGGCCAGTTGAGCTGCATTTTAAACCCAACAAATAAGAGAATCTGTAGATGTGAATTCTCTGATAAATTGCAGAAAAACAAGGTTGGAAAGATTCACCGGTGCTCATTTAATCTTTTCTCCGGCCTCAAGGCATGTTGTGCCACTTTATCATCTCTAACCACCACTTGTCTGACCTGTTGGTAGCGTGATGGAAATTTCAGTCCCCTCCAGCCATCCATTCCAGTGGTTTGCTGCCCTTACCTGTAGAATTTTTTTTCCCCACGCAGGCTCTGACTCTTACCTTCTTTAATTTAAACTCATTGCTTCTGTTCACTGCAGGCATCCCTCTCCACTTAAGACAACACATTGCCCAGCTGGAGGAGGGTTTATCCCCAGGTTTCTCATCCCTTCAGCAGCCAGCCCCTGCTCCCATCTTCCTTTCCACCACCCAGACTCCTCATGTGCAATGATAAATTCACATTTTAAGGGCTCTCACTCCTGCTTTATCTGCCCTGGAACATCTGTCATTTCCACAACAACAGTGGCGTAGCAGATTCATGCCAATATGCAATCCATAGCCGGGCTCTCTGACCTTTTTTTTTTTTTTTTTTTTTTTTTTTTTTTTTTTGGCAGAGATGCTGCAGCTGAACCCAGTCCATGTTTGCGCAGCTGATCATCCCTGTCTGCCTTACACGCATCCTTTCTGAGTTTCATCCTTTTCTCCCCAGCTGCTCACAACATATGCCTTTTCTTAAGCACTTTTTAAATTCAAGGAACAGCATGGTCTTACAGGAGAGCCTTTCACCTTGAAGGGCGCCTATGCTCTTCATAAACAAAATGTATAGGAAGTCATTGCTCACCACTATGGAAACAGCACTTGTTTACAAGTGTGCTGTGACTGTACCCAGTATCTTCATATGCAGAATGAATAACACTGGAACAGGGAGGTCATGGAAATGTGAGCCGACACAGGACAGGAAGGTTAATGAACACTGGCCATCACAAAACTGGTGTGAGATCTTTAATTAGAAGAGGTGATTACCATTTGCCTTTTCATCTTTTTGCCTTGTCAATCCACGAAACTTAAAAGCAACCTGCAGATCACCCAGCCTGGCCCTCTACACAGCACCAGCTATGAAATTGTTCTCTGCAGGCAGCCATGGGTCTTTGCTGGCAAACACAGCAACACTGCCAGCACAGTGCTGCTGAGCGTGACAGGGCAATGGCATTCAGAGCCAGCTGGGAGAGGGCTGGGACTGGGGCTGCTCCTGCCGGCCCGTCCTGGGCACATCTTCTCTTACTGCTGGGGAAGCAGGAGGGCAATGGTCTTTTTACATATGTAATTCATAGTATCCCAAAACACTAAACCAGCCCAAGTTGGAAGAGACCTGAAAAGATCATTGGTTGCAGGTTTCATGGGAAAAGGGAGCCTGGATGAGATTATCCAGCACCCTGTCCAATTGCAGAGATTAGAAATATAACTGCTTCGAAAACTGAAGGTCTGCATTCTCGAGCAATACGAGAATTCCAGCATCTGGAGCTTTAAGAAAGCCAGACATGACAAGGTCAGCAAACAAACAGAGATTTTATCGTGCCAGTTGTGACACAGTAGAAGTGATAAGACAGGATAGGGTGGTGAGGACACAGAGTGGTGTTGTAACAAAACATTTTGGAAAATATCACTCCACATTTACAGCTCGTGCATGGATGCCAACCTGAAATAATTTCACTCATTTCAATGCTCTCTATATGAAGAGGTGCTATTTTAGACTTCTGCTCACTCCTTCCATCCAGCCACAGGGTCTGCCTTCAGTCCCTGGGCTGGATCTGTCCCCAAGGAGCTCTGCAGAAGACTCTGCAGTGCTGCCGAGTGTGATTTTGACCTACTGTGCTGAGCTGTCCTACAAATACATCTGTCTTGGGCCCAAGTGTTCTCCCCATTTGTACTATAATTATCCTAAAACTAGATTTTTCTAAATTCCATTCCCTCGTAGCTTTTTATAGTTCTAGGACTTAATTATTCAGAGCCGTGGAAGTTCTCAGCAGCTCTTTTCCCTGGCGTTTACAGGCACAAGTGCATTTGCCTAATGCAATGCACTTCAGGCTGAGACGAGGGAACAGCTTAGTGTACAACACGCTGTGTTTGGTGTTTTCTTCCCTGACAACATCTCCTTCAATTTCGGGAGGCACTGGTGGTCTCTAAGACTAATAATGGCTGCATGCCCTCCTTGCCATTCATATGCTTTACCATCACTGGATTTGGAGCAAAGCAGAGCAGGGCTGCAGTGGGGAGGCTAGAGGAGGCAAGACAGCTGGGGAGAGGTCAGCAATGTCATAGGGGTGGCCAGGGGCTCCAAGCAGAACCTGCTTCACCTGGGCATGGGGGAGGGAGGAGATGAAGCAACGTTCAAATTAAGTATCCGCAGAGTTGGTGAGGAGGCAAATATGAGATCCCAGACTTGGGGGATTTGTTTTCAGTCCCTTCTTCTGCAGCAGCAGTTTGGGATTTTATTCAAAAAGAAAAGAAACTGTTGCAAGAGGAGGGCGAAGGATGCACTGATGACCCCACCTTCCATCCCACCCTACATGTCTGGGATCTTTCCTCAGGGTGGAAGCTCCAGCAGCCCACTGGCCAGTCCCACTCCTCTCCCCATACGCTGCTCAGGGGCTCAGGTCTCGCCCCAGCCCTGCATGCATCACTGTGCACTCCACCAGGATGTGGCTTACAGCTGTGCACTTGTGGCCGCTGCCTGTCAGGGGACCCTCAGCCCTTCTGCCAGACCCTGCCTGTGTGTGACACCAGGCACAAATGCTGTGCGTGTGTCAGGAACATGAGTAAAAGTTTTTTGAAGAGCAGGTTAACCTCACATTTCAAAATAAAGTGTTTCATGTCCTATGTTCCCTATATGACATAATTTTTGTTTGCATTTGTAAATGATACAGTCTTCAAATAGTGGGTAAGGGGTGCTGTGCAGTGCAATATGGCTTACAGTGTATTCTAAATGGGTAAACACCAATCATTCACATTCCCTTTGCTATGATTTCACTTTAGTAATGACTTTAGTGTTTCGTTGTGAGTCAGGCAACAACACAGGAATTGCTGAAGAAATTTCCCTGAAAACCTTTCAGAAAACCAGTTATGAGTCAGAGGAAACAGCAGCGCGTTACTGGTTCAGGTCTGGCTTGCTTGGCTCTGTGTGATTTCAGAAACCAAATCCCACATCCAGATCTGTATTTTGCTTCAGTGTTTCCTCTCCCAGCTAGTGCAGCTTGGTTACTTTTTACCTTCTGCCAGAACTTAAACCTTGCATGCCATTAAATGCTGTTTCCAACAGGAGTCCAAAGCAAAGCAGCGTTTATTTGCATTGCTGGTAGGAGGTCACGTTTGCAGGGGCAGACACGAGCTCTTTGCACGGCTGAGGCCAAACTAAGTTAATTAGCCAGTGCTGCAATGCTTTGTGCAAAAGGTGACCCCAGCCAGCACTTGTTAGGAACTTGTCTGGTGCCCTGTATTGCTTCTTAATCTGTCAGCACGAAGGAGCAGAAAAGATGGTTCTAAAAGTCTCTACCAGAGTTAATGTAGCTTGGATCTCCCAGTGTGGAAGAAGCAACCAGACTTCTTAAACTTGCCTGGATATAACTTTATATAAGCAGGACACCTGCTGTTGTGCTAATACGAGAAATCCAGCAGCATTTGCATGGCGGTCGGGAGCTGCTTTTAGTTGCTTTTAGTTGCAAAGTCCTGTTTCCTGACCTGAAGGGAGCAGAGGAGCAGGCAGTAGCCCTACAACACTCCCCATGCCAACCACCCCCACAGACCTCCCAAGAGCCTTCGCTTCAACCCGTGGCTCGCTGCTGCCTTGCAGGGCTGCATGTTGTGCCCTCCAGCCGACGGTGGTTGCACATGGATTTCTCAAGTTGAGGCCAGCAAGTGTCTGCCTGCATGCTTCAAATTAATCTTACTTTTCACTGCTTTATATCAAAGCCTGAAGCTGCAGAATTGGGACATCCATTCAATAACAATGAGGATCTAGTGGTTATCTAAATGTGCAGTCAATACCTCCATTTAATTATTAGTGTGCATTTGTCAAATGCCCAACAATGTGATTACCCTATTTAAGTATTTTCTCCAGGCATAAAACTACCTTTTTTTAAAAAAAAAATTACCCTTTTCTTATTGAAAAAGTTGTTAATTAATATTTTTATTGTCCTCCCCTGTGATTTGCTTTCTCTTAATTACCAACAGGAGTAATACAAGAGCACTGTGCCAAAATTAACCTGGCTTCCTCCAAATTTCAGTGAACGATCCATAGGGCTTTGCCTTTGGATACAGAGACCCTGATCCTAAGAGGGGTAGCGCTTTGCTGGGACCCTCTGATGTCAGGGTGGATTTGTGCAGCTGGGAGGAAGGTTTCCAACACCAGCAGCGCTCTGGGCGAGGGATTCAGCCCCAGCATCCTGCCGCTGCTGTGCTGGCTCTGGACAGCATCCCGGAGCAGGCAGCATGGCAGAGCACTAAAATAGCATCTTGTTGGCTCAGACATCCCAGAAAGTGCTGCTGGGTTTCCTTCATCTCCTCATGTTCAGCCACATGAAAAAAGTGGTTTCAGCAAAACTGAAAGTCACAGTGGGGAAACATCAGTGGTACTGTATTATTATTTATTGACCTGATGGAACTAAAATGCTTTGTTTTGTTTTGCTTTTTAAAGCTTTTGTAATGCCAGGCTAAAGCACCAATTTGCATTTAGATACACTGGCATTTTTCGTCTTTAATTTCTGGCTTTTTCATTTTTCCATTTGTGTTCAGAAAAGAAACAAGTACAATATTTTCTGCTGCATAGAAACACTCAACTTTTCTTAATCTGTGCCACCTCTCTCAGCAAAGGCCTGATGTTTTGGACCATGAACACTGAGTTAATTCTATTGCATCTCATAAAACATCGGTCCTGATGTGCCGGGTTGATACAGGTACCCTTATGCATGGGACAGTGGGACAGCCAGGCTGTGGATAGATGCAGCTGGAAATAAGCAAGTGAAGGTGATGGAGCAGAGGGAATTCTGATTTTCTTTAGTAGGTACAGTTAAAACAGCTCCCATCCTACCTCCCCACACTTTGTTTGATGGCACATTGCAGCGTGGCCAAGCACTGCTGCACCAAACTACAGTAAAACATCCCAGAGAGAAATGAAGCTTTTTATTTTTCCCTATTTAGCAGGGTTATTCCCATTCTGTGCAAGAAGCTTTAATATTCATATTACATCTAAAGCATCTAGCTTTAGTGTCTAGCATAGCAACTGCAGTCTTGGAGGCAAAATCAAGTCCCTTTTAGATTCCCTTGTAATAGACTGATAGACAACAGTAAATTAAATGAAAACGTGCTGGTTTAATTAATAAATTCTTCACCTCTGTCAGTCATTTCCTTACTCAGTCTTTCTATTACCTGAGTGTAAAACCATGCAGCCAAATTTGCTTTATGTTGTTTAATCGTTGCTCTCTCTGACTTTGAAAAGGACATCAAGTGTTCCTATATATGTAAATGGCTTTGGATCCTCATAGGTTAAGTCACACGTAGGCATTGTGGTATCCCTGGGGCAACCTTAATACAAATGTAGGTAGCAAAGTGCATTTTTGTCTTTGTCCAGCTATGCAGGTTCACATCTGCTGTTCCCAGCCTTACTGCCAATCTTCACAGCTCTCACAATTCATTTTTTCTCAGAGGGGAAGAAAGCACCCAAGACAATCTCCTGTTACGAGAAAGAAGAGCAATCAAGCAATGATGGAGTGCTGTCGCTATTTTTTTTTTCTTTTACTTCTGTCTGATGTTACTGGTACAGCAGCAGGCATAGCAAGTAGGTTGGAGAGGAAAAAGCATGCAAAAACTGCATTAAATATTGTGCTGTAACTGCGCTCTCTGAATTCTCACTTGCTCCACATTACATTATTCAAACCAGACAGAGACACTCTCAAGGGTACTGCAGATCCAACCCTCCCATCTCTCTCCACCCTCCAAGGTCATTTAAAACAGGCCAGGAAAGTGCTCTGAAAGATACTGCACAGAACAAGCCTGCTTTAGCAGGGGGAACGCACTGTAACATCCTACCTGCTCTTTTCCACCTCCGGATTCTGCGATCCGGACCACTGCAGCACCTCTGTGCGTATTTGCTTTGGCAGTACATTAAATACCGGCTCTGCCTGTTGAAGCGATGCTCTTGCCCACAGCTGGCATTTCCCAAGCAGGTCTGTTTGACTGATCAGCCCCAGTTGGGAATGCAAGGGAAAGGAGCATAGAGGGGTCAGACGAATGCCTGCAAAGGTTTGAGCCCCAGCAAACAGTAGCAAAAATTGAGAGGTTTTATTGATGGGCACCCAGGTTTTTATCACTGAAAGACAAAACTTACAAAAAAAAAAAAAAAAAAAAACTTCTGCTAGGGCATTTTCTCTCACATTTCCCCTAACACCCACCATCCAGCTTAGCTTTATCACAGCACAGCACCAATGACTGCACTTCTGCAGCACAGGCAAATCCAGGCTCCGGGAGCTCTCATCTGGCCTGAAAGCAGCTGGAGCAATCAGCTTCCCTCAGGGGAAGAACTTTGGGTCCCGACAGCCATCACAGGTATCAGGAGATCAAGAGGGAAGGAGCAGTGTGAGTCTTTAATCCTTGCCAGTAGTTTCCTCTGGTGTTTTTTAGTAGAGGTAAGAGGAAATGGAATTCTTGAGAGCACACAGGGCTGCAGGTCAGGCTGATGAACTGCTCAAAAAAGGTAAATATTGCTTTAATACCTCCCTGGGGTCAATCTCACCAAACCCCAGCAAGGCAGGTAATAATTCAAGATTAGCAATAGCCTTAATGCTGCCACCAAAGCTCACATTATTACGGCAGATATTTAAAGAATAGCAGTGTGTCACACATCTCAACTACTTTCGTTTCCATCTAATCCCTTGGTGATTAAGCACCAGACAGCAGAAGGAATTTCACATGGTATTTTCAGATTCAGCAGAGCTGGAATGATCCAGATGAATCTAATTTAATCCTTCTTTGTTTCTTTCTTCCCACTATGGAAACAGAATGAAAAGCAGAAAGAAACTCAAAAAAAAAAAAAAAAAGGTGAGATGCCAACGCAGCTATGGCACCATGGCTGATGAAGGCCCGTGCCAGATCAGCGCGGGGTTATTAGATTGGCTTAATGAACACAGGACATTAAAGGAAGGACTTCACATAAACCAGAAACACCCAACGGGCCCAATCTTGCAAATGTGCCAGCTTTAACAGGACATGAAGTTCTCATATTAGTGGGCTAAAGTATACATTTCGGTGCATAAGAGAAAGCGGCTGCCTATACACTAATTTTAACTTCCCAGCACAGGGTTTGCTGTCCATGCGTGGTGGGTTTGCAGCTTGAGAGCAGCCAGCAGCTCTGGGAGGTTGTCCTTCCTTCCCTGTTGTTCCCCAAGAGAATGCTGTAGGTCAGGAATTGCTCCTTATCAAAAATTAGTACTTAGAATCACCTGAAATCTTGGCAGTGGGGATTTGATTGACATTTTGTTTCTGGTCACAACTGGAAGGGTGGAAGTCTTGAAAAAAGAAATTGGGTATAAACAATGGTAAGGCATTTCTTGGTTCTTGTTGCATGTTACCTAATAACAGATAAATCCAAAATTATTTTCAGTATTTCTGCAATTAATCAGAGGATAATATGCTGAATATTAGAGAGCTCAAAGAGAGGAAATGAGTTTTGTATTGGACTGAGCAGCCACGGGCACTTCTTGAAGTAATTACCCACTGACTGAAAAACACCCCTAAGTCTCCCAGCACAGAAAGCTCCTGACAGAAACATCTGAGCCCTCTGCTCACACCCACCGGCACCCACCTCCATCTTTGGCACCCGTGAGGATCAGCCCACCCCAGGGCTGAGTGCTCAGAGTCCCCGAGCCTCAGCTGTGTGCCCTGGTAGCCAAAAGGGCCAACCGCACCCTCGGGTGCACCAGGCCCAGCACTGCCAGCTGGGCAAGGGCAGGGATCGTCTCATTCTGCTCTGCCTGGTGCGGCCCCGCCTTTAGCTCTGGGTGCAGCTTTGGGTGCCACAATTTAAGGACATAAAACTATTAGAGTGCATCCAAAGCAGGGCTGGGAAGGTGGGGAAAGGTCTGGAGGGCAAGATGTGTGAGGAGTGGCTGAGGTCCCTGGGTTTGTTCAGCCCAGAGCAGAGGAGGCTGAGGGGAGGCCTCATGGCAGCCTACAGCTCCCTCCCAGGGGAGTGGAGGGGCAGGCGCTGAGCTCTGCTCTCTGGGGACAGCGACAGGACCCGAGGGAACGGCATGGGGCTGTGTCAGGGGAGGGTGAGGCTGGGGGTTAGGAACAGGTTCTGCACCAGAGGGTGGTGGGCATGGAGCAGGCTCCCCAGGGCAGTGGGCACGGCCCCAAGCTGCCAGAGCTCAAGGACCATGGGTTAAAAATGCCAGCAGGGCTTCTCACCAGAAACATCCTCCTCTGGCCAGACACCAGCCCCGAGAGAGCTGTAGATCCCAGTGAAGGCCTGAGGTAGGTGCTTGCCCTGCAGCCAGTGAGGTCAGGTGGAGGGGCTGTGGTCACTTGTGCCACTGCCCATCCTGGCACCGCTTCCCCACAAAATCTGCTGTCCTAGTACCCGGGCAGTGCTCAGGTAAGGTTTTGCAGGGAAACCGAGGGGATTACTCAGTCTAATCACCTCCCGCAAGGAGGAGTGGGCTGCAAGTATGTGAAGTTGGCAGGGATGGCAGTTGCATACAGTTTTCCATTCTGTGTTCCTGTTCGAGTTGCTTCTGGTTTTAACTGTGCAGGTTCTTCAGTTTCCCAGCTTGTCTTTTGCCTTGGGCTTTTTTTTTTAATTATTTTTTTTTTTTAAGTTGGCAGAAGGGTTGAACTACTCTGAAAGGGGCTGGAGAAAATTGTTGAGTAATACTTTCAGCTTTGCATTAGTAGTTTCAATGTATCCAGGCTTTGTGAAAGGTGGATTTTGCCTGTGTGTGCTTAGTTTTTATTTATTTATTTACTTATTTTTTCTTATGAAAATCTGCTGGGCTTGGGAGAGAGATAAGCTTTGAAAAACTGCGGCTTTGTCAATGGGGGGCTTTTTCTGCTTGCTCCCTGCCTTGCCTCCCCAGGTTTG
>VXAV01009338.1:0-46399 GCA_013399715.1 Alectura lathami | reverse complement strand
CCCCGTTGCCCTGCTGCCAGCCCGGCTGCGCGTCTGGCTGCGCGGGGCGCCGGGAGTGGCGAGAAACGGCGGATACAGCGGGGCAAGTGGGTTTACGGGCGAGTTTCCAGACGAGTAAGTTTCGGCTCAGTTTGGGGAAAGGTCGCGTAATGCATCGCCTGAGAGGAGAGGTGTGCCGAGTGGGTCTGTGTCTCCCGCTCGCAGCTGGGTGGTTCGTACCTTTATGGCAAAACGCTGGTTTTATTTCCACAGGCAAGCACTGGCACCGCATGTTGTACTGTACTCCCATTCACAAATAAAAATCTGGTAGGGAGATCAAGTTTTCTCTGCAGAGAAAACAAAGAGGAAGCAATTATTCCCTCCCCCAAATATTCCACAGTTTTCTCAATGGGATCCGTTTGGTGCGGCCGCGGGTTCAAAAGCTCTCCTTGCCTAAGGTGTAACTCAGCACAGCCCGTGGGGATGTCTCGGCAGCCCAGCAGCATGATGAAGCTGCCCTGGGTGGGTCCCGCAGCATCGCGAGGTGACTGGGGCTGGTGGCTGGCGAGCGCATGGTCTCGGGGACCGCGGCACTGCTGGTGCTGAGACCAGAAGCCCTTCCCTTCACGGGAGCGGATCAGATCGTACAGCAGCGGTGTGTGAGTTCATCTAGCGCGGTGAGGCTCACAAAAAGGCAGATAATCTGTGCACATCTGCACTTCGGTGAGATGGAGAGATGCTGGCCAGCCAGCAGCGCATGCGTTGCCTCTCCACCCCACCTGTTTTGTTCTGTTCTTTGCTTCTTGCACTAAATGTAATGTTTGTGTCTTCGTTAAAGTGTAGGAAGCTGTGGGGGGAAAAAAACACCAACAAAACAACGTGTGCCACTATAGAATGGATGTCGCAATGCTGGCAGCAGCTCTGGTCTGGTGTCAGCTCTACTGGCAAAAAAAGTGCTTTTTGTTGGCGTGGCTTCGTCTGCTCAGGGAGCTGATGGAAGCGGTGCTGGGAAGAGCTCTGCCAGCTGCAGCAGAGGGACTGGCTGGTACAGCTGGGTGCTCGTGGGGGGAAGCTCCTGAATCAGGCTGTGGGTCAGGGCTGGCAGCGGCGCTCAGTGCGTGCTGCAGCTGGCACCGGACTTGAGGCACGGCGGTAAACTGGTGGCTCGAGCTGATGAGAGCGGTTACTCTGTAGCCTGAGCAACAGTAAACTTGGATTGTGACTCTGCAAAAGATAAATTAAAAAAGGCATGTGGTCTATGATTAGAAATGGTTGCAATTAAAAATTAATGCAGCATGATTTATTGTATTTTTCAAGCAAGTCAATATTTTTTTAAGTGCTGGTGATTTTGACTTGAGTGGGATGGGAGTGCTGGTAGACCAAGTGGCCAATCTGAATTAAAATTCTATATTATAGGGTTTTTTTCTTGCTTTTAGTGACGTGAGACTGTAGGGAATGAGGTTGTGCTGTCTGTGTGTGCAAGATGCACTGATACTCACGGGAAGGGGGTCTCTCACTTGCAGAGCTGCTGGTCCTTCCTTCAAACATGACGCCTAGGTCAGCTTCAGTAACAAATGCAGTATGTTTTCCAGTGAGTGGAACAAAAACAGACTTTTTTTTTTTTTTTTTAATGTGTTTTTTTTTTTTTTTCTTGTTTGTTTTTNTCCAGGGAGTGGAAAAAAAACAGTGTTTTTTTTTTTTTTTTGAAATGTGCTTTTTTTCTTGTTCCTAGTGTGCTTCCGGTAGTGTTTGTATGTGGGATCGGTTTCTTTGTTCATTGTCTGTGTTAGAAGATAGTTGCATTGCCCAAGTTTGGTATCTTCGTGGGGCTTAACTCAGACCGAAGTTAATTTCTGTTGGCAAGAGGTGATTTATCATAGCCCATGTTGACTGCATTACTGCATTGTGTGGGAGCCCACGCCATGGGTTTTGGAAGGATTTGCTCTTGCAAAATTGTTGAGTTTTAGTTTTAATGAGCAGAAAATGTTTTAAATCAGCGCCTGAAATTTCTGTTGTTCCAGTAATCCTCTACCATCCGGAGAGTACTACAAATGCAAACAGTTATCTCGACTTTATCAGGCTTTTGGTGAATAAAAGCCTTGACGGGTTGTGCTTTGCTAACCTGCTAATTAACCCATTGATTTCTGCATTGCCTGACTTTCCCAGATAAATAGCTGCCTGTTGTCACGCTCCAGTGGCAAAGATATCATGAGCCTTTAAACAATGAGGTCGCATACTCCATAAAGGAGCTCCAGGTTCTTTTAGCAGCAAGGAGAGTGAATTCTGGAAATGTTACTTTTTTGGAAGGTCAGTGTCAGTGGCTGGGAGACCCATAGGATCACCTGCGTGATGAAGGATGCATTCCCTTGCGTTGTCCACGCTGAAATTAGAAGGCAAGAGCTGGGAGGACAGATCCAGCTTGTTATGTGAGAAGCACTTCTCCTGGGCTGGATTGCATGAAATGTGCCACTATCAGTAAGAAATGCAGCTTGTAATTAGTGGGTTTGTCGGTTCTTGTGAATATCCAATGCAGAAGAGATGGCAAATGGTACCTTGTGGCTATTCCAGCATTGCTTGTCCTGTAGGTGTGTTTCTCTTTAAAGTCAAAGAAAGAAAAAAGGAGTGTAAAGAATTCTCCTTGGTGATTTATGTTAGCTGAGCTCTGTGGAAACCTGCATTGCCCACATTTTACGTGAAAGACGCCAGCTACATCCTGGTCAGCTTTTCTCTTCTCTGGCATGCTCAGGCGTTTTTCCCGATGACCGAACTGCCCATACACAGTCAGCTTGAAATCTGTCTGGGGAAAAAGCAGGACCAAGACTTAGATGTAGCTATAGTTACATACAGTTAATGCACTGGCATTTGAGACCTGCCAATGTGTTTTTTTTTTTTTTTTTTTTTTTTTTTTTGGTGACTTCTACAAATACAAGTTTAGGAGGCCGTCTTTTCCTTTTCCGCCCAGTCTTTCCAAAGGAGATCAGGCCAGCTGAGTGGGAAGTGGTGTGGCGGGAGAAATGCGAGTTATATGACTGGGAGAAAAAAAGACCTTTGCTGGTATTTCAGTGGCTGTGATCTTAGCCTCTTCAGAAAGGTGTCCTAGGCTGATGGTAACCCTCCAAAACTCCAGCTGGGTTGGAAAGCACTGAGTCTGGCTGGCAGGGACAGCTGGAGACCTCGAGGGTGGCAGAGTGAGTCCCAAAATGCTGGTTTGCCCCCAGAGGCGCTCACTGGAAGTGAGACGTACCGAGATCCTGATGCCTGTGCCAGGAGTGTTGGCTAAGCTTGGGCGGCTGGTTTTGCAATTAGATTGTGTTTTGGTTTCGGACAATGTGTTTATTGTAAGGAATTAACTAGTGTGCTCATCAGAGCGGCAGAGGTGTTTGCTTGTGATTCCACAGCCGTGCAGCATGCCAGCATCAGGAACGTGCTTCCCATGAGTGGAAGTGCAGGAAGCATTTTGCAGTGAGCAGTGGAGGAGAAAGAGCCTGTGTGTGTGTGTGTGCAGGTGTGCAAATGCCAAACTCTCGAGTTTTGAAGGAATTACGAGCATTGCTTTTGGCTGTGATGGATGGTGTAGCTTGGGTATGGGCTAAGGAAATATGTCTCACTGACGCTTAGAAGTTGACTCATGGCTTCTGCGAAGTCATTTCACATAGGCGAGGGTGACAGCAGTGGGAAAAGGGATGGAAAAAAAAAAGCCTTCTGGGGGCCACCAGGAGCAGGTGGTGGGCATGGGGGTGGCTGCAAGCTGTGCTTTCCATGCTTCTAATTCACCTCTGCTCCACACAGCCCAGTGTGTCTGTGCAGAATGGATGCTTTTGGCTGCTCTGAGATAGCAGGATTTTTTTTCTAGGTTTTTCTAAAGGGCATTGTGAGCTGGATTCTCTCCTCTTGGCAGCTCTCCCGTTATGTGAAGGGAGGGAGCTCGCTGCTGCTGGTCGTGCTGTGGCTGGCCGCTGTCAGAGCAGTTAGCGCTGGTGGGGCATCGTTTGCTTTTCCTCTTTATCCAGGCTTTTTTGCAGCAAGTAAATGGTGTTTTTCAAAAGGTATCTTTTCGTATTTCTTAGAACAAAGCTTATCATGGAGCAAGGGGAGCAGTTTGGGGCTGACTGAAGGGAGCTGGGTTCAGCAGGGCGGATGCTGGGCGTGCATCACCAGCAGCACAGAGCTCAATTATTAAATGTGTGCTCAAAAGAAAACATGCAGAAAGCAAGCATACTTCACAGTGCTTAGGAAAAGGCCTAGGAGCAACATCTGTTAAGTCTGTTACAAGGCGCTGGAAAACCCTTCACCAGAGCTGAAGGGAGCGCAGCAGCTTAAAACTTTGGCTTGGGAGCAGCTGCCTGGAAGGAGCTGCCTGACTGGGCTGCATTGTGGGCAGCTGCATCTTGAGATGATCCCAAAGCTCAGCCTGGAGCAAGCCAAGGCTTTTGCTCCTTTTGTAGCCTCCAGCTTGCAGTGTGAATGTCTTCTGAAATGGTTCCTGCCCCTCTGTTTTGTGCTCCCGCTTGGTTTTAATTTCCTCTCCCTGGTATCTGTCCTTGTGAAGAGGTGGCTACAGTCACTGTACAGCAGAGAGGGAAGAAGAAAGTGGAATCAGCACAAAAGGCTGTCAGTGATTAGACACTGCTTTGATTTGTGCTGGGGTGAATTTTATCGCTCTTGAGCTGGTGTGTGTGAGGTTTTCTTCAGAGGGACGCTGAGGGGCTTTCTAGAAAACTGTCAATCCTTTGCGTAAGAGTTTATTTACAAAAAGCACTTATGCAAAATAAAAATGGGGTTGTAAATGCAGATACTTCATTCACCTTTTTGTGACCAGTCTCTGAGAGCCAGAGCTCCGTAAGTGAAAAGGAGTTCGTGCCTGTGTCGACCCTCTCTCCTGTCTTTGTGTGAAAACACCTTGGTGGTTATGTCCAGCATGGGGTGTCCCAAGGAGGGGGGATGACACCAAACATAGCAGTGCGAGGAGCCCAGTTGCCCAAATCCCATGACAAATATGAGGAGTCTTGTTCCCCTCGGCTTAGGCTTGGTGTGGAGCAAACCCACTGAGATGGAAAGGCCTTGTACAGCTGACCAACTTGTTTCCCTGGGCTCTGTTCTGCGACTGTGCCTTCGGTGATGGCTGGGGGCTCAGGCTGTGGGAAGCCGTTCTGCTGGGACCGGCCTTGGCTCTCTGTTTGTCAGAAGATGCATCAGAAGCTTATTATTATTATTATTTTTAATGGAAATTGAGTTTCATTTCAACTGAGAGTAATTGGAGCTGTGGTAATGGTCTGAAGGCAAATGAGAGTGAGCTCTGTAGACTCTAGCCACAGCTTTCTATTTGGCTCGTGTTGTGCTTCTTAAAATGGCATTCATTCCTAAATCTGGCCCTAACATGCTGGTACTGGGAGCTGTGTTTTCCTCAGGTGACACACAGGGTGAAGGAGGACTCTGCAGCTTGGCTCCAACCCCAGTCCTCCTCTCCTTGCTCCACTCGGCTGCCCTGGTGCTGCAGGCTGGCATGCAAGGCCAGGCCCCAGCCCTGGCAGCACTTTGCTGGACATCAAAGAACCTGTCCTCGTCCTGCTCAGGTGGCTGTGACGTGGCCTTTGGCTGCAGAGCTCTTTGCCTGTTTAGGGAAGAAGAATCTGTAATTCTGGTAGGTTCTCACTGCCCAGCCAGGAGGAGAAAATCGCCCATCGCTGAGACCTGCTGAGGCCCTGCTGGGTTCTCAGGAGCCAACAACGGGGGACACCCTGCCAAAATGACTCACTACAGGCAGGTTTTGCCAGGTCTGAGCATCTTGGCATCGCTGACAATGACTTCTCCTGACTCTGCTGACACTTGTCTTTTTGTCGCCTCCAGCCGGGACTGTCAGCGGGCTGCTCACAAGGTGTGTTGCAGCTTGCCACGAGGCCTGTCCCTTCAGTGAAGCATGCCATTACGAGCTGAGAGCACTAGCCACAAGTGAATTTACCAAGTGCTGTTTTTTATAGGAGTAATTCAGGAGTGATTTGATTTTGCTGTTTCCAGAGCTCTGGCTTGCTGCAGGACACAGCTGAGGATCTACTGCCTTGGCAGTTGGCTTGGCCATTGTTTCCCTGGCTCTGGGTGCTTCACAACCAGATACAGGCCCATCTCTAGTGGGAGTTTTGGAGTTGGCTGCTTCTTCTTGCCCAGCCATGTCTTCAGATCATAGAATCATGTGAGTGGAAGGGACCATTAAAGGCCATCCAGTCCAACTCCCCTGCAGTGGTGAGGGACATCTACAGCTGGGTCAGGTTGCTCAGAGCCCTGTCCAGCCTGACCTTGAAGGTCTTCAGGGATGCGGTATCCAGCACCTCTCTGGGCAACCTGTTCCAGTGCTTCACCAGCCTTATCGTAAAAAACTTTGTATCTAGTCTAAATCTCCCTGCTCTCAGTTTGAAACCATTTCCCCTAGTCCTATCACAACAGGCCCCGCTAAAGAGTCTGTCCCCTTCTTTCTTGTAGCCCCCCTTTAGATATTGAAAGGCTGCTCTCAGTTCTCCCTGGAGCCTTCTCTTCTCCAGACTGAACAGCCCCAACTCTCTCAGCCTGTCCTCACAGAGGAGGTGTTCCATCCCTTGGATCATTTTTGTAGCCCTCCTCTGGACACGCTCCAACAGCTCCATGTCCCTCCTGTGCTGAGCACTCCCCATCTGGACGCAGCACTCCAGGTGGGCTCTCATCAGCGCAGAGCAGAGGGGCAGGATCACCTCCCTTGCCCTGCTGGCCACTATTCTTTGGGTGCAGCCCAGGATGCGGTTGGCTTTCTGGGCTGTGAGGGCACACTGCTGGCTGATGTCCAGCTTGTCATCCACCAGTACCCCCAATCCTTGCATCCCCCAGCCTGTATTGATAGCAGGGGTTTGCCGCGACCCAGGTGCAAGACCTTGCATTTGGCTTTGTTGAAGCTCATGAGGTTCTCTTGGGCCCACTGCTCCAGCCTGTCTAGGTCTCTCTGGATGGCATCCTGTCCCTCAGGCGTGTCGACCGCACCACACAGCTTGGTGTCATCCGCAAACTTGCTGAGGGTGCACTCGATCCCACTGTTGATGTCATTGATGAAGATATTGAAGGGTATTGGTCCCAGAACGGACCCCTGAGGGAGACCACTCGTCACTGATGTCCATCCCGACATGAAGCCATTGACCCCCACTCTCTGGATGCGATCTAGCAACCAATTCCTCATCCATAATATGCACCCAGATGCATGTCTCATGGCTGATGCTGGGGTCTGGTCGGCCTCATTCATGGTCCTACTGGTGTTTTACACTTGCTGGTGAGGCACATTTAAAAAAAAAAAAATCGTTCACATTACTTGCTCAGGAGGGTTTCATGAAAGCATTGCAAAAGCACTTATATTCTTGTTCTTCTGCAGGTTTAGCTGTACGCTTCTAGGCTGGGCTGACTGATATTAATGTCTGCACAGGAGCTTTTAACAAGCATGCATGCTGGTGTAACAGCTGTTATATGGAAAGACAGAGCATCAGTGGCCTTGAAGTATCACCAGGGGTAGCGCTGTGCCCGTCACTCTCCGTGCGAGCCTGCTCTCCGTTTCTTGCCCTTTACCAGGGGAGACTCCATCCTGGGAAGAGCTGTAGGAGCAGGTATGTGGCTCGCTGTCACCTGTGTGTGTGACGGTGTTTGTGAGTTGCCCATCAGCCTGCTTCAGGTGCCAGGTTTCATGCAGGTCATGGCTCCCACCAAGGCACACAGTGCCCCCCTGCTACAAAACAGACTTCCAGTCTACAAAACTACAAAACTACTACAAAACTACTTCCAGTGGTGCCACCTGAGTGTTCCCATGGTTCTTGGGAACAGTGTCACCCGTGGCGGTGGGACAGCATGTGCCAAGTGTACCACAGGGTAGAGCAGACAAGGGAAGCCACAAGGTCACAAGGGCAGCAGACAGCAGGGAAACTCATGGTATTTTACAGTAAGGCAGTAACTGAAGTGTGCAGGAGGCTTTGCTCTTAATGCTGCTTTTCCAGCTCTCTGGAGAGTTAGTAGGAGACCAGTGCCTCTGTTTTTTTGCTTTGCTTTCAAGATGCTTTTCCCATTGTAATTATAAAGGCAAGAATGTATAATTTTTTAAAATGAATAAATGACCTGTCCAAGAGCACTAGTTTGTGATGAACTGAGTTTAAACTTAGCTGAATATTCCACAACTGGAGAATGCAAGGAATCTGCATTTTTATGTACCATAAATAACCTTAATATGCAGAGAGGGTTAAGGCTATTTGTAGCACCTTACCGGTAACGTAACAGGATAGATCCCTGTAATTCTTTATTTTATTTTTAATAAATTCATGCTTCGTTCCATCCTAGGAAACTGAACTCTTTGAACTACTGCTCTGTTGTGTCCTTCCACCTGATAACCTTAGCAGATGCAAATTTGCAATCTCATTTAATAAAAGGCAATTGACACTATGCCCTGTGTATCTGCTAAAATAAGATTTGCAGAGCAGCTACCTCCCTTCCCACGACCTCCCCTAGTTGCTCCATTCCTCCCAAGTCTGTATCGTGTAACTTGAATATAATGTTTAGTTTAGAGCATCCTGTGAAGCAAGGAAATGCAAATGAAAAGGAGGACTGAAAGAGGAAGAGAGAGATAAACTTCCTGGGCAATGAATGAGCTATGACATAATTTTGTTAATTGTATTGGGACAAAGTTGAAAAGAGGAAATAGAGTAAATAACTGGCACTGTTCTGTCCCCAGCTGCCTGTATCCTTTTTAGTTGTCTGCTGTTGTCCAAGCTTTTTTAGTTGTCACTTGTGTCCAAGCTGACCACGCAGTATGTGGCATCTGTCCCCAGTCCTTTTTTGGGGGGAAAAAAAAAAAAAAAGAAACCTACAGGTCTGTAAGGGAAAAATATTTAATTGCAAATAATTCCTCTTGTTCTGACACTTTAAATTAGAATTAATAAAATTTAATGTGTTTAGTCCCAGTTGAGTATTAAATTTCCATACCTTCCTTCCCTCCTTTTGTACGCACACAGCTTCCATGGGAATTGAGTGCAGCATGTGAAATTCTTACACATGTTACTTTGGGAATCAAATACATGATAACATCAGCATACCCAGTGTGACTTACAGTCTGAAGCCCTGACCCTGAGAAAGCCTTGCTCACCACTGTCTGTTCACCCTTGAATTTGTAAAGCTTCTTTATGCAGTTGTGCTTTCTTTTTAGCTGCTTATGTGGAACCCAAGTCTGGGCTATGTTTAGTAAGCCAAATAGCTCTGCTTGTGTGAAACTGGGCTGCACATATTGACTACTTGTTGATTTGGGCAGAGGAGATGTTTGTATGGGGTATCCTCACCACTCTGAAGTGGGTACAGTCATCCTCGGCAGCCCATGTTTATTGGCCAGCTTGAGAGAGTCCCTGGCAGGATGTATGTGAGCCAAATATGACACGTAACACAAAAAATGCAGTCTTTGGCTTTTGGTTGAAGTGAGCAAAGCTCCTCTGAAGCCAGGAGAATTGCAGCTGCCTCCAGTGAGATGAATCTGCTGAGGTGCAGCCTGTGTTGTTTGTTGTCATGCAGGTTTTCCCTTTGCCTGGGCGTTTTTCTGTTTCCGTTGGTTCCCTGTTGTTCTCCTGAGCCTTGCACGAGTAACTGTTTGTGTTGCGATAGCATCAGCCAGAGATAAGATTCTTGTACCGTGCACTTCAGGCTGTTCTTCACTCTGTGCTTTAAGCACTCCAGTGCAGCTGTGTTCGATAAATAAACCTTCAGGGATGCTCAGAGTGTGGCTTTTTGGAGATGGAACAACACTTCCACACTCTGGACTTCATCTTCCACCAATTTAGGTGCAAGCTTTTTGGATAACATGGGAAGCATCTCTGTGCTGTTAGGAGCGCGCCAGCGTGGCAGGCATGCAGTGGAGCGTGGTGGTGTGGCTTGTGCTATTCCCAGAATTTCACAGTGAAAATGGAGGGGATGGATGGGATCACCAGGCAGGACTTCTGTGGCTCCTGTGCTGCCAGCTGTGCTGTTTCACAGCTTAGCACAGTCTTCCTGCTGGGGCTGGAGCATAAGCCACAAGCGAGACCTTCCAGTGGCCTTCCAGACAGAGACATGTTCTCATCTTCACTTAGAGAGCTGACATCTAAACAGGCTGGTAGACATCTTACCATGCTTTGATTTAGAATGTTTGGGTTGTGTTACTCTGTTTGCCTCAGTGCAAGAGTCCAGCTTGATGTGTGCAAGCTGAGATGCATTTTATGGTTGTGGTGATGGCTGAAGCAGGACTAGGGCCTCTGTCCTCTCTGCTGCTGGAGCTGATGGGCTTGTGGCTGGGCCAGTGGCTTGAGGGAGTGAAGTTCAATCTCTGACTTAACCAGATGCTCCTGTGATGCTCCTGGGGAAGCTGTACATCAGCTTCCCATCGCAGTGCCTGTGTTACAATGCACTTCTGGGGGTGTTGCAAGCACGTTGCCGAGGTGAAATGGTGATGGGAGTTGTGCCACTAGCAGCATCTGCAGCAAAGAAAGGAGTCTTGAGCTTGAGCAACACTCGAGTCTGTTGAAGCACAACAGAAATCTCTCTAAGCAGTACCAGCCCCTCAGGGGACGTACGGCCTGAGGTTTATCTGCACCACAGTCAGAGCAGGATGTTGAAGAGAACACTTGAACTAGCTTCTGAATTAGCCTAGATCAGTTGCTGTAGCAGCCTGGAGCTCAGTGTGGGCTGCAAAATCTGCCCAGGAGCCAAGGGGAATTAGCCTGCACTGTGCTAGCTGGGGGCATGGGTGTGCCGAGTGATGTGAGTGATCCCCAGGATTTAGGCAGGCTGGCCATGAGCCTGGGGAGTGAAAATCCTCTGACAGGCAGGGGGAGTGACTGATGCCTTTTCCCTCATTTAGAGGCCTTAAAGAAAAGAAAGCAACCTGCAGGATACAGCCTGATGAGGGTTTCCTTGCACCATCAGTAAGAAAAAGAGAAAAAAAAAGCCCACATTTTTGTAAAACAGCAAATTCCAGGTGAAAAAGAAATTGTAGTAAGGAAGCATTGCTAACAGAGCACAGGCAGCATGTAGTGCTGGGGGTTATTCCAACAGCTGCTCACAGTGCTTGCAGGCAGGTTGCACCGTTCGCAAACACGACAGCATTAATAACAGTATTGATTTGTCCTAATGCAGTTATGAAAGCTGGACTTTGGAGGTGTGGGAGGGCCTCATCAGTAGTCGACATGGAGATTGATCAAGAGTAATATCAGCCAGAGTGAAACAAATGGAGGCTGGAACAGAGCAGGGTGAAAGGGTGGCCATTAGAGAAGTGCCCACAACACTTGAGGCTTTTCCATTGTGCAGAAAGAAACCTTCTTAATATCTAATGTCTATGACTTGAAGTAATGGAAAGGGATTGAAATTACCTTGGAAAATGAGAAAAAAAAAAAGCATCTGTCACTTTCATTTCTTGTGTCCCTCAGTGAAGCTCTGTTCGCAAGGGAGATCTTTACAAATTATTCTTTGGGCACGTCTCCTCCTTAAGCTTTCTGCTAACAGCTCTGAAAATAGTAGATTGATGCACTCGCCTCTTCCTGCCCAGCCTCCAAAAGTTACTGACATCTCTTCCTTTAATTCTGCTTTGTAATTGAATTTATGCCATAAGTTGCTTCTGCTAATTCAATTATACCTTACTTTTAATTGGCAGTGGATTTAAATACTTCTTGTGCTGTTAACATGGAGATTAACATGTGCTGGCTGCTACTCCGCAGACTGGAGCAAAGGTTTTGGGTGATTATAAGAATATAAGCAGCCTTTTTTTTCCCCAAAAAATCTTTTGGAATGCAAAAATGTAGCCAAGAACTGGGAAATGGCATTTTTTCTTTGAGCATATAAATGTGGCCAAGTAATCTTGGTGCGGTGTTTTCTAAGGTCTGTTAAATGTGACATGCGTGGGGATGGCACAATAATTTGTACCAGCACCACAGAAGAGAGATGAGAAATGCTTTGGGGTTGTGTTTCCTCTTTTGCCAGTGACCTGGTTCAGTTCTGAGATTGCCTTTCCGTTGGTTTCATTGAGTCGGCAGCTTGGAGTGGTTAACATCCATTCCTGTAAGAAACAAGGATAATAGGTTTTCTTCCTAAGAAGATGTTGCAGCTAAAATTATTTGTTTAAGTGCTTGTCTTGCTGCCAGTTTGCAACATTTGTGAGTGCCTGCCTGGGGATCTCAGGAGTAATTGAAACTTTCGTGGAGTCTCAGTCTTCCTTCCTGTGAGCACCAGACTGATGGACTTAACATCTGCACCGAAGGGGGAAGAAGACGTTGTAAAGTAGGAAAAGAACCATATAGGGAGCACTCACAGAAGGTTTAATTTTTATTATTTTTTTTTCCCCCTTCTTTATTTTTCTTCCCAGATTCTCTGGGCTTTCGGGAAGGGTTTATATCATACAGTCCCCAGCTGCTGGGAGGACACGTGCAGTGGGATCGGGTCTTCAGTGAAAACTGGTCAGCAGGCACCACTGGTGACGGGGGCAGAGGGCACCTAGTGTCAATTGTCTCTTTCTCATGGTTTGTGGAAGGAGCCTGATTTCATTTGGCTGCTTGACCTTGGTGCTTGTCAATTTCTTCTTGGTAATTATTTCTGAAAACCTGTCAAGAATTTCTGAGGTTTCCATAACAATGAAAAAGCAAAAATATAGTGCTAAATTTTTTAAAAAGGAAATGGAATTATAGTACAGTCTGACTTTTATTACAGTATTTTCCTGGAAGTTAATAAATTATTTCCCACCTAAGCATCTTCTGGGTGCTTATGAGTAACAGGCAGTATGGATTAGTCTGGAACAAATCATGTCAGACGTGCTAATTTCTTTCTGTAGCAGGGCAACCGGCCGTGTGGATGGCAGGGGAGCAGATGATATGATGTACTTTGATCTTAGCTGGGTTCTTGCGACTAATATTCTCAGAAGGGAGCTAGAGAAGAGAAGGAATTGTTGTGAAACTCTTGCCTTATGGATGGTGCAGAGAAGAGGAGCCGACTGTACTCCATGCGTAGCTCCAGTACATGGTTGCATAGTATGTGGTCAGCCTCCGAAGGGTGTTGGGTAGGGATCAGTAGGTTATCAGCATTGTAGCTGATGCTTTTGATAAAACACTGGCTGAGATTCAACAGGTAGTGTCACACTGGGGGGGGTGACCAGCATCTGGGAGGAAGGACTGGCTTTCAAAGCTTTGGAGGCAGCCAGAATCTGAACTTGGAGTGTCTGTTGTTTGCACTGGAGGTGTTAACCCAGGTAACGAGTTACCCCTGGTGGATGGGTTGGCGGTGGGGATGCTCCAGGGGTTGGTGGAGGTGTTTGAATGCTGTCACAAGAGGGAGGAATTCCCCCTTGTAGGGATGGCAGTGGTGCTGAAGAAGACTGCGGGCGGCCTTGGTGCTACCTGGGGTCTCTGTGGCTGGGTTTCTGTGTTGGAAAGACCAACTGTGTTCCTTCGGGGTGGAGCATCACGAGGATTTCTGCACAGAGCTGCAGGGTTGCTGGCCCTGGAGGCGAGGAGCAGCGGGGGATATGGCGGACGGCTCTGTGGGAGGGTGGGAAGTGGAGCAAGGCACTTGTTTTCGACTTCCTAATCCACAGACTTGGAGAGAATACGAATCGTGGGAGCGGGTGAGCTCGCTCCTGGTGCTCCTGTCTGTGACTCCTTAAGCACTGATGAACCGCAGCATTCAAAGCTGGCAGATGCTGAAGGGATGCAAATTATTATGCTCTGCTTTTTCGAGAGGCATGCTCAAGTGGTAGAGAACTGATTTCTACCCTTTGAAAACAGTGCTTAAAGGCTCCAGAAATCTTGAAACAGGCTTCATCATAGTTCAGCTCCTTTTCTCCTGTCTTCAAATGTTGGCATACCAGTGTTTTGAGGTGTAAGCCGAGCAAACCTTTTCACTGTGGCTTATTTTGAATGATGGGTTTTACAAAAAGGTGTTAGGCAGGAAGGATAGTTTCAGCAGATTTTTGAATGCCATTAAAGTTCGCTGTCCAAATTCAAGAGAAGTCAGTGTGTTTTTCAACATGGGTGTTACTTTCTCTTTCAGGACAAATAATAAAATGCAAATTCAGGGAAAAAAAGTTGCAGTTGTTGCTCAGTTTAGAGTAAGAATTGAACCAGAGCTTTTGCATGTTTGGACAGATTCTCATTTCTTTTTCAGATGGGAACATTGGTCTGTAGAGAGGACGCCAAAAGGAAGGGAGGTTGGCCCTTATACGAAAACTGTGATGTAAAGCATGTTCGTTTTGTGTTTTCTCCTTCAGGCGATTGAGCCCTGTGGACTTTCTCTGAAGAGGTTCCAAGATAGGTGGTGAGTACTTCCCAGATCCTGCTCCTTTCGAGGCATACACTAAATGGGGCTGATAGGAAAAACCAGTGTCAGCTTTTGTTGGGCAGCTGGTGCTGGATTTTACATTATCTCAGCTTGCAGAGCACACTTTTAGAGCTGACAGGCTGATCTTTTAGTATGGGGTTGCCATCAAAATGGGAAGCCTTACCTTTGCACCGGAGTGAACTTCCTGAGACTCAATTCATTAAATATATTCTATATTTCTTTGAACATTTGACTTCAGGAGGGAAAATCTGTAGTAATGACGCTGTATTTTGTACTGAGAGCCCACGCAGCGCAGTGGGCAGTGTTTGCTGTCTCAGGGAACAACCTTCTTAGTTTTTTTTCTTTTGTTCTGACCATCTGTGTTAATCTAAAGGAATGCAATTTCCAGCGGTTCAGATGACCTGCATAACTCGTGCTAATCTGCTGTGTGTGACCGGTTCTGCTCTGGCCTGTGCTCAAGCCTTCCATGTATTTCGTTTGTATGTGCTTCATTAGTTTCCTATTTGTAAGTAAATGAAACATTAAATCAGGAAAGAGCTGCAGGAGCACAGGATTGATCAGAAGTGCTGGTGCTATGGCATTACAGCCGGGGACCCAGCTCGGACACCGAGGTCACCCAGCACAGCCTCTGCTCCTCCCTGCAGCTGCTGGGGTGCTGCTCCACAGCACCTTTTGCTGTTTGTTTTTGTTGCTTCTAGAGAAATCCACACTGTGTTTTCTCTTTCAATTCTAGATTCTTTCAAATGAGATTAACAAAATTATATCATTATGCATTAATTGCTCAGGAAGTTTATTCTTTAGTTGCATTTCCCTAGTGCACAGGATACAAGCTATTAGAGCTCTTGTGTGTTCAGACTGACTAATGAACCACAGCTGAGTGTCCAAAGCCTTTAATGGACTTCTCTGTCTTTTAAATAAATGTATTTTCCATAGGTTAGATGCCTGTCACCACAGATGATGCCAGGTTGATTTGAAGTGTCTGTACAGCATATGGCTGAAATGTGCCAGGGGAGGATGCTGGGGAATGGCATGCTGTACTGAGCTTGTGTCCACCTGAAGTATGTGTTCATTTTAGCCATAAAATGTTTACTTTTATTTAATACTCCCTTAAAAGTTTTTGTTTCCAATTACATCTTTCATCAACAAAAATATCCCTTAATAATCAGTGTTATCTGTGCTTTCTGTATAAGGGGAGCTCAGTTAACCCCAGACAGTCCTACAGACGCATACAACATGAGACGTACAGGGCCAAATTATGAATCCCTTGTGCCTTTTGCAAATGTGCATGAGTAATATCTTACGAACCTCTCCTCTCCCCCCCACTCCTGCTGCTGCCATGGATCTTTATTATAAACCTGCATGCTATTTGCACTAATAATTGCTATATTGAGACCTGATTCATCAGCTGATCTTTATGAGATGCTAAAAGATGAATCAAACTCTCTTCCTGAGGGCAGAGGGGAGCACATGGGACTGGTGACTGCAACACTGCATGTTTAAAGGCCAGGCAATTTCCAGATGTCAGGTTAAATTGTACTTGCATTGGGTTTTCTTTCATTGTTGTTTCAAGTAACACTTAAATAGGTTGAAAGTTATAGGTAAAAAAACTTGATAATACCTAGCAGAGTTAATATTTTTTTTCATGTGTAATCCCTTTGGGTAGTACTCTCAAAAGCACTATAGCCCTGTGGTATTTTGGTGAAACCTGGACTTTTGCGAACAGAATTTGGAGGTGCTGGTTGTTTGTGCATCATGGTTTTGCTGCGTTTATGGTCTGTGCTTCTCCTTGCCTTTAAAGTTCAGATAGGTCTTTTATTCTGATTTCAGAATTTAATGATTCATAGCAATATTAAGGTAGTTCTAGAGCATGTAACAGTTCCTGTATGGAGGCATGGCACGTGGTAAGAGACCACATCAGGTGCTCTCTGATGGGGTACCACAGGCTCTGGTGGAGCAAGCTCCCTAGCTGTGGTGCTGCCTGTAAGCAGATAAGCAGCTCTGAGCACAGGTGCTGCCCCGGCCAGAGACTGCACGTGATGGGAGCTGCACCTGAACCGGGGCCGCCCTGGGCAGGGCAGCTGAGTCGGTGCCCTGGTGGCTCTGCCAGGAGGCTGTGGGTCCTGGGTGCCAGTGGGAATGGCAGTGATGCAGTGGTGGCATTGTGTGTCCTCTGCTTGGGGCTCTTCTCCAGCTGGGGCATGAACTCGGTGGCTAAATCCACTTGCTTTTCTACAGCAAAAGGGGAACAGAGATTGTGCAGGAGCCAGGAGGATGGGATGTGGGGTGAGGAACAGCCAAAACTGCCTGTTGCCTGCATGGGTGTGGGACTTCATGGCTGAAACAGGGCTCTAAGCTCTGGTCGAGCACCAGCATGTACTGCTGGGACATCAAGACTTCAGCCCTAAAGTAGGGGATCAGGAGTTTTTGCAGCCAAAGACATCCATGGGCATCCTCCATGGCACTGCCTTGGAAAGCTGCCTGCTTTGAGGACTCAGATCCTGCAGGGGAAAGGGAGATCTTTCACTGGCATTACCTTGTTCTCTCACTTTTCCCCACAGTCTGGTAAAACCCTCTGGAACAGGCTGCAAGGACCAGATCTTTGGTATACGCACCAATATACCGCAGAAGGCAAGAAAAAATGTGCAGTGAATTGGAAAACATGCCTTAAAAAAGCACAAATGAGGAGCACAATAGCAAGTGAAGTACCTTTGTGTGAGTCGCTTATGTAACACCATAATTAAGAAGAATTTATTATGGCTTAAAATGTGTCGCTAGTCAAAGCTTACATTTTTCTCCTTTTCCCATAACCAGCTTTAAAAAGTGGTATTTGAGTCTTCCTTGTATTTTGGGTTTTTATTATTAATAGTATTTTCACTGTTGAGGCATTTCTGTGTTGTATTGCCTATTTGCTTCCCATACATGCTGTTTGCTCATTCACGGATATTAATTAAAAAAAAAAAAAAAGCCAACAGAATGAATCTGCAGCCCTGCTATTCATCTGTTTTTGTTTTTATGAATGAATCTTCTCTCTGAGCTCACACAAGCTTCACAATTGCCCAGTTTGCAAGAACTTCTAAAATTCAAAGTTTTGAGTCAATTCTCAGCAATGGGGCAAAAAAAAAATGTAAGTATGCTGGCTTTTAAGAATATGAGTGATTAGCCAGGATTTCAGAACTGGAAGATGGCAGGGTGCAGGGCCTGGGTTATCCTATAATAGTGCTGTTTTCCCCATCATGTGAGGTGCCTCCTACAACCACTGCCTGCCTTCTGCACTTTGTATAAATGTTGCTGTACGGCAGGGGAAAAGGAGTGTCTCCTAATGCAAGTATCTCGTGTTGATTCACTGCTATACAAACGTTCATCCTCTAATAGTGCAGGATTACAAAGCATTATCATCGTCAGATTGACTCAGGTAGTGCTATTTTTATTTAATCTGTATTAAGGTATCATTGTGAATCTTTGGTCTTGCAGCATGGGGGTAATACGATTTACTATTTTTATAAAAAATCAACATGGCTGTACAAATCCTGCCCATACCAAGAGCTGCAAAGATTAGTCATGAGCTCAGCACATCTTTTTTATTTTATTTCTTCCTTTACAGTGCATCATTACATTTTTAAATTTCTTGTGACCTCGCTCATGTTGGCCAGGCTCGGGGTAAAATATGAGGGTGTTCTGGCTGATGGCCCTTGCTGGGAAAACCTTTGCTTGCAGAGATTTGAAGGGAACAATCCATCCAGACCTGGCCAGGTTGTTCTTTTTGGGTAGTAGGTGCCCGATGCCATTGAGCACGGATGGCAGAAGAGAGCCTGTGCTCGCAGGGCTGGCTGACTAGTTCCAGCAACAAGACCTGCCATGGATTGCACAGAGCCTGCATGCCACTGCCTCGCTGCTCTGGGTCCAGCCCTGCCCCCTGGATAAAACACCCCGTCATTCAGCCACTCCTTTCCTTGCTCCCCTCCTGTTTATCACCCTGCTGCAGCTTTAGCCCTGATGTAGCAAGTATAAATGCATGCCACGCTGGTGAGGTTAGCCTGTGGGTGCAGCCAGAGCTATCTGCAGGCAGCACGTCCATCCGTCAGGGTTCCTGTGGGTCAGACAGACAGACAGCCCTGTTGGGGTGTCCCCGCCACACAAACCACTGCAGAGTTGCTGTGTTTTCCTGTGTTTTGCTGTGTTTGGCCTTTGTTGGAAGGAGAAGGCAATGAGAAGTGAGGCCTGGATTTCCTGAACTGGGACAAAAAACTGGGAAGCTGATCAAAACCAGGAATTAGGAAACTTTGCAAGCAAACACCAGGAAACCCTACTATGAGCAGGCGCTGCTCTCCTGCATGGCCCCAGTTCTGCAGGGATGCACCCAAGTAGGTACACACAGGGCTTCATCCCATTAAAAACCATAGAATTATGGAATTACTGGGTTGGCAAATCCCTGCAAGATCATCAAGTCCAACTGTCAACCTGACCTGCTGAGTCCCATCGCTGAGCCATGTCCTGTAGTGCCACATGTTGTAAGCATTTCTGTCTCCTTTAAGCCTTCATCTGCAAAGAAGAATTTTTACAGCTTTCCTGTTCATTATCCGGAATGCAGAAGTGCCTGTCCTTTCAATAACTACTTCATTGGTGCTGCACAAATTAAAAATACTCACAGTGGCTGTAGCGCTCCATAGTTCACAGTGGGCAACACAGCACGCCAGTTGTAAGGTGTGTTTGACAGTTTTAGGAGGTGAAGATGCTGAAGGTTTTCCACTGGAGCTCTTCTTACAAAGCCTTTCAGCCCTGTTCCTGCTAACAGTGATTTGTTGAAGTAGGTACAGGAGCCATCTGGTGAAATCTGACCTCTTTTGTGGCATTTAGGGTAGGTGAACATAAGCTGTCAATTTGACTGTAATAAAATAATGTGAATAATTTTGACTTCAGATGCATGCTGGGTTTGAGAACAGCCAGGCTGAAAGGCAAGGAGACATTTCTACACATTAAGTGAAAGGGTTTTTGGAAGCGAAGGCTGAAAACGCAATCCCATCTTTGATATTCAACCTAATATATTTCTTTCTTTCAAAGAGCAGCACCCTCCTGTGTGTATGTAGCTGTATTTATGTGTTTCAGTAGCAGTTAACCACAGAGCTAGCCAACCACGCACAGACCCACCAATCTCAGCATCTTGCTGCAGCCTCACTGTTGCACTCCTGCTTCAGCCGGGAGCTCGGGCTCCATTGCTGTACAAAACGTTTGCTTTGTTGGTTTTGTTGTTGTTGTTTTTTGCTTCTCCTTAAACTACCAAGCGTTGCATCTACAACAGAATTTCATCTTTCTTGAACTTGTAGGAGTGAAATACAACTTGGCATTTTCTTGTGAAATGCCAGAAAAAATCATTTAGGAAAAAATGTCAGTCTTTGTCATGTGTGGGGGACATTTCACATTAGGCATTTGCCATTATTTCATGGAATGTCAGCACTAAGGCACGCTTTAAGCCATGTGTATCATTTTCATTGCTTGTTACGTACCATTACTACCTATCTGTCAGAATAGTAATTCTATAGTTCTCATCATTTATACTTGAGTCATTACGGCAGTTTACTTTTAAGTCTCCTTCTAAGTTAAAATAGCTTCTCTCTGAATTACAGTGAATTATTCTAACTCCTTAAAAAGGAGCACAATAGATATGTTAATGTAAGAGCACAGAAATAGAAACTTCAGCATTCAACACCTTGAACAGATTGTTTTCAGAATACACTGGAGGTACCTTCACTGCGTTTGTCTGCTTTCTAAGTATTTTCAATCTGAGAAGAAGAGCTTTTTGCTTTTGTTTTGCTTGCATTTCGGTTGTGCTTGTTTTTGTTTGAAGTTTGACCAGCCTGTGTGTGGCAGGCTCTGCTCCTCACTCTGTCAGGTGAGAGGATTGAGTGGTCCCTGTTCTCCACTATAGGGATAGCAGGAGATGAATTTACCTGCAAAATGAAAGCTGAGTTGAGGGCTGAGAGATGATAGCGCGTAGGAAAGACATTTCAAGGCAGGCAGGGACTAAATGCTGAATTTTGTGGAGTACCTGTGAAATGACTGCAGATTGTCCTCTTGAGTCAGTGTGCTTTTATGCAGGATCTCTAAGGAGAAGAGTTTGATTTTCCAGGCTGTCTGGCTGTTCAGCTGTTTGCAGACAGCTACAAGCTGTGTGGCTCCATTCCCCTCCTGCCAAATGCTTTCTCTGTACCCTAAGCTAACAGGACAGTGGGCTTTACGATGGTCTCCATCCTTCACGTGGCGATGAGGGAATCATTGTGTTTCTAGCTAAACGAAGGTAAATTTTGGTTTTACCTGTCATCACGTCTCAAGCATCCTTCTCCCTTCAGCCCTCCATGCTCTGCGAGGTGGTTGGGGTGGTGATGGCGTGGTGGGAGCAGGGAAGCATCCACTTCCATGGGATCTCCCGTTCCTCCACATCCAGGATCCAGGGTTTATCAGGCCTAAATGCAAGTGAAAACCTGCAAGTGTTTTAATAATGAGAATGGTGGCAGATTCCTGAGTACGATGCTGCTGCTAGATGCTTTCATAAATCTGAGGTTTAGGGATGACAGTTATGATGCATGGCATTGGGAGCATGTGAAACTGCAGTCATTAAACAAAAATGGGCTTTTAAACTAACGGTAGCTGCCTAAACAGTTTTGCAGTGAAACTGATTCCCTTAGGCTTCTGTTCTTCAAATTATAGAGGTCCTGTTGACTTTTAGAAGCAGGAAAATATTTTTGTTTTGGTGCTGTGGCAGTGTTTTTACATTCATCCCAAAGGTCAGGCTGCTAAACTTCTGCTAGGTTTTAAGCTGGAGCTGTTAGAAAATGATGAATTATCCAGAATTGTTGCCATTCATTTGTCATCATTCCCCCAAATTAAGCCACCTTCAATACCAAGCCTTCACACCTGTTCCTAGCTGGGTTTTCAAGCCAGTGTGGGGGCATTTTCTCCATCTAGATTCGGCTGTGTTTAACCCAGTAGGTAGTTCTACACAATGCCTCCTCTACACACAATTTTCTTCAAATATCTCCATCAAAATCTCATTCCAGCTCCTGCTGCTTCAAAATGATACGCAATAAAGCAGCGTGTCTCCCTGTCTGCTTTGAAGCCATCCTTCCCAGCCTAGAGCTGAGGTGTTAGGATGCAGCTATTGCCTTTTCCCCGGTGCCAGAGGGAGCCCAGCAGACGGGTGCTCCCCGTCATCCGAAGCACATGGCCAGTTCCTTGAAGTGGCATTTCGGGAGCGTTTGGTGGTTGCAGAAGGCCAACCCTTTATCAGCAACCACAACTTTCACAACTTCTACTTTCCCCCACCCAGGCTTGGTCTCTACCTGAAAATAACGTTTGGGCTCTGTCTCCCTGCCTCCCGTTCCTCACCTTGATCAGCACTCATCCTTTTATTTTTTCCCTCTTTCAATTACAAGGAACAGAGGAGAACACTGAATAACCCTGACTGTGAGAGGATACCGAACAGCAGAATTTGGTTGTTTTGTGTCATTTCTCCCTTCATATCCTGCACAGCTCAGAGCCCACGTGATTCCTTATAAGCTCAGTTACAGCCTTGGCCTGACATTGCTTGCTGAGTAACTCCAGATGTGTATATTTTTAAATACGTGCATATGTACACATATATATGTTTACAAATATGCATTTAGGTCTATATATCTTTAAGTAAACAATTCCAGTAGATACATATGTGAAATCCACTGAGACCAGCTGTATTTCACTTGGAAGCTCTTCACGCTGGGAGATGACAGTTTAACGTGGGACGTTGCAGTGCTCACTGGTCTTTCTAGGAGTCCTGCAAGACCGAGCAGAGATTGGGAGGGATGGGCAAGAAGCACCCTGACACACAGGGTGCAGATTTCAGAACCTTCTGATTTTAGAAATTTGCAGGCTGTTTTAAGGTTACCATGATCTTTGCAACCATCTGAGTGCAGACCCACGATACGATTTATTAGCCCACCATGGGGCTTTGTTGCCTAATTTCCCTGCTGTTTGCTGCACTGAACTTTAGGTGGAATAAGGGACCCCTTTCTGCAGGGTCCCTCCTGCTTCTCCTGCAGACCCAGCTGCTCAGCCTCAGTTGCTGCCTCGAGACATCAGCCCCAGTACGGCGAGGGACATGGAACGGTTAATTGTGGACAGGGAGGAGACAGATGATCATCCTGCCCCAAATCACTTAACCGTCTTAAGGGTCTACCCTTGTCTGCCTGGGCGAGCCAACTAATCTTACAGTGAGCTGCACAAGTGGGCTCGGAGCTATATATGGCACCCAGAGAAATGGCACAAAACGACCAGTTCCCCCGTCCCACCTCTCCCCAAAAAGCTGCACGACGTATGTCTGGTTATTGGTGAAAGAAAGGCACTGTGGATCAGCTGTTCTCAGATTCACACTTCTCGTGAGATGACAGAAGGTTCCCAGGTGCTGCAGTTTGGACAGTTGTTTGGCAATTTGGAAGAGCATGTACCTGCACGGTGGCCACACGTGGTGTCCTTTGTGCCCTCCTGGAGAGCCGTGGGGATAAGTGATGCTGAGGGTCCTGTCTGTCTTGGTGCCATCAGTCAGGGTGGAGGGAAAACCAGGAGAGGCACTTGTAAGTGCTTTGTAAGGGACGTACCATGTCAGCCCATCAAAAAGTGGAAGAGAGCAAAGGATCTCTGTCCTTGCAGTGTGCATTTCTCCTGCAGCAGTCTGGCTTTTCAGTACGGTTGGCTTTTCTTAATTACTGCTAATGCCTCTGCAGGCTGTGCTGCTGCGGAGATGGGCCGCGGCTGGCCCCGAGTCAGGGTGAGGAGGCTTTTATCGGGGCCATGGAGACAGGCCATCTGCAAGACCAATTTTTTTTTTCTTATTTATCTTCTCTAAATACAAATGTGACACTGTGAGAATGTCTGTTGAACCCTAGTGCTTCACCCCACCAAAGCTGCCATTTTCTGACTTACTTATCTGTTTTAGAAGGTTATATTTGGCATATGGCTGTTTACTTAATTCCTCTGCTATCGCTGTTGCTTCTCCGTGAGATGCAGTTCTCTTCGCATGCAAGCTCAGCTGCAGCTCAGTTTGGAGAATTCTGTAAACTGTTGTGGCTTTCTGCTCTGCTTTTTTTAGCATCACTTCCCTCATGATGGAGGAGCCACAGGTACATTGTGTCTGAAGAAGGCACGTGCAATACTAACAGAGCCAGCAGCTGTTTGACCCTACAATGGCCCCATGGACTGTTTGATTTTTCTAAGTAAAATACTCCTTCATAACAGAGCTCTGGGCAAAACTGTTCAAATCTCAGGAGAAGAAGGAGGTGTTCCTCCCTGACACAGGCTGTTGCAGGGCTTTTCTGGAGCTGGTAAACTTCAGGCTGTCCCTGGCACAGTGAGCTGAGGTGAAGCTGAAGTGCTGCGCACATAGTTACTGCTCAGTAAGCCAGAGCTCGCTACCACAGCCTAGCAATGGGTGTTTGTGGAGGAAGGTGGAGCACAGGGACTGTAGTTATAAAGGGAAACACAATTACAAAAGCGAAAGAGCAAACAGTTGTTTATAATCTATAAAAAGTGATAGTTACTGCCCTCAGGTTTGCCTTCCTTGCCTCAAGATTTGCTCATTAGAAGCTGTTTCTGTAAATGACATCCCTTGGAGAGATCCGAAATTGCTGGGCTGGAGCTGTTGTCTGGGTAATCAATGAACTTCCACCTATGTGACATTTTTTTCCTTGAAGTTGGTTCTTTCTGTAGCAGAGATAACAGGTCTGAAGCAGATGTGAAATGAAGAATCAGATTCAACTTCAGCTGCTATATGCACTTATAATTTTGCAGTATGAGTGCATTCCAAAACAATTACATTTATGCTAAGTGGCAATAAATGATTAATCTGCTAGCAGACAACCAGTGCAGTAGTGTCTTTTAAATAAATTTTGAGCCTCTTTGCTGCTGTTCTTTCCCTGCAAGAATGGTTTAAAGATAAGACACTCTCAGTGAAATAAATTGTGATTTGTAACCTGGTTCTCTTCCAGTCTCCTCCTTTTCCTTAGTGTTGTGATTCCATCTTGCACTGGAAAGCATATAATGAAAGGGGTTTAAAGTATGCCCAGAGCCAGAAGAACGTTCAATCTTGTATTCCGCTTTAAGCACATGCTTCAATTGTCATGGGGTTGGCTGCATTTATTCATGCACTTAGATACATGCTTAATCTGAGTCAATAAAGGTGCTGAGAGCTTTTGTTGATCTAAGGTCACAAGTGCTCTTCTTTGTTAGCTGCTGGTATCATGCAGAGCATGTGGAGATCCTCACTGATCATCTTTTTACAGCCTGGAATAGCCCCCATGAGGGGGATACCTGCTTACATCCTGGTTTTTGGTTCAGTAGGTCCCTGGCTGTGCCTGCGTGGTGCCGGGGGGGAACTTCCCAGCGCTTGGTGGAGGGCAGTCTGGTTAGCAGCTGAATTTAGGAAGATGACTAAACACTCTAAAATGCAATGATTTGTGAAAGAAAAAGCAAGACAAATCTGTAAGGCTGCAGAAAAGCCTCCAATCTGGTTTCTTGTGCATTCTGGAAACTTGTACATTTTTAACATTTTTGCAGCTCCACATCACAGCACTACGCATTGCATTGCATCAGGGCAACTGACTCAGAACAACCTAGTGTCGGCTCATGCTGGGGACCTGCGTATGTGCCACTTCTGGTTTTAATTGCCATTTTGTTGGAGGAGATGTCCTCAGAGTATTTTGCAGGTTGGAGGTTAAGCTGTTTTTCATTACTTTGAATAGCAATAATGCATTCTGTACACCCAGTTGTGCTGGCTTGGAGGTGGTGAGCAGCAGTGGAGCTGGGCGTAAGTCACACAGTTACTCATATAGCTTCTTGCCCTTTCCTTAAGTTATTCTGGTTACAGTTATCCCAGCAACACCCTTTTTTTTTTTAATTTTCCTGGTAAGCTGGAGAATAATAGGTTTGCTGTACTGCCCTGTGTGGTGGGAATTGTGCCGTTGTGCAGACTGTAACTCCCAATGAACTGCGGTGCGGTTAACGCTGGCTTGGTGCAGCTACACAGCAGAGCTCAGTGAAAAGAAATTGCTGCTGCTCTGTGGAAGACGTACATCTCGGTGCTGGGAGGATTTCTGTCTCCCTAAAGGCAACCCTGTGCTCTGATAGTGATGCTTCTGTGCTGGAGAGAGAGGAAGTTTTAAAACCATTTCACCGTGTAGTTTTTGTTTCAATCCCAAGAAGAAGCAGCTCCCTCAGGTAGATGGATCACCTTTTTCTTGATTGCATGTGGGAGAGGAAGGAATCCTGACAGTGCTTACAAATGATGCACTTTGCTTCTGCTCAGCATGCCAGAGTTCAGGAATGAGCTCCAGGCAAACACCTATGTGACATTAGGGCTGTTCACAGCAAAGCTTGGTTTTAGTCTTAATCTATTTGCTCCCAAATTTTAGTAAGTGTGAGCCAGACTGCTACCACCCAGTAGCAGCTAGGCTTGTTTTGGTCTGCCTTTTGTGCCTGCCCCCAAGAGGATCGGATTAGCGCTGGTCAGAAGCAAGCACCCTCCTGCTGCAGACCGCCAGGTGTGGGAGCCTCTGTGCAGCTCCTGCCGAAGGGGATCAGGCAGGGGGGTGTGGTGCCGAGGTCAGAGACGGGATGGGAAGGTACTAGAGGAGAGCACCAATAGCAGTCTCGTCTGTGGGTGCAGAGGGATGAAGCCACAGGTGGCAATTAATCTCAGTTAATCTTATATTTTAAGATGGTTTTCTCCATGCATCGTGAGACTCTTTCTGCATCCTGTTGTTTGGGTTGCTCTGTGAGCAGGTGGTGGTCAGTGTGGTTATAAAGGGCGGATTTCAAGAAGCCGTGTTGGTTGCACTGTCAGGCTTATGCTGATGCAGGGAGCAGGGGGTGGACTTCCAACGTGCAAACCCAGCAGGTCCCCTCCGGTGCGTTTGCCCTGTTGGGAGGCTGTTCACCTCCGTCCCTGGTTAGAAACTGCTCCACTTTCAGTGTGAAATTATTCAGTTTACACAGGCAGTTTAGAACAGGCAGTTCTAAAGGGTGTTGTTTTTTTTTCTTTGGGTCAGCATTGTATATTTTTTTTTTTTGTCCATCTGCTGTTCATCATCCTGATGCAGTTACGGCAGAACTCTCCCTCCTTGTGCTTTTGTTTTAAGATGCAACAGCCGAGTTCTTCTAGTCTGCCACTTTTCTGACTTGCTCTCTCATTTTTTTTATTTTTATTTTTTTAATTTGCATCACTGAAGAACATTTTGGTCTTTGGGTCTCTACTCTTTATTTTCATTTCTGTGATCTAATTCAGCTTGACTTTAGCAATTTCTCTCTATCCCTTGGCTTCTTGACCTCCGTGACACAGCTGCCTTGCTGAGCAGCCCTTCCTTTTCACTCCTTGTAGGCACTCTGCTGAGTCCCAGTATCTCTTTTCTGGTGATTGTTTAGCCACTCAGATTGGGAATCGTTCCCAGCAAATCTCCCCCACTTTGCTTGTTTTCTTTTTTCTTTTCTTTTCTTTTTTTTTTTTTTTTTTTTTTTCATCTTTGCTGCAAGAATACACTAAGCTCCTTACACATTTATCCTTGAGCACTTCTGCCCAGTTGACTTTCACACTGAGTTCCTTTGATTCCTCAAAGCTTATTGAAAATTGAAAATGTTAATTTCTGTGTCTCAGTTCAGGGTATTCTTCTGCTTAAACCATTGCTCCATGCTTATGATCGTCTCCAGAGTTACTTTCTGTGAGCACTTCCAGCTACTTACACTGTCTAAATTAGCATCACCCTTTTCTACTCCAGCAGCTGGAGGATTAAATCCGCTGCCTGCTGCTTCCAAGAATATCTGTGGCCAGTTCTTAATATTAGGTTCTTCAGTTCAGTGTTTGGGGCAGTTACAGTTCCCCAGTGTGATGACCCCTACCAGCATTTTTATCTCACCATGGACCTTGTGTTCTGCTGTGCAGTCCCACGTGAGCACTGAGGGGCTGCGCTGAAGCTGCCACCCCACACCGATGTCCCTCCTGCTCCCTTCTCCTGTGTTTCTTCTCCTTCTATTATCCTCTCCTGCTTCCTGGCTTCTCCATTTCTGACTCTTCCACTGCATTGCCCTGGCTCCCACTATCAGTTTGTTAATGCTTGCTCTAGTTTCTTACTCATCATCTGTGAATTTCTGGCTAATTATCCACCATCCTGTCTGACTGCTGCTGTTGATGTTAATACGCTCTTTGTTCTCCAAAGTTTAGGTGACACCGTGTGCTTTTTTGTCCACATTTACCAATCCCCCTGTCTGTTTATTAAAACCAGATGTGGGAATTAACTGATTTTCCTGATAATCTTCTCTCTAGAGGGTTTTTTTTTTCCCCCTTAGTTTGAAACTCTCAGCCATGCCTGCTGTGATCACAGAAGGCTGTACCTCCTCCACTGAGAAACATCCTTTTTCCATGAATGCCTTCTGGGGGCAGAACATCCTAAAACTTCCCTTGCAGTAACAGTTCTTGAACCATATGGATGACATTAACTTATAATGGCTTTTCCTTCCTTTTGCGGGGTCAAAAGAAGGCCCCTGGGGATGACGCTGGGAGGCTCAGCCTGGTCTCCTCAGGCTCCCTGTAGCCTAGACGGAGGTGGGCACCTCCAGGGAGCGTCTAGAACAGGCTCCTGCTTGCTTCACATCGCCTTGCTTATCTGCTCCTTCTCGCTGGCACAGAGACTGTCCTCTTCTGAGCCAAATTTAGCACTATTCTTGAGCCGGTGGATGAGTTCTCCATCTGCACGCTGAGGGCAAGAGCACTTCATTATCTTACTGAAAGGACAAAAGTAAACACCTCAGGGACCAAGGAGCTCAAGTGCTCTAATAACAGGGACCAAAGAAAGTGGTGAAAGTAAACAGAGCTGAGAACAGTACCGTGGAGAAGCCAGAGACATGGGATGGAGAAGGAGGTGGAGAAGCAGGGTACAAGGGAGGGAAGTCAGCCCCAGCACGAGATGTGGCCTTGCAGTCCAAAGCAGCTGGAGGACTTCCTTCGTGCACACACATCTTGCAGCATCTCTCCGAGCAGGAAGAATGAATCCAGATTGCTGTGTCTACAGAGAGTGCTTGTTTTATTTCCCATTAAGAGGGTAGACACAAAATCAGATTTCCACTCTGAGTTGTCGTATATTTTTAGCCTGTGATTGGATTGCAAATGCACGCTGGATATTTACATTTCTGGAATCAGGCTCTGGTGCTGTCTTCTTAACCAGGATCCAAGTTAATTTGCTGAGCTTCCAGATGGGAGCCATTTGTTCCTCTATTACAAATTCACAGGAATGCTTAATTTAATCTAGACTTTCTAGCTGAGGAGTTTGCCTAATCTAACATTCAAGCATTTTCCTTGCCTCCCATTCTGCTTTTTTTTTTTTCTTCCCTTCCCTCCCCCTGAGCTGAATTAGCACTTGTGCAGAATGAGAAAAAAATTGGTTTTGCAGAAGGAGCCACCCATCCATTGTCCATTCTGACCAGAGCACTCAGGGAGCAGATTGCCTTTCTATCTCCTCCAGAAAGGTTCCTGAAGAGAGGACTGGGCACAAAGTGTAGCTGGTGGAGCCTCTTAGCACTGTTTCACTTGCTTTGTTGAGGCGTCTGGAATTTTGCTACGTTCTTTGTTTTAAACTGTTCAGTGACTGCCTTACTCTAGGCTAGTACATGTGCTGAATAAAGATATTGTCACGCTGCTGTTGCAGGTAGATAAGGTTATTTGCACGGGAAGGCTCATAATTTTCCTTAGCAACATTCAGCCTCCAGTGAGCTGAGTGACTTGTGATTGTACTATAGACATTTCTTTAATGAAATTTTGAACTACATGCCTCTTTACAATCCCTTCTGCCCGGGGTTCCTAGATATCCATGCAAATGCTAAGTGTACGATTTCCATGGCGTGCAGTACATGCTGAAGAAGCAGATGCCGAGCAGACAGGTGAAGGTAGCTCATGAGCTGGCCCCTTTCTTCACTAATGCATTTTCCATAACAGTTAAGATTGTGGTAGGAAAAAATGATGCATCACGTCTTTGCTACTTCAGTTTCAGAATGAGTGTATTGAACCAGCTTGAGGTCAGCTTTATTATTTCTTCTTCTGTGTTACGAATTCCCAGTGCTCCCGAGAGCCAGACCTCATCCCAGAAAAGCACAGAAATGCTGCACAGAGGAACAGCATCCCTAAGCCTCAGAGACAGCACATGCCTGGAGCAACGGGCTCGCTTGAGAGCTCATCCTGAGCAGGTCAGGTCAGCAACCTGTGATGTGCATTTGCAGTTGCCCTGCATGGTTCCTGTGTAGCCCCTGGCCATGCTGCAGATTTTAAAACTTGGAGCTGGAGCTCAACCCCGGGGGCGAAGGGATGCTGTGGTCCTGCCCAGGAAGGTGAGCACCGGCTCGGCACCGCAGTTCAGCCTCTGGACCAGTGCTCAAAGGTTCAAGATCGGACCTGAGCCAGATTCTCAGCACCAGCAGCAGTAGTGAAACACCCCAGAGTCAAAGGCAGTGTGGTGGATGTGATACAGTAAAAGGTTATTTATTTGGTTACCAGTACTGAGGTTAACAGGGAGTAACCCAAGCAGGGTTCTCATTGGTGGGAGAATTAGTTTTGTTTACTTACAGGCAGTGAGATGACATAATGAACTAGAGTAAAGAAACAATTTAATATTTTAAATTATTTGAAATTATATAAAGGGTTCTATAAAGCATATTTATTAGAGCATTGTTTTCCTTCTTACTCTGCTGGTGTAGAAGAGAATGAATAGATGGAGAAAGAAATAACGTTTGTATTAAACAGAAGGGTCTGTAACAGACATGATGTTTTGAAACTGCCAGCCTGCAAGTTTTCTCCCTGTCGTTCTGTGCAAGCAAGAGACCCTTCAGGAGTTTCTGACAATATTCTCCTGCCTTAGCCTGAATGGGGCACTGAATGGGACACTGAAAACATGCCATTGTGCCCATGGTCCCCCTGATCCCAATGTGCACAAGTTGTGAAAATGCTGCTGCACCACTTGGCAAAGCTGCCCTGCGCAGCCAGAACTGGTTCAGGCTACCCAGCAAATCCTGTTAAGACGGGAGTGTCACTGCAGCATATTAAACTTTAGTTCAGAGGGGGCTATTTATAGCTGCAGTAAGAGTATTGTGTACACAGGTTTTTCTTTCACTCCTAATCTGGGACCTTGGCAGATTTGCCATCCACTTTACCTGTGCAGCAGCTCAGGTGCCAGACCTCCAGGAACATCGGTGTTTTATCTGTAAGTCCAGGTCATGTTTTAATGCCACCTGGGGGCTCTTAACTTTCTGCCTACCTTTATCCGGTATCTCCTCCCCTCCTGGCTCACTTACTTGGTTTGGTCAGTGGTTTGGCTCTTGGGGTGTGCAGTGCACGCAGCCAGCAGTGCTTCAGTGGGGAGGAGGAGCAGTGGGGTATGTAGAAGTGACCTCACTGAACTTCTCAAGCTCTTCTCTGTGATGAGTGAGCTTTCTGAAACATGGAGTGCAGAACAACCTAGGTTAGGAGGAATCTTGAAAGATCTTCAGGTCTAACCCTTCATGGGAAAAGGGAGCCTGGATGAGATAATCTAGTACCCTGTCCAGTTGCATCTTGAGGACCTACAGTGATAGATATCCTACTGTGTTCCTGGGAAGGTTGTTCTGGGATCAGTCATGTCATTGTGTGTGTAGAATCCAGAGTTTGGAAGGACCAAGTGTGGCAGAGCTGCAGAGGCAGTGTAGCAAGATTTGCTTGCTCTTCATGGGAAGGTGGATTTAAGCACCCCATCAGTGGCGTAAGTTCGTGATTTTAGGGCCTAGCTGGGTAGATAAGGAGGACTTGCCTACAAGCAGTCTCCAACTTGGCTTTATCCTGCATCACTGGCAAGCATCATCTCAGTCTGTGTTTAGCTCTGGCTTTGGCATTGTATGAGTGCAGTAATGGTATGTCAAGGAACTGCCACTAACTTTGTTTTAACATATCACATTGTTATTGGAGTGCAAACAGCAGTGGCCAGCAAGAACCTGGGAAGACACCTTGTGCCCAGCACTGCCAGTGCCCAGGAAGCTGCCACAGGGTGCAAACAAATGCGCTAATTAAAGCGTGCGAGCTTTCTGCACACTTACTGTATTACACCGAGCTACTTGATTACAGGGGTTCTTTATTTTATGGCCTTTCTTTTTTATATATTCTTACTGGGAGCCATTTGTCAGTCTGCATGGAAATCTGATTAGCTGAGAATTGCTAGCTCTCTGGTATATGTTGACCTATAAAGTGAAGGATGAAGCAATAAACACAGTCCATTAGGCTGCTGCTGGAGAAGTCTGTAGGCTTTGTTGGAGGTGGGAGAGGGCTTGACGCTTGAATGCCAGGGCACTTAAATGCACGGGTATTGAAGAGGCAGGGGGTGCAGGGGCACAGCATGCAGCTTCCTCGTCACACAGAAAATATATATGCTTCCTTATTGCCACAAATCAAGTAATGTTCAGTTTTTCAGCAAGGTGGTATCTGGCTTCTTGACTGACCTTGGCACCAGACGCCTTGGTGCATTTCCAGAGGGTATTGCACAGTGCCTGTGCAGAAGCCGATAAAATACCGACAGGGTGACTAATGACACCTGCAGCCTTGCTGTGATATTTGTGTGAAGTATCTCAGTGTTGCTGGAGCTGCACGTCAGGGTGGCCTGCTGAGGAACCAGCACAGTGTTCCCTAGTCATCGGTCACAGAAACAGTGCTGCGCTTAACTGGGATTTTCAGAGCTCTTAGAAAAGTCATTCCTGGTTTGATAATGTCCCTGTCTGAGTGGCCTTCTTCTGGCATGGGGCTTCTCTTTGAGGTGAATCTGAAGCTGTCTGTAAAACAGGTGATTTTGCCATTATCGCCTGGATGTGTAGCCATGTCAATCCATGGGCACAAATTGGGTGTATTTATTTTCTGCTTGTAGGTTTTGCTCTCTTTAACACAGACATCTTGCCTCTGTGGGTATATGTATTTGCTGGCCTAGTGCTACCCACACAGATTTTTTTAAAGAAGGAGCTGTACATATCTGATGGACTGGTCTTGGAAAGCCAGGGCATCTGAAGGGGGGCTACAAGGATGGTGAAGGGTCTGGAGGGCAAGACGTATGAGGAGTGGCTGAGGTCCCTGGGTTTGTCCAGCCCAGAGAAGAGGAGGCTGAGGGGAGGCCTCATGGCAGCCTACAGCTCCCTCCCAGGGCAGCGGAGGGGCAGGCGCTGAGCTCTGCTCTCTGGGGACAGCGACAGGACCCGAGGGAACGGCATGGAGCTGTGTCAGGGGAGGGTGAGGCTGTGGGTTAGGAACAGGTTCTGCCCCAGAGGGTGGTGGGCATGGAGCAGGCTCCCCAGGGCAGTGGGCACGGCCCAAAGCTGCCAGAGCTCAAGGAGCGTTTGGACACCGCTCTCAGACACAGGGTTTGGATTTTGGGTGGTGCTGTGTGGGGTTGGACTCGGTGATCCTTGTGGGTCCCTGCCAACTTGGCATATTCTGTGATTCTATGATTCCAGATTTTTACATTTATTTTACTGTAGAGAGAAGCTCAGCATTGCACCAGCATTTCCATGGTGGATGTGTGACCCGTCCCCGTAGCTCTGAGATCCAGCCGGGGCAGTAAAGGCCTTGACCACTTCAGCAACCTTCAGGCTATGCCTCTGTAGTTAAAGCCTTTGGCTCCTCCAGAGGCCTTGCCTTGTGTCTATTCCCAGGTGGAAGCCAGGTGCAGGTTTCCACAGCACCACAACGGGCAGTACTCTCTGCGGTTCCTCGCTGGAGACTTATCTCAGAGTTCCAGAGATTCCTGTTTTTGCCTGGGTGGGAATGGGCTCTCTAAGGGAGATGATGTAGATACCTGGGATGTTATGGTTTCTTCTAATTTCTGGCTATTGGAAGAACGTAAAGCTTGAAACTCATCTCTGGGCGGAGCTAGAGTGAATGAGTGGCTTGCGTGTGCACGTTTAGCTTTGTACTTAAAAAAAAAAAAAAAAAAAAAAAGAGAATCTAAAAATAAGCTCCCTGTGAGCCTGCACTTCCTGGTGAGCAGCAGCGGCTGGGGCAGCCGGAGCCACGGGGCAGCTGTGCCGGCCTGGGGAAGCCCTCTCCTGACCCGGGACATGAGGGACAGGTGAGGGGTGAGTGGGACAGCGAGTGTGCTTCTGGGCTGGGCTGGGGTCAAAGAGTTCAGTAACAGAGCAATGGCAAAGGGATCAGAAATACACCAAAACAAACCAGAAGTCAAACGAACGGCAGCCTCTGGTGCTATTGCAGTCATGGGGCATCGTGGTGTGCAATGCGTCCGATGCAGCTGGGGGCACCAGCCCCTCTGGCACCGATGCTGTGAAGCCGCTGCCAGGGGGAAGCAAGAAATGCAGCGCCCGATTGAAACCACTGGGAGCGCGAGGGCGGGCGGGGAAATGCACTGGAAGCTTTGGCTGTCTGTTGTGACACTGCACTGTTCCCTAATGCTTCATTTAGTTCTGTATTCATTTGATTTTTATTTTCTAAGATAACGTGATGACAGGGCACACAGACATGTGTGTGCCACACAGATGCTGAAAATGTTCCTAATAATCAAGTGTCTCAAACACGCCGATAAATGCAGTAGGAAGTTGTGTAGTTCTGACCGCTCCGTGCATGCAGGATTGAAATTTCCCTCACTTACTTGGTTCTTGTGGTCAGCGAGATGTTGCAGAGAAATTCAGGCAGCACAGAACCGTGGCTGCACTGCCGACAGGGACCTGCCTTTCTTAGGCCTGGGAGCTAAATGAGTTTTACTCGTACGTTGCTTTGCCTCACTTCGCTCAAATCCAGGAGCCAATGATTTGGAAAGATTGCTCTGAAACCTCTTCCAAGTTTCATCAGCAGTTTCTCATCATAACTCATTTTCTGCTGGCATATATTTTGTCTGTATATTTACGTTGCATGGTTCTACTTCACAGCTCACCAGCACTTTGTGGGTTAGCAGCTTCCTATGGGCTTCCCCACGTGTCTGTTACATTCTGCAAAGCTTTGGGCTGAGCAAGGAGGCGTGGTGGCTTTCTTCAGTAGTTTACCACCTCATTTTGGTGAATGGTACCAATGCACTTCCATCTTGCTTCCCCCCCAAAAAAAAGTCCAAGAAGCTGTGGCTGGGTGTGCTGCCCAGCCGCGTGCTTCACAGGGGTGCCTCCACCAGTGCTGGGGGTGCTCCAGGCTGGGTACCGATGCACACGGAGGAGATGGGGACGTGTGGGGACCCATCAGGAAGGGACACCTGTTGAACCAGGCTGGAGTCGCAGCTCAGAGGTGGATTTTTATGGAAGGTGAGTTACTCAGCTGCTTCGTCTCTTTGGGACAACCGGTTGCAGTGCAGGGATGCTCTCAGTATGTATTCCGTGGCTTTAACTCGCGCGGAAGTTTTGTGACTAATTGCAACCCAGTGCCGCGGTCACGCAAGACGTTTGCATGATGGGAGGGGAAAAAGGTCACTTTTGTGTTTGGCTTCTCTGAAGGCTTTCATGTGGCCAATTGAGCCAGTCATGTTAGTCAGTTGTTTTTTTGACATTTTGGGGTGGGGGGTTGTTTTTGTTATTAAGGAAAAGTCTATGTAATAGCCCCGTGTCTCTTTTATGTGCTGTAATTAGACTGACGAGCAGGCTATTGAACGGCCGTGGCTAAAGCTGTGAAAAACAATCATTTTAACTGCTGCTATATGAAAAATCTTTTTTATGCTTTTATGATGACTGCCCGTTTGTGTTTTAGCATCTGTTCCTGTATACAAATGTAGAAGGAAATGAGCTGGCTCAGCAGAAACTGAAACCCAGACTAATCTCATGCTATAAAAAGAGCTTAATAGCATCATTGTCCATGGGCACTTCAGCAGCAAACTAAGAAAACAAAAATAAATCAGCGTTAGAAAACAGATCGCAATGAAAGCATCAGCGCCTGTTTTGGGGCCCGCTCTGGCAGGGCGGCTGGTTCCTGCCAAAGCTCTTTATCAGCTTTCGGAGGCTCGCCGCCATCCGTCCCGCAACATCCTCCTGTCCTTTCACCCCACGCTTCCCCACTTATGTAACTGACTTAGACATTACCTCCTCTGCTCTCCTTGACGTGTCTTTAGCACCTCCGCATCACTTGGCCTCTGCATTTCGATGAACAACTTCCCCAGCAAAGCCGCTGCTCCTTAGGTGAGGCTGGGAGTGGTTCCAAGCAGAGACAGTAGGTTTATGTTGTTGCATATTTAATTTTGCAGATTTAGTTGCCTAAACTCGGGAGTATATAAAGAATAATATTTCTAATTAAAAAAAAAAAAAGTCCCAATAGCGTAGCAACACTTGAAACTTTCTCCAGACAGAAACTGAAAACGGATTTTTTTTGTATTATTATCAGACTGAAAGAAATGTAGAGATCACCAGAGCATAAACAGAAGGATGTGAAGTTGTCCTCAAGTGCACTAATGGTCTGAGCAGCCAATTTGTTTAGTGGGAGAGTTGTGACTGAGCCTGAAATTTGGCACTTACAGTTTGAATTTGTTAAATAAAAATAAATAAAGTGTGGAAGAGGAGTTTCTAGAAATTGTGTTCCAGCCTGCTTCAGTCTCATGCATGAGAGACCATGGTCTGTGCCTGTGCTCACCAGCCTCTCCTTGTGGGTTGCTGTGATGTGCTGTAGCTCACTCCTGTGAGATCTGCTGCCAAAATCTGTACTTGCTTGTTGCCAAAGGCTGCGATATCTCTTAGCTGCTATTTATACTGTACTTGAACAACTTTTGGCACTGCTGCCTGTTGAAGGTAAGCAAAATTCCAGTGTCCACGGGGGGATAAATGTTCAAGTTTAAGACATGAGGCATCTAATATTGTCAGTCTGGATAAATGTGATGGTATTTTATGAGCTGGGAGGCAATGGTAGGAAAGAGGTCTGCAACTTTTTGAAGCAGAGGAAGCAGATACTGTATTTAGCTGTACTAAGTGTTGCAATTGATCAGGCAGTTCCTTTTCATCCCTGGCTCCTTTCCCGGAACATGCCAGGATGGATTTGGAGGCAGCCTCCAGCTCGCTGAGGCTAGGTGATGTCACCTGGTGTTCAGCATCTCCCCGCGGTGCTCCCCAACCCGCCCTGGGCACTGTGGTCCCCAGGTCCTGACGTCTCCTTCCACTTCAGTTCCCTGCATCTTGGCACAGCAACAGGCTCTTTTCAGCCAGCATACTTACAGGTGGGAGCGCAGGCATCCTTCTGTTTTCTAAGGGCATGTTGCTTGTGTGCAAAGGCTTACTTGAAGAGAGCGGCTCCTCTCCAGACGCACAGTAGCTTTGCACAGAACACACAGATCTATGGATGTGGGCTGTTTCTGCATATGCATTTTATGAAGCAGCATGCCAAAATACGTGTTTTGGAAGCTCTTTCCAGAAGGCACCAGCCACCAGAGCTGAGCAGCTGTTTGCCTCTGGCTGCTCCTGGCCAGAACTTGGTGTCCACATCCAGATATTGCTGCTGGGTTTTTGTGAACAGTCAGACCTGGGGTACTTCAGCAGTTTCTTCTCTTCCATTTGCCCCTCTCTGGGATGCCTTTCTGCTTGCAGGGGGTGTGAAATGTGGCTGCTTCTGTCTAGGGGAAAGTCCGTTCCTGTGCCACCACATCACAGTCATGGGGAGAAGCAGCAAAGGGCACATTTTGGCTCTCAAAAGAAGTGTTTTTCTCGGTGTCTGCTCTCTTCCTGACTGCAAGTGCCATTTGTGTGAGCGTGTGAGCGCGTTTGCTGAGCTGTAGCAGCAACTCCTGTCACACTCCAGCCTGCTAGTAGTGCCCAGTGGTATTTCCAGCAACCTTTTTCTTTTTTGCTGCTCTAGTAAAGGGCTGTTCTTATTTCCGAGCAAACTGTATAATGACCTCTGTGCTTGTTACAGCTGTTCCTCTGGTAGGCCAGATCCAAATCTCCCTTCAGAAGAAAAAAAAAAAAAGAAAAAAAAAAAACCAACAGCTGGATTGTGTATAAAATATAAATATGTGGATGTGAGAAGCTGCACTTGCCGAAAAGGTTTTCCAGAACACAGATCCGGCTGAACAGCAAATAGATAATGACTGTGGTCTCCCATAGTTAAGGCTGTGGTTAGGTCTGTTTGTTTGTTTGTTTGTTTTTATACACGCCTGGATTTTTTTTTTTTTTTTTAATGGAACAAGTGCCCTGCTATTGCCTACCTTCACAGGGATGGGAGGCAGATGTGGTCCCCTCTGATCACTTGGAGCTGGAGCAGAGAGACTGGAGACTCCATGCGCTGTGCTTGTGGTGATGTTCCAGAAGCACGCTGGAACACCTATTTCTTACATTGTTTTTCCACTGGGCTTTGCCTCTCTTCCATTAGACCTTATCAGGGGATCAGTGTAGATGGGGTTGGGAGTGCACAGAGCAAATATCTGGTGCCACAGAGCTGCCATTTGTCATTAACATGAAAGAAAATCAGGGTGTAGTTTCAAGAGCTGGTTAACCCTGGGGATGGAGGTCGGAGGAAAGGCACAGGATTCAGGGGAAGTCTGTGCTGTTGGGTTAATGCACCTAGGGACGGACAGGCAACACCCCTGTCTGTACAGAGGGGAGAGGATGCTGCACTGGGAGCATGGGTTAGAGCCTGGGTTCAGCTGAACACAGATTGACCTGAGGCAGCCGTGGGAAAGACAAATCCCCTTCTTGGATGGGTTCCCGGTGCAGATGAGGGAACGTGGTGTCACTGCGCAAGCAGGGGTAAGAGCTCGTCCAAGATGGTGCGGGCAGCCCTGGTGGCCAGTGACAAAGAGAAAGGAAAATGTGTCTGGGAGGGGACAGACAGGGAGGCTGCTCAGTAAAGGCAGGAGGGCCACAGTGATGTGTGAGTGATGGCTCTCTCTGGGGTACGGCATTTCTGATAGGGGAAGCTCACCTTTAGGAACATTAGAAGCACGGTGTGACAGTGCAGGTGTACCGACGTACATTGCGCTGGCACAGCTCTTTGTGTCAGCCACTGGCACTGAGGCACACCTGTACCTCTCGCCCCAGCCACGAATTCGGCGTTGCCACGGGCTGCTCCTCGCCATGCTTTGTCTGTTGCCTTCTCAGCCGAGTGCTCATGGCATTGCCTTAATGTGAATTACTAAAGATAACCTGGCAGCTTTTTAACAGCTGTACATTTACTGAGCACATTTTGTTGTCCAGTGAACCCAGAACCTGGCAGATCATTGCTGTGACAAATGGTTTGGACTCCTTCACTCCCTTATAAAAGCAGGGAGGAGCTGATCACTTAATCTCTTGCAGTTTTGGAACAAGTGCAGTTTTGATGGCTATCTCGGCAGGTTGAAACCACAGACGTCTGTTCCAAGCCCATGGGTAATTGCTTTGTGCAAAGCCATTCATGAACTAATTTTTTCCTCCAGGAAGCTGAAGTTTGTTTGTTCAGTATCATTTCAAAGCTGTGCCGTTCCTTAGCAGAGCGTATGTGCACAGCTCTGCTCTTCTGACCTGCCTGTATCTTTGGTTTTGTTTCTTGAATATAATTTAGAATATATTTTCCCACATTGCTACTTAATCTGTCTAGCCTGATGTTTTCCAAACCTGTGGTTTCCTTCCCAGTCTCCCTTATTTTCCATTTTTAAATCTTCCAGCCCACTGAAGACGCCTGATATGTAGATTTAAACAACTTAGGCACAGCACAAATCTTCCTCTATTGGGCTAACAGACAGCGTGTGCTCCTCCAGTGCGCTGAACATGTTGGAAAACAACAAACCAGGCTTCCTTCCCAGGGCCCGCTGTTTAGGATGGAGAAGAGGACAGGCAAGAATTGCAGCGACTGAGTACATGCGTTAAAAATGGGCACTTCCCAGGGTCACAGAGGGGCTGAGGTGGGCAGGGACACCCAGAGCAGGGTGCCCAGCACCACGTCCAGGCGGCTTCTGGAGATCCCCAGGGAGGAGACCCCACAGCCCCTGGGCAGCCTGTGCCAGGGCTCCGTCACCTGCACAGCACAGCAGTGCTCCTGGTGCCCGGGGGAGCCTTCTCCAGTTTCAGAACAGATAACTGATGCCATGCTGTACTGAGAAAAGGTTTGGGTGGTCTGCAAATACACATTGCTGCATTTAGGCTGTAATCCTGTCATGTCCAAACAAAGTAAATACACCATTAATATCCATTATGGACGGGGTTTTTTGGTCAATCTACTTATCAGTACCATGCCTCACATTGCCAAATCTGCCAGCTGTGCTGCTCTGGTGCTTAATGTCCATGTGTGACCACCCAGGAGGCAGGCTGTCAGTTATTATGCCTCAGTAAATGGGCTGCTGTGGCCATATGGGTTGTATGAGAAAGGGCTGGAAGGTCAATGGGGCTGAGGAGCAGCGTGATGCCGAGATGACATTGCCGAGGGTACCAGTAGGGGTTTTACCAGCTTCTGACCTAATCCTTGGCTTTCCTTTTCCGACAGAGAATGTCAGCAGGGCAGGGGAGGGGGTCAAATCTGGCTCTGTCCCTTTGGGTGCTGGGGCCCCACCATTTCTTTCAGTGGCAACCCTTTTGGTGTTCAGCAGTGCTCTGGAGGAGGGCTATTTAAAGCCTTGCTGTGGGCTGTAGGATGTAGGAAGCGCTTCCTCCACGTCGATCTCTATCCAAACTCTGCAGACGCTTTTGTCTGCTTCCTTGCAGTCCCCACCCTGCCTGGAGCTGCTCCAAACCCCGGCGCGCCGGGGCAGCACGCTATTGTTCGGCAGGGTCATCCTTAGCTGGGTCTCCTTTCCTTTTCCAAAACAGAGCGTTTCTGCACCAAAATGCCCAGGAGTAGGGGCTTGGGCTAGAGAACCAGAAGAAATGTCCGTGTGTTCGCCCTACCTCACCATCCCTCATGCAATTGGGAACATTGGTGTTGAAGAGAGGAAATACAGGGGCTGACCTTCCTTTGGGAGCATGATGGATGTCTGCTGCTGCTTTTGTTGTAATTGTGAATTTTTGGGGGGTCAGGGAGGGCTCCAGATAAACTTGGCAAGCCATGTTGTCTTCTCTGCAATAGAGGGTCAAGAAGGTAAAAGAAAATACCACCCACAAGGATGTGAGTGCCTGAAATGCTTTTAAGGTATTGCCTATTCTTATTTGACACCAAACATTTACAGCAGCTTTGGAGCCAACTCCCCTGGCCCTGGAGGTTGCATGTTCCCCTTTCGTGTGCGTCCTACAAAGTTCACTTCACAGGCTTCAAGGCTGAGGGAAGCGGCCTCCCTCCTGGGTGCTGAGAGATGATGTCTGCACATGCTGGGAGTTCACACCACACCAGAACCTTTCAGTTCGTACCCTGTCCTCCATCAGTGTACCGCTCCTTTCAGCCACCACCACTGTCTTTTAAACACTTTTTTCCTGTTTCTCTAAAGAGGAAAAACTAAATGATAAATTGTTGTGTTGATGTTGCGCAAATGGACCACTTAAGGAAAGGTCTTGTTGACATGGTTTCTCACACAGGATACCTTCTTCCCAAGCAGAAAAATCTGCAGATTTCCAGGAAAATAGATATGTCGTCCTTGAGAAAGGGGATATTAAAAGAAAAAAAAAAGAGTCAGCCTGGTGGCTGGCATGGATCTTGGTTTGTGAAAGATGTAGAAGTTGGCAGATTGTTGGGTTTAGTAGGATTTTCTGTAGAAAATGCTAGAGGTGGAGCTGACCGGTCGTTGATATCAGGCACAACTTAGGGTCTCTTCAGAGGCCAGAATAATAAATGAAAAAGATCAAAGAGCAGCTGAGGGCAGTACACTGGCATGGCCAGACCCAGAAGAGCTGATCTGCCCGTGGCCTGATGTGTTAAAGCCTGACTAGTTGAGCTTTTTTCCTTTGCTAAAACGAAGTTCACAAAGATAGTGCTATCTGAAGGGGAGATCTTAAGGTGATCCCATCACCTTCCCCCCCCCGGGAATGCCCACCTCCAACATAACCATTCAGAGAAGGCACGTACTCATTCCTTGTTTTTCCAGCCTAGCCAATCACCGGTGTGGCACCAAGGTGACATGGACAGGCTGTGCCACATGTGCAGTCTCATGCGGAGGCCAGATCTCCTCATTTCACGCCTGTTGGGGGGCTTCCTGCCTCAAACCAGGTTCATCTCCTTCCTGATACTGTACCCATTTAGGGAGGAAAATACACCCATTTGGCCACTACTGGCATCACTTAGATACCAATTCAGTTAGGTTTGATTTTCTACTTGCTGTCTTGCCCAGCCCGCTGACAGACACAGCTCCAGGCAGCCTCCCCGCAGCGCTCAGGAAAGCACATTTGCTGGGATGGAGCCCCAGGGTGGAGGTTAATGGGAAAAGTGATATCTGGACAGGGAATTGCAGTTTGCTTCTGAGACTGTTTGTGTTCGAGTGTTGAACGCTGCACAGAAATGCCAGAGGAGGGAACGGATTTTCATACGGACGCTGTTTGTCTCCCTAAAATGTCATCATGTGCCTGGATTAGGGAGTCTGTGGCTGTTCCCTGTGGTCTGCATTCAGTGCAAGGTGCTGATGTTGTGGCCACACGGCACTGCCCTTCCTTGTGTGGTGCTTTTCTCCAAGCTGAGTGCTGGGTCTGTGGCTTTCCTGTAAGAAAAAGTAATCTCTTGACCTCTGGCTCCTTGATTTAGAAAAATAAAACAAAATCTGAGGCTAGCACAGCCACCTGCACCAAGAGTGGAGGAGTATCCTCTGCTAGTGCAGGGCTTGGGCTGGTTTCTGCCACCACCGTACTGGTGGGATTCTCTGCTCGTGCAGTCATTTTACAGAGCTGGTATTTCACACCCGTGCAGGAAAAAAAGCTATACACTCAGTTTGCTTTTAGATTTTTAACTTAGATTTTTTTTCACCCAGCAAACAGGAAAATAAAAGTGTGAAACGATTGGATTACTGTCATTAGTGGTTGCCACTGAAGGGGAAAAAGAACAGACAGTGTTTCGAGACAAATTTGGTCCGTTGTGTAGTGGAATGTATGTTTGTAAGCAAGTTAACTGGTGGCTTTGTCCTTTATTAAGATGGCGATGCATAAAAAAAAAAGTGGCACTGCAGAGGTTTGTTTAGAAAGTGAGGTGAATAAAATAAAGGGATGCAGTTTTATTAGATATGAGATTTCAGGAACAAGCAATTGAGTAGTGGTAGAAATTGTTAGCAGTAACTGTGTAGATGGTCAATGAAAATGTTAGTGACAAGCGATCTGTCTCTTTTTCTTTTCCCCCAGTGGTTCATTATTTTTAATTAAGCATCTAAACAAATGTCGGTTGAATTTTTGTTAGAGGTAGCTAGCTGGCATATTTCCAAACCCACGCTTTTCATCATCTCCGTACTAAGCACACTTCTGTTACGTAAGGCTTCCTTTTCTTTTTTTTTTTTTCCCCCAAAGTTTCTCTCCAGTCTTTGAAAACCAGCCCAGCTCTGCCCTCCTCCCTGTCAAAGATAATGCCAGTCAGCTGCCGTGGAACCCCCCTGGTTCCTCAAAGTCCCCTGTCTCAGCACAGTACCTGCAGCTGGGGAGAGGAACGATGTCAGATCTCTTGTTTTTTTTTTCCATTTAGGCATCGTTAGCAGTGATAATGGTCTCGCAGGCCAGCCTCTGAGGGCTGGTTATCATCTGTCACTATCTTTTTTGCAAGTGTCATTGTCCCCAAACTCTTCATCTTCTCCATGTGAGTGGCTCTGATGCTACGGGCTTTGCTCAGGTGCAGTTGGCTGGCACTTGATGCTGCCACATTTTGGTAATTCTTGTGATGCAGAAGAAGGAATTTGATTCAGTTTCCTTTTTCCCAAGGCTGTGATTATTCTGCAGAGAAAACAGGTATGTAAAAAGTAAGATGACATTTGTCACTCAGATCACTACATATATATCCCTTAATGCAAGCGAACATGACTTTTAAGTCAATATGCCATTGAAAATCCTGTAATGCTTTAGGGACTTACTTTACGATGGTGGCTTAGCACACCAGAAGAGAAGGCGGCACTGTTCGGTGCCTCCACATTACAGTAGCAGGGCACTGCTCGGTTTTTTGTTCCTGAAATCTCAAATCCAATAAAACTGGATCCATTTATTTTATTCAGTTAGCTTTCTAAACAGACCTTCACTGCAGTGCCACTTTGTTTTTTTTTTTTTTCTTTATGTATCACCATTTTAACAAAGGACAGAAAGCTTTAATCAAATTAAGAAATGCATTGTATGAAATTTTAAGATCTCATGACAAGGCTGCCCAGCCATGTCCATTCTTTGGTTTTGGCTTTAGCATTGCATCATAGAATCCGAGAAAGGCTTGTATTGGAAGGGATCTTAGAGTCCACCCAGCCCCAGCCCCTGCCGGGGGCTGGCTGCCACCCACTGGCTCAGGCTGCCCAGGGCCCATCCAGCCTGGCCTTGAGCACCTCCAGGGATGGGGCACCCACAGCTCCTCTGGGCAGCCTGGGCCAGGGCCTCACCGCCCTCTGAGTGCAGAATTTCCTCCTCACATCTCACCTAATGGCTTTTGAGCTTAAAGCCATCCCGCCTTGCCCTGTCACTGTCAGACCGTGTCAGAAGTCGCTCTCCTCCTGTTTATGAGCTCCCTTTAGGTACTGGAAGGCTGCAGTGAGGTCTCCCCGGAGCCTTCTCTTCTCCAGGCTGAGCAAGCCCAGCTCCCTCAGCCCTGCCCTGTGCTGGTTTCTGTCTCTCCTTCCCTCTGACCTTTGGGAACCATGCGGTGTTTCTCTGGTTTCCTGGTTCACGGTGGGCACCCCTCCCCCTCTGCAAGCCTGCACTCACAGAGTTTTGTCTGAAATCACGTATCGCATTGGCACCTTACATTAACATGACGTGGGTTTTTCCTCGTGTAGCCCAACCTGCTCAGAAAAAGACCTTGTACACTGAAACATTGTGCTGACATGTTTTCCTTGCTGTGTAATACTGTGTAAACAAACGGAGGGGTTTTTTTAAGCCTTGCCAACATTGCACAGCATCCAAAGACAGAATAAGGTTGGCTGCTTCTCCCTTGGCTTCATTAAAAAAAGAAAAGGGCAAAGGGAGGAGATGAGGAACATCCACTCATGGTTTTCTTTTCCTGTCTCAAATAACAAGCTGCATCCCTGCCCGAGCTGCTCCCACCCAAATTAACCTAATTTCCTAATTTGCTCGAAATATTTCTGTGCTTTCTTATTGCATTGGGAATATTTGCCCTTTACAGTAATAAGCTCTCCTCTCTGAGCTGGAAAACATTATAGAGAGCTCCCGGAGGAGCTGTCAGATGTTCTGGTCCTAACGCAGGTCTCCCTTTTCCCCCACAGCCCGTTTTCCTTCGTTTGCAGCAGTTTGTGCACGCAGGGGTTTGGCAGGGCAGTGGGGCTGTGGGCAGGCAGCTTGCACCCCAGATGGCTCTCAGTGCCATGCACTGATGCTTGGTGCTTGCAGACTAATTGATTTCCTGTGTTAATCAGGAATATAATCCCGAGGAAAGTGACAAATAGAGAGGAGGGATCTGGAGCCCTGTAAGTGAATTTCTAAGGTTTCAGCCATTGCAGCTGGCTCTGTGAAATCAATGTGCCATCCTGGAGTATTCCTCTCATGGGGCTGTTTGCAGGATTGGAGCCATGCAATTCCATCCCTCTTTGGGCAGCTGGGATGGGGGGTTAGCTATTCCTGATGGGCATTTCCAGGCATGGATTTGGGTTTTTAATGGCACTTTGCCCGTGCTTGTGCGTGTGTTCATGGTGCAACTTTCACCTCTCTTCAGCGTATGCACCAAAATTATTGCCAAGTTTTCTGCAACAGAAAGTGTGGGTGATACAGGTGGAGGTCATTTCCCTCCCAACACTTTTATAGTAGGCTTTTGAAAAAAGTTTAGCTTGGCAATACGTTGCACATAAGCAGTATTACTTGAATAGAAGCGTGGTTAGTCATTGAAAGTGAAGAGGTGAAAAGCCTGGGTATTTATTTAGCGTTGTTTGTTCTGGGCTTGCTGGGTATCGCTTTGCTCTCTGTCTCAGCGCAGAAGCACCTGCAGTTCCTCATGCAGCCTGGTGCTCTCATCCCTGCTCTGACAGCTGCAGGGGATGCTTAGTGTTGCTGTTGAGTTGGCTCTTTTGTCCAGCTGCTTTCATTTTACCTTGGCAAGATGCGGACAGCTCCTGGTCACCCTTTACAACAACAGGTGTCACTTCTGGCCCCAAGCCTATTGCTCGTGAGGATGCGGGTGAGGATGAGGATGGGGATGCTACTCTGACTATAGGGGTTCACATGAACACGCCTGGCAGGACCTGATATCTATAGCAACGTGTTTCTATGTCCTGTAGCTTCTCTGGTGCAGAGCTCATTGCTTAGGATACTGGCATTAAAACATGTAAGAGAATCTGCTCTTCGCTGCAGAGTTAATTGCCTGTCCGAGGCCCGTGTAACTGGACATTTCTCCCTGCAGCTCAGGTCAGACCCGCTGACCGTCCCTGGGCAAAGCATGCTCTACAGGACGTACTCATGAGCCCATTTTGCAGCAGTGTTTGCTACGTGACCTTCCTTGATGGAACGGAGCAGAGCCAAGGGGGATGCTAACCCCACAGACCCTCCAAAAACCTCAGCTGGGGAACTCAGACTGCTGGGGCCATGTTTCTCCTAAGGGATATAGAGGCTGTGCCACAGTCACAGCACAGCTGAGGTTGGTGAGGATCTCTTGACATCATCCAATGCAACTTCACATGCAGTGCAGGGACCCTAAAGCAGAGTGCCCGGAACCACGTCCTGGCGGCTTCGGGAAATCTCCAAGATTGAAGACTTCACAGCCTCTGTGGAACCTGTGCCAATCTTTACCACCATTGCTCTAAAATGGCATTTCCAAGCAGAACCTCTCTTAACAACATGCTCACAATACACCTGGGGGCTGATCCTTTTGTCTCTTTTTCTGCACCCCGGGGCATCAGTGACAGATCTGACGCTTTCTCTGTTTTCATAAAAAATCTTCCACCCCTATGGGAACATTCCTTGCATTTCAGCCCACCTTAGAGCAGTGGGGCAGCACTGGCTGCCTGGCTTATGCTGTCCATTTGCTCTGAACTCCTGCAGCCCCAAGGGCACGGTGCTGCAGGTTCAGGACCAAACAAAAAAAAAAAAAAAAAACAAA
>VXAV01009335.1:50280-63110 GCA_013399715.1 Alectura lathami | reverse complement strand
GGGGGGGGGGGGGGGGGGCAAGACTGCAACAATAAACCCATGTCAACCAAAATCTGCTTCTCACCTAAACTTCTTTGTTAATCCCTCTTCAAAACAAGAGCTTAATGAGATCTCTCATTCGAACTCCAAATAGCCTTTGGATACTTTTATAGGGAAAAAAATATTTATAAATTAACTTTGTTCTATTTTTAAAAAGAATAGAATTTACTTGCTTACTGCTACTTGCATTTCTTTTAAATTTTCCTTTAAAGCCACAGAAGAAATTCAAGAATTGCTGCCTGTGTAACCCTGTGCCTCCATTACTTCTCAAAAGACAGTAACTTTGCCTCTCTTCCTAATTTCTTTTGAAACAGAAAGAGAAGACTAAAATGTCCATATCCGCAGCATTCAAGTAAATTATCTGTATGATAATTTCAGACTGCCTGGTGAGTGGTTCCCTAGGAACAATGCCAAGAGGCTATTTTGTTTAAGCTTTCTGAATTTTTGGATTAAAGAGAAACTGAGTGTAGTTTACACTGTGCCTGGACTTCCCCTTTCGTGACAGCTTTCGGAAGTACGTGTGGCTACGCGGATCATCATTAGCTGGAGGTTGCTGGCAAAGGCTTCTGGGAAGCCAACAAAGAACTGCAGACAATAGCTTGCAGAAACAAAAGGCAGCATAGTTCTGAATCAAAGAGCATGGGAGGTGCAAGTCATCTCGTTCAGCAGCACCCCGAGTTAACCAAGAGCCAGGTATCAGCAGAGCGGGGCTGGGATCAGACTGCGTGACCGACTCCGACAGGAGGGCAGCAGTACCTCCCTGACCTGCCCCATAGAGTAGATGGATGCTCTCAGGGTTAATACTGATGCTCCACCTCCTGGGGGACCAAGTCCTGAATAACTCCCTAACAGTCTGCTCCAGCCCTCTCCAGAGCTTCCAGCACTGATGCACTGGGAGGGGCTGCATGGTGCTGAGCTGCTCACTGAGATAAACCACAGCACCATTCTGCAGGTTTACTCACAGTCCTGCAGCTCCTAACGTTCCTCTAGACGCAAGGAACATGATGAGTTTTGTGGCACTGGACACAGGTAAAGGATCGAGCAACAAGAGAATAGCGTGGGGAACAAAGAAGCGCTGGCAGATTTCAACTTGGCAGGAGCTTTGCGATCATTCAGCATTGCTGCTGGCTTCTCTTAGCCAGTTTGTGATCTATAGTAACAGTAGCTTACTGCTCATCCTCATCTTGTCGCTTTAAATCTCCCCCTGGGGAGAAGCACTTGGAAAGCAGAGCTGGGTTCCTTCTTTCCCTTTCAGGCACTCGTTCAAGGAGTGCTGCGCATCAGGTCCATCCGTCACGCTGCCCATGAAGGATACCAGCACCCATCTCACACTCACCGCTTTCCAGGCAAATCACGTTCACACCCATGATCTTTTACAGGGAGGTGCAAGCAGACCAGAGTTTTCAGCTGGGATAACAACTAGGCCAAGCCAAGACCACGTAAACCTTCTAACATGTAAGTACAGAGGCCCAGATTCCTCCTGCCCACATTCAGCTGCATCCACAGCAAGTCTGGCCCATTTTCATTCCTGCTATCCTTCACCTCTGTGCCCCAGTGGCCACAGATATCCCTCCAGCATCCTTACCTGGGCACAAGACTGCTCCTGGTTCACACTGAGCCACACAACACAGCACAGACCAGGACCCCAGCCAGCAGAGCCCTCTGGCCAGAGTGACAGAGCAGGGGAAAGTGTTCGGGCCATCATGCTTAAATACATGGAGCTAAATGTATTTAGGAGAGTCTTCTTGCAAATCTCAGCTCCGCTGGTGGGTCCCCCCCTCCCTGTCAAACGGAGACAACCCACCCCTATGCAGTGGCAGAGTATGCTACCTGTAGAGCTGGCCAAAGGTCATTTCTTGAAAATCCTTAAACAAAGCAAAACACACATAAAAAAGTGCCTCGCTCTTCCTTCCCAATCAGGGTGAGCACGCTAGCTGGAGCCTGATTAAGATCCTCATCATGGCAGAGCTCCGAGCTGACCCGCCCTCATCAGCCTTTGTAGTTTGAGAAAGTTAATTCTGATGGCAGCGAAGAGGAGGGGAATTTGCTCTGATCGGCGATGACCCAGACTTCACAGCCATTCAAAAGGAACAGCAACAGCCATTAAAAACTTCACTTTATACACTGAAGAGGCTCATAAAGAGAGTGCGAATTCACAGAGCACTGGCTCAGAAAACCTATTCCCTGGGTGTTCCGCAGACTGCTATTGTTTGAAATATGGAATAAAAGGGAGGTTCATATTTTACTTCAGACTTATTTCACTCTTTCCTTGTTTCCTCTGTGGACTGACTAAAGAGGAAGTGATTTATAAGGGGAAAACAAGGGGAAGCAGTTCTAATTAATTGGCCATAACCGTTACAGCTGTACTGGCATCCAGCAAAACACAGGGCAATGGTTCTTAGACAGAGATGCAGTGCCATTGGAACTTTCCCTGATAATCCTGCCTCAGGCCAGAACAAAATGAACCTTTTGCCCCCAGTGCTGGTAGAGTTGCGGTCCTAAGCACACTGATTTCCATGCATTAATCCCACACATACTCCTCTTCCCCAAAGAAAGGTCTGAGCTATCTGTCCTAATTTGCTCTGGAATGTTTTTTAGCTCATAGGATGCTTTCAACATAGCTTGATCAGGGAAAACGCCCTGCAGATAAACTGCAACCAGGATCCGTAGGAACTCGTTGCCACTGGTTCCCACAGCTTCTTCAGAAATTGATTGCACATGCGCCAAAATACATTACAGACTCTCTGTGTAGGGGCATCTTCCTTGCTCCTACTGCTACTACATGGCTAGACAGCGCTGCAAGCCATCGGGCTCCCCATGGCATGGCAGAGATTTGGGATTTCAGCCCCAAGGCCCTGTACCTGGTCCCAGCTCCCACAGCAGGGCACAGCCAGCCTCCCTTCCTCATCCCTTCCCATCCTTTCCAAGGCTTCTAGAACCTCAGCTGTCTTTTTACGCCTAGGGTCACAGACGGGTTTGCCCAGAGGCAGCACGAGCAGGGATCTGGATGAGTTCTCTTCCAGGCTGGATCTCTGCTTGCAGATCCTCCAGTCCCTCTCTAGAGAGGGTTCAGATTTTTTTTTTTCCTTCCACATCAGCTGAAGTTCAGGATGAAGGGTGCAAGTTCAACTTATGAAACCTCAGTTCCAAGCCCAGGAGTGGGAAGCCTGATCCAGCAGGCTAAGGCCCCTTGCTTCATCATCCCCTGCGATCTCGCAGCTGGGAGAAGAACACAGGACTCCTGGTGTGCTGCAGAGCCAGAGGGAAAGGAACGGCTCTTTAGTGTCCAGAAATAATTGTGCTTGTTCTGCTTTCAGCAACATTACAGCCAGGAGAATGGGTCTCTAGGGAACAATAGATCACACGTTGCAGGTGTCTAGTTTGGGGGGGGCAGGGGGGAACTCTCCAGTTTTCCTAACTCTGTGTGCCAGAAGTTCTCTAACTGAAGTTCATCTTGACCTCAGAGGGCTGGTCTGCTCTATGGGAGGAAACAGAAAGCCTGGGCATAATCAGAACAAGCTCATAATTAAAAGCGCTTTAGCCTTTATGAGTTCCCAGATCACATAGCTGCAGTGAGAGAACTTGTTTTCATTTTACCTCATTATGTATGGAGTAGCACAAAGGTAATGAACAGCCTGGCATTTGCCAGAGCCTGTCACTTGCAGGAAGAGGGCAGCCAGAACAAGAGCGGATGCAAACACAGTATGCAGCACCCTGGTGTACCTCCTGGTACTAGCTTACCCCCTGGAGAGCCTCTGCAGGGGATTTTTATGGGTAGATGGTGTGGGGAGCAACTAACCAGGACTGCCTTCAAAACTGGAGTCAAGCAAGAGAGGGAAAAAGTGCAACATGAAAATAAAAGGGGCTTTCCCATCTACCCCCTGAAACATCCTGTCCCCAGACCCACAGAGGTGGTGGAGGAAGAAAGCCAGGCTCTGGGCAGCTCCCTTACAGGCGCAGACACCGTAGCTTAGAGAGCGTGATAAGCTTCACCTTCTGCAACAAGTAAAACAAGACACTAATATTTGCCCAGCACTTAGCCAGTGCTGAGCACTATTATTATGTGCCATATGAGATTAGCACAAACAGATTGCTTTGTGGACTCACTACTTACTGACTTCCCTCGGCAGATATTCCTCTACGTGCTTTGGAAAAGGTCTCAGGACATGAACCTGCTTTTAGCAGGTGACACGAGCCACTCTGTGAGGCCTTTACTTCCTCTTCACTTGGGATCCGGGTGAGTCACGCTCTTTCCCAAGGAGCCTGTCTGATCATCTGCTCAGTTTGAGGCCAAGACTGCCTTGGGGCTTTGTGCTTCAACTTTCCAGAGCTGCTTGACATCCCCAGGAGGTGGTGGGCCCCTCTGCAGCTCACCGACGCCACCTTCAGCCAAGAGATTCTGGTTGGGCAGGAGTGCCAGGGGGCATTTATTTCCAGCTATACGGAAGGGAAAGCAACTTCTGTGCCTTCTTGACAGCTGCTGCCATGTCATTTGGAAAAGCAATAGCCATCCAAAAGAAACAAGATACCTGTACCTGACTGGTGGGGTGGGACATTGTGGGGGGGCAGGCAGGACTAGGGGGTTTCTTAGGGAAGACAGGAGCTTCCTCAAAATGGAATAATACAAGGCAAGCACTGAGCACCCTGGCACAACAGCCAGAGCCCACATCACACCAGCTTCAGAAAGGAAATCTCAAAACAGCTGGGAAAAACAAAAGCAAAAAAAGTGGAGGAAAACAAACACACACTGTTGCCCTCCAGCGACAGCCCACAGCAGCCTGTGCCCCACGTACAGCTCAGTGAAGACAACTCCTGAGCCCACAGCACACAGGGCTGGGGCACAAAGGGACGTTTAGGGGCAGATACCCAAGGAGCTGCTCCATGAAGCAGCAGGACTGTGCTCTGAGTTATGAAAACGGGGATTTATTTCAGAGCTTGTAGGAGCCAAGAACAACATAAAATAAACTGAAGGACAAGCACTCCTCTCCCATCTCTTTCCTGTTAGGCTGAAGCAGCTCAGTGTTGCTAGCTTGGGAGCAACTGGCAGGAGCTGCAGTGCGTGCCATAGGCAGACCTTCAGCAAAGCCCACTGCTCTCAGATGTGGCAAGCAGGTCACGTTACAGACAGGTGCAGGGAGGAAAGTATTTAATTCTGCTGCAGAAAACTCCAACACAGCACCCTGCTGACCGGTCTGGAGTAGAGTAGCTGGCCTGTTACCAAACCTAAAGTACCCAAGTCATACATCAAGTCCTCTCAAGCTATTCGGAGGGACAAGGATGTCAGGAGGACAATGTTTGGCTGCTCCTTGTCCTGCAGCAGGATGGGGACAGTCCCACCAGCTGCTCACCCCTGGCTGAGGAGAACAGAGGCAGAGATGACGTCCACCTGAGGGCTGAAGTCAGAGCTGGCACAGCCTTGCAGAGGGCCCGCGAGGAGCGCGCCGATGGCTTCGCCGTGCTCCTGTGTTTGCACAGCTGGCTCCAACGTGCTGCTCAACCACCGCCGCGGGGGAAGGCGTGACATTTTTCCATGGGATATTCATTCCTCATCTGTCTAGCTTCAAGCAGGGGTTTCAAATGCTCAAGTGTACACTTGAGACAGCACCTGGGGAGGCCTCATCCCCTGCGTGGGGGAGGGAAGACAAATTCTGCCAAGATCTAACTCCTGCTTCTCGTAAAGAACAATGCAATCAAGTCACATTGTGATAACTGCTGGTAAAGAAGGATGAGCGAGCAATGGCCGGCAGCAGAGCCAAGTGCAGTAAAATTCTGCTCTCCCAGGCAGCGAGAAGGCTTGGAACCCTCAACCTTCATTACGCAGTGGTGCCCCTTGCCCAGCAGGTCCCTGCCACGCAGGGGCTGAGGCCCACGTCGTGCCAGTGCTTTTACAGACAGAATTTCCACCAAGCAAATCTCAAACTCAGTGCACAGGCCCCTTAAACACAGGGCAGGAAGAGCTGGGTTCAGGAGTTGGGCAGCAGGAACACAGGCCTAAGTGTTGCATCCCACCTCTCTCTGCTGTTTTCTGCTCCAGGAGTTTCTATAGACCACCACACAAATGAAGGACCTCCAGGACCTTGCACTGAAAGGAATCATCCTTTGCACCTCGTCATCAGCTCCTTGTGACTGCCCCTTCTGATTGAGCTGATCACAGAACCCTGAAAGAGTAGCACAATCAAATCTCACCAACATCATTTATTTTTGAAAAGGGCCTGGACATTTAATCAGATGTTTGATCCCCCCTCTGTCCCCCACCACCACTTTTCACACATTTTCTGGAAGTCCTAGAGGCTTTCACTTCACCCCACCTCAAGCAGAAGGGGAAGCATTCACCTCCCTCAGTCCAGCCACAGCCCCGAACAGCCCTTTGTACTGGATTTCATAGGAAGCAAGTGGAGCAGGGGGGATTACCCAGTCTGATGCACATTCACAACTTTCTAAAACAGCATTTCAAGACCTGCTTATATCAACTCAACTGCGGTTATCAAAATGCACAAATCACAAGGCAAAACCAAGGAGAAATGCACCTAACTTTGAAGAGCTGGGCAGCCAGCGAGCACAAGAAACAGACCTGCGTGACGCAGCTTTGTCTGTGGAATTGCATATTACTGGCCACAGAGATTAGATTCCCAAAACATGAATCCCAGAACCAGCTTACTCCAAACCTGCAAGCAGAAAAGAGGATTCCACCCTATGCTCAGTTTTCTGTACTATGCAGTAATGGCAGCACTGATAACGTCTGCTAATAGTGTTATCCTCCTGCACATCACTGTTCCTTATCAAACTGCTCTGAACGTGACCACTGAGACGGGGCTTCTGTTACAGCGTTGACAGAAAGGGGACTCCAGGGATTAGGGTCACCCATGAAAAGGAAAATCACAAAACTCATCCTGGAATAGACAAGTGTAAGCTAACAGCTGTAAATCAGCACGGAAATTATAAACCAAAGAGGCAGAATGGGGCTGGGGACAGGCAAGAGCTACAGGGGAAACAGTCCCAGCAGTAGCACACATCTCCCCCATCCAACTACAATTCACAGAATACTGGTTCATGTTTTTTTTTTTTTTCTCCAGTAAAAACTTGAAAACATCCCTCAGCTGACATCAGTTAGACAGCAGAGCAGTACCCTTAGTAAGGTAGCTAAGAGCATCAATAGACTTGTTGAAAAAAAAAAAAAAAAAATTTAAAATGTGACATACAGTAGAGAATTTTATCCTGAGGGAGGTCTATGGACTACAGTGGTCCCAGCAAGATACAGTCAGAATCTTTGGACTCTCTCTGTCCACTATGGAAGTGAACATTTCACTTGTGAAAAGCCCTGATTCTGCAATGTGTCCTTGGAGCCCTATTATCTGTGATTAATAAGGCATGATGCAAACACTTAGTTAAATCTGATTAGATCAATAGTACACCATGAATCACTTCAATAGGTTTCCTATAATATTTATATATACTGCAGTTATCAGCAACATTCCACTCTAAAACGGTCTGCCTTGAAATTTATTTGAAAATGTACCTTTTATACTCTATTAAAAATGAAAATACACTTTTTTATTCTCTTAGAGCTGAGTTTATTGGACAAAATCTGGCAGAACTGCATGTAGTTTTGCAAAATATACGTTTTTGAGACAGTGCTGCCTGTTTTACCTCCATCCCTGCCTGTACTACCTCCATCCTTCTTCTACCTCCAGCCTCCCAGCCACATGCACTGCAAAAAAAAAAAAAAAAAGTTTCTGCTGTCTCTAGCAGAGCGTTGGTAGGACAGAAGCAGAAAGCAGGAGTGCAACAGAGATAGCAAGGGGTTGGGAAGCCAGCATGTTTGTATGCTGGTTCTGTGATGACAAAAAATACCACAGCAAAGATTTGCCTTGGGTTTCAAGAACTCCTCCTGCACTAAATCAAGGCAGAGAATTTACAGCAAATTAATGAAACTAATTTTCTGACTGGAATCATCATCTGTGAATTATCATGTCTTTACTCATTAAATAAATTATCTGTGTCTTCCAAGACATTAAGAACGCACCATAAATTACAGCCCTTCATAAATAATTTGTTTCTGCCTGGGTTTAAATATAGAGGAAGAATAAAGAAAGCAAGAGAAGAAAATAATACAACAGATAAGGAAAGAAAAGAGGAAAAAAAAATGTACAAAGAGAAGGGAAAAGGGTGAAATGGAGAACGAGCAGAGAGAGAGATTAAAAAAAAAAAAAAAAAAAAAAGACAGGTAAAAACAGAGACACGTGATATGGCCAGCTCAGAAGGGAAGGAAACGAGGAAAGGAAAAAGGAAGCGAGGGGATGAAGAGGAGGGACAGAACAGGTAGCACCATGTAATCTTGCAGGTCTGTGTTAACTGCAGCTTGGCGAACATGGCAGGAAGTGAACTACAATTTCCAAATCCTCTCCTGACTTTTATAAATGATTTCATTTCACTTGAGCTTGTTCCATGTCAATGAGTACAAACAGTCTGTCCAACAGATACATGAAAAGGGATGCCAACAAGGGGAGTACACTTTGTCATGGAATAGTGACAGTATTTGCTGGAAGGGGCCCTGGAATTTGTAAATGACAACAGAAAGGTAATGGCAAGAGCTAAGGGTCAGGGTGACGCAGCTCCCCCACAGCTTACCTGTCAAACTTGGATGAACCCACACCGCTCAGGCTTCTGCTGGGAAATCCCTGCAGCAGACCGGCCTGCAGACTGCCAGAGCAGAGCACACCTGCAAAGACAACAAATATTCCTGGTCAGGAGAGAGGAAGGACAAGCACGTTGTCTTCCCATGGTCTGACCCCTGCCTGTCTCTAATGTGGTGCTGCTCAAGTGCATGCTGAGGAGAGACACAGGGCATCTGCCCAGAAGGGGCTTCACTGGGGACAGGAGGCAACACACCAGTGCAGGTTGTCTCCCATCACCCAGCAGCATTGCTGACCAGATATCATCCAGGATACCAGTACTCAGCACTTCATGCTAACATCCTGCTGGGAAAACACAAGCACAGTCTTTGATAATTGCTAGGAGCCTGTTGCTTTGGGCAGCCAGACTACTGAAGTGGCTGGAGTAGGTCCTTTCTCAGCCAGATCATGATCAGCTTCTGGAAGATGGGTTCCCCCCTCAGTTCCAGCGCCAAGAGGGCAGACATAGGACTGAGGGCTCCATCAGCTGTGCCCCAGGCTTTCTGCACAGCGCAAGACACTAACTAAATTCTGGAAGGAAAAGGGTTTGGGGTTTGTAGCTGGTGTAGCTCCTGTAGCTGGTGAGAGCTTCTCTGCATGGAGAGCCTTCCTACTGAACAACAGCCTTGCCCTGAGCTCTGGAGAGGAGGGGAGGTGGTTTAGGTTCAGGGAGACTTCTTGCTGAGAACTGCTGAGCTGGACAGACTCATCATAATGACGATGAGTCTTGGCCTTTCCCATGACACAGGACAGCCACATGACATTTCACTGGCAGGCACAAGTTAGCTTTGAGACAGCCAAAAGCCACGCAGTCAAACTAGAGCGGTGCCAAACCCAAGCCAAGTGTTTCACCTCTCAGTGAAACTCATTAGCACAGCACCACAGAGCTGCAGCCACGTGATTTCTCTCTGGTCAGCTCAGAGCACAGGCACACATCTGCCTGCAGCATCTTCTCCAGCCATTCCCCTTCCAAAGTCTCAGGTCACCAGTGGTTTACGCCCTTGCTCAAAAACCTTGAGTTTCTCAACCTTGCTGTTCCATCCAGCCAGGCTTTGGCTGTGTCAGCAACTACAGCCAGGCCCAGAGAGCAGCGCTGCAGCAGCTGGCCCACCTGTAGGCCCCAGCTCGCCAAAGGGTTTTTTCCCCAGGGGAGCTGGAGGGTGGCCAGTTCCAGAAGCGTTGGGAGAATGAACCTTATGGCAGCTGTTTCCTATCTGGAAGCAGAAGGGCTCTGATCTCAGCCTGTGCAAGTCAGAACGAAAGGAATGTTTTCCCTCTTCTTTCAAGTTAGGGTGACAAGCAGGAGATACAGGCCCAGAAAGTCTGCCCCGCAATAATCAAAACTGCTGCTTAACAGCAACAACAGATCCAAAGCCATGGCAGGGTAGGTCCAAGAAAACACAACAGCAGCCCAAGCAAACACCCTTGGCTCTGTGAGAATCCCCTGGCTAGGCAATGGAAAGCATGCCCTTCTTGATGGGCTTGTGTTTAACAGGTGCACCTGAGGGTTTTTGTCTCAGGAGACCACCAGCTGCACGAGACAGGCCTCGAGGAGGAGCAGCAGGCCCCAGCCCACCCACTGGGCAGCACACACTTGTACAACTCAGGGCATCAGCAGGCTGCCTGCTGACACGGCGAGCTTCTGCGCGAATCCACAGGGCCTGGTCTCCATGTCACACACAGCACCCTCCCTTGGAGCCTGGACTCCTTGTCACGCACCACACGCTCCCCCTGCCTGAAACACATCAGCACGGCTCTTGCCACTCCTCAGACTCACCCAGTTGAAGGCTGCAAACAGATTCCCCAGCTAATTTCATCATTTGCACAACAGCCTGCCAAGGTTCAAACAGCAGTAGCAGGGGCTGGTGCCGGGTTCGCTGCCTTGAGTCCCTGCTCAGAGACCCTGAACACTGAATCAAGCCATTTGGGTGTACAAGATCCCGAATCCTGAGCAATGCATCCAGCAAACAGAGTGCACAAAAAGAGAGTAAGAGGAAAATCAGAAATATCCCCTAGCAGGAAAAAGGAGAGAACTCAGCTTCAGCTCTTCCTGGGGAAGAGCTTAGCTGGACGAGCGACTTGCACCGGCTCCCTGCAGCACCCATCTCTCCCCCAGCCTCTCCCAGCAGAACAACGCTCGTACCACACCACAGAGGCTGCTCTCAGAAAAACCTCTCCTCTCTCTGCCCAGAACATCTGTGCCTAATCCTGCCCCAGCTGCTCCCCGCAGGCACGGTTACGTCACTCAGGCTTTTCACACCTCTTTGAAAATGCACAATTCCCTCCTGCTTCCGATTCGGCTGCTTCTGAAAGAAATTACCCCTGATACCCCGCAAGCTGCAGCATAACCTGAGCCTGCCCTTTGCTCCTCTCCATGCAGCTGCCTCTCCCAACCCCAGAGCACCTCCACACGCTGCTCCCAGGAGGGACTGCTCTTCCTGCAGGTCTCCAGCCTGGCTATGAGGTGTCACAACCTTCTCCCCCACACTGCCCCGACGATCCCGACGTCTATTAGTCCTCACAGGAGGTGACATTTCTCCTATTCCAATAGCTCAGGATGGAGGTCAGTGCTGACTGGCAACGGAAAAGCCTTTCCCAGAATGGTTTCCAGTTGATTTTAGAAAGACTCAAAGCAGCCAGCTCAGATCTCTCCACCTCCATGCAGCAGCATCATCCCTGGGAAAATTTACCTCCCTTTTCCTTGTTTCCCTCAGTTCTGTTTTCTGTATATGCCCAAGAACTCTGCAGAAACCTTTCCACCCTCAGCTCAGATGGTTTTGCTACCCAGTTCAGAAAGGGGATTTCTATCCGTTCCTGAAGTAACAAGTGAGCCCAGCCAAGTGTGAAGCAGGTCACTCCTCTCCTTCACAGCTTTTCACGCCATGTGTTTTGTGTCAAGACCGTGACAAGAGCTGGCCTCTGGGGACATCGGAGGAGCCAGCTGCAGCAGCCTTTGTTTGCATGCAGCCTGGCTGCACACGCCTCTGCGCAGTCCCCGGGTCCCTTTCCGAGTCTCCAGCCAGCACACATCTGCCCCGCAGCAGGCGCACGGTTCCTTCCTCGCCATGCGTGCGGATGGAGAGCCAGAGATTTATGTACTCCACAATTTTATGTGCTCTCAAGAAAGCTGTGGAGGGAAAACTTCGTCACTCACAAAAGCCTCCATCTGTGAGTTTATTTATCCATGCTGGGAAGGCTGTTTATTCTGTTTCTGGGAGGAAACTACACTGGGATCACAGCTTAATTGTATTGTTTGTTGAATTAATCGCTCTGTTTGATCGGCCTTTCTCCCATAATGCCCAGGAATTAGACATTTCTGCTGAAATGTAGGAATGGAGAAGGCCAAAGCTGTTTCTCCCCAGAAAATGAGCACAGACTGGTATGCAGTTAGCAAAAGGGCTATTGTGGGGACAGCGCATGAGTTGCCCCATGCAAATATTGTTGCAAAAGAACGCGTTCAGTGAGGTTAGGCATCCTGGGGAGAGGATATGGGCCGAAGGCAGAGAAGCACATGGATGAGTAGCATACTGGTTTGGCCTTTTGTTTCTTCTTCCAGCTGACAACTGCGTTTTCAAAAAGTCCTCTGGGCTCTCTTTGTGGCTGCAGTCATTAACCTGGCACTCAAGTATGATGGCGTCTCTCCCCCGCTGCACCTCAACAGGGCTGCCACCAGTCACACAGCAGAGCAGCAATCCTGCCTCTGCACCCCTTTTTCATCCTTCCCACATGCTCCAAAGGTCAACACCCACACGATGACCCCAAACCAGAGCAAGGGAAAAAAAAAAAAAAAAAAAGGCAACCCCAGGGGGAGCAGTACAATTCACTTTGCAAACTCTCTCCTCCCATTGTGAGGAAACGCAGCATGGACAGGGCTCTTGAGCTCAGGGCACCGTGCTGCTGCAGCCAGAGCAGAGGAACAGCCTGGCCAAGGAGCCCAGAGAATGCCCTGCAAGGTCCTGTGTCCAGCCAGCCCTCCTGGGACCAGTGTGGCCAAGGGGATCTGTTCTTCTTCAGTGCATTTTCCAGATGAACCATGGAACTGGGGACAGGCAAGAGCTCAGCATTATTTTCATATTGGAATGCTTCCCCCCTCAGCTTCATTCACAGCTTTTTTTTTTT
>VXAV01009335.1:15645-50226 GCA_013399715.1 Alectura lathami | reverse complement strand
TTTTTTTTTTTTTTTTTTTCCTTTTTACGTTTTGCCAGCAAATATCCAGCTCAGCTGAACTCTTGCCCATTTCACACTCCTTTTTCCACTTTCACAATCATGACAGTCAACTTCTTAGGCTTCATTCCTGCCTCTCCCACTTCCCACACACACTTCCTTCTGCCTGGTGGCCTTTGAATACAACACAATAACTAGTGGCAGTGTCTGACATGGCATTTCCCATACACACACACTTTTTCATTTCCCTTCTTCCTCTCTGTAAAATGAAACCAGCATTAAGTCTCCCAGGGTCACTGCTCTTCCACGAACCCTCACCCAGGCAGGACATCTCCCCATGTGCCACAGCTGTCTGCAGAGCTTGGTCTACCCAACACAAGAACGAGGCACTAAAGGGGGTGACACAGTCACTGTACTCCAACCATATCAGCAACAGCCCAAGATGGAAAGTGGCCTGATTTCTCCCACTACCTGGACATCCCAGTAGAGACCAGGGAACAGCTCAGGCCAGGAAGGCAGGTTTGCTGATCCTGCCCCATCTCGCCACCTCTGCAGACTGGGGATCTCCCTTTAGTGACACAGCAAGCTGGTGGAGACAGCAAGATGTTTCAATCAGAAGATCTCCAGTGTCTGGGGCAGACCCATGCCATGCTGATAAGGAATGAATACTGTGTCTGTCCGGGTGCACGTCCCACTCTCTATTTTTCTTTTCTCCTTCATAAAGCTGTCAGGCCAAAAATAACATATTAGCGGAAAAAAAGGAATGTCAGGTGTAATATAATGACACGATCAGGAGGCTGGGGGAGTGCACGTTCCTGTCTGGCTGCCGTACTGAGGTATCTCCACAATGCTGATGAGCAGCTACAGACCAGAAATGCCCTTCACTCCTTCTTTTCTCCCACTCCCCACGTGCCCCACTCAGACATAGCAAACAGGATGATAAATAAGGAGGAGTATTTATTCAGCACCTTTCTGCTCTCCAAAGCCACCTACGTTTGACACTGCAGGCAGATCACACGCCCACAGGCCAGGGACTGAAGAATACGGCAGGAATGGCGAAACCGCACCAGGCTGCAGGCTGGGCTCTCCCATGCCCCATTTCTCCCACCAGATGCACAGAGAAAAGACATACTGGGTGAGGCAAGCATAAACAGTATTTCCCATGGCTTCTGTCAGGCTGTGAACAAGCATATACGCAGGGCTGTGCCAAAATTAACCCCTTGTTCTCTGTCCCTTAGGGGCAAGACCCTCTCCTCCAGGAGGCACTCAGCAAAGGCACAACTCAGAGAAGCCAAGACTGATTCTGCTCTGCTGGCACGTCCCACAGACTCTGCACCAGAGGGATGGGCCCAGGGATGAGGTTCTCCCCACCAGACACAGCTCCATCCACTACTGGAAATCACCCCAAGGCTCACTTCCCACCAGCCATGCTGCACAGTGTACGTCTTGCTGCCCAGAGCCACAGCTTTTAGTCCAGCCTTCTCTAAAGCCTCCATGATCCTTGTAGGTCCCTTCCAACTCGGGATATCCTGTGGTTCTGTGATTCTATGACCTGTCCGCCAACACAGGGGCACAGCTAGACATAATGGACTTGAAAATACAGTCACAGGTGTTGGCTGGAAGAGGGCCTGGGGCAGAACACGCGGTGGCCAGTTCTAGGCCAGGAGGGCCTGATGTTACTGCAGTGTCTGGCTGTTTAGCCAATGCCTGGCAAAATATTCCCCCTGGAAAACACTGTCTTCTCATAAAGCTACAGCATATTCTTTACGTTGGTATCCAACACTGCCTGAATGTTTTCCAGCAGGGGAGAACTGATTGCATCTCCTCAATCTTTTCCAGCACCTAAATACTCTTTTTTTTTTTTTTTTTTCCTGCAAAGAAAAATAAAGAGAGAAAATACATAAAGTAGAATGAAATACATCTTGCTCGCACATAGGTTTTTGTCATCTTCAGCTTGAGTCACTGAGTCCCATTGTGGCACCAGCTGGCCAGGAGCCCCCAGGTAACAGACCCTCTCACAAGCCTCCTACACGTCCGGAAACGGCACTGCGCATTTCAGCACTATCCAAAGAACCACCCCAGGGCACAATGCTATCACATTTCACAGTAGTGCACATTTTCCATCTAGGAGCTCTGCCTTGAACGATGACATTAATTGAAATGGCTGCACAAGTGCCAGGGCTGAGATCCAGCTCTGTGACCTGCTCTGGGTATAGGCTCCTACATGGCTGGTGCAGACCCACTGGCTCTCTGCCCGCTGCAAAGAAGTTCTTCTTTGCTATTAAATATTCTCCCTCCTGCCCTCCTTTCCATTTCCTCCATCCCATCACCACAAATCCAAGACCAGAGGAACTGACAGGCAGGAGCAGCCCGTGGCCATCTTGTCCGGTGTCCAATTTGGGGACATGCCAGGCTGAGGTACAAGATTCCTACTGACAGCACATATGCAAATCAGCTCTCCTTCTGCAAACTCTAATAGCCCAAAACGGATTTAACTCTTCAAACAAAGTGCAAAATCCCTTTCAAAAATGCATGCTGCTGTTCCAAAAATTCTGGCTACTTTTGATATGCAAATGCAGACCAGCCTCCCTGTAAAACTTGCCAAGCTCTTGATTTCATTTTCTTAATTTCATCCAGTAGCACAGTTTTGCACCGTCTGCATGGAAAAATGCAAAGTGTTTCCTTTAGCAGTTGCTAATTAATTAAACAACTGCTCCCTTCCCTTCTTTGTTTTCCATACTGCTCATTTCCAACTTGGTCAGTCATTGTAGGCATCTAAGGCACCCATGAAAAGTAACACAGCAATGAAGTGCCTGTGATGATTCTTCAATTAGCTGTACAAAGATGTGCACCATCATGGAAAAATGTTTCTTCTTCTAATGAGAGCTAACGAACCCATACCTGGGGGACTCTGCACTAGGATCAAAAGAGTCCAATCAAAACCACTGCAAATTTCTGATTAAACCAGATGAAGGAGGGGAGGAAGGCACCAAGTCAGATGCTGAAGAGATAATAAAATTCCCTTCCACTTTTCCTTTCTAGAAAATGGTAAATCTAATAGGCATGACTAAGCAGCTGCGAGGGAAGACATGAACAAATTTGTAAAGCAAAGGGGAGTTTAAAGTTCATCTCATTTTCCCCTTCTGCAACATCGTCTGCAATCATATTATGATTTAAAGGCCACCTTTCCCCCAGTGGGAAGCGGGTGAGAAGGGTGTGATTCGATTTTGCATACTAAATATGGTGGGAGAAGAAGAAAGGCCAGGAGGCACTAGCTGAACAGCCGCATCCCTTTGGCATTGTTAAACGTGTTGCTTTTTCCAGTTCTTCGGGGTACAGGAAAAAAAAAATAATGGCACGGTGGCATTTTCTGTCTGAGCTCGTACATGGAAAGACCGCACCTTTCACTGCTGGGAACAGAGCCAGAACAAACCCTGACTCAACCAACACCAGCCTCATGAGACCTCAGTCTGCCTCGAGAAAGCCCTTGGAAGCCAAATGACAATCCTGCCCTTTTCCAGAAGCTGTCACTGTTCCCTGCTGCATTTTCAGCTCACCAGAAAACAGTCATGCTGCTGTTGGCTTACACCTTTCTTTCCTGCCAGCAGGATTAACATCCTCTCTGCAGTACAGCACTCAGAGATGGCAGCCAGGCTGTGCCACTTTGAGACAACAGGAAAGAGGTTATCCGGGAGGCTGCAGGGGAACAAAGTGAAGCAGCACATACCACTGCCTAGGCATGCCCTGCCTGCTCCCCTGATTCCTTTGTAGCTAACATTTTTTTTTTCCAGATAAGGTCCAAATTCCAATTCATTCTTCATGTCAGTGAACGGCCATGGTGGAGTGAACCACAAGAAAGGATCCAAAAACGGAGGAAGCAGGTGCTGTCTGCAGCACCCCACCAGGCTCTCCTCCTGGCTTGGGAGACGCTGAGAAGTCACCTGCCCCACCAGGAGGGCAGGTGTGGGACAGAGCAGCTCATGCTCTCTGGCCCCACACACCTGTACCCCACAGTTCAGTGGAACATCATAAAGGCAGAGAAATTTCACAATAAACACAAATAGATCAATAGCATTAGAGCTACTCTTAATAGCTGCCTCAGGCTTTTCATACTACACTTTCAAAAATGTCCAGTAGTGAGTAATTAATGACCGAACCAAGTAATTACTTTTTTGATTTTTCTCAAAACTAGAATTCAGTGAAAGAACTTTGAGCTTTACTGGTGCTACATAGCAAATTAATTCAGCAAGTGCTGATATTACAAGTCTGGGCTGCCTGTTAAGAAACAGCACTGCTATGAAGTCTGTCTTTTCTTGCTGTCTGATGTAACCCTCTACCTGCTTCTCCAGCCCCTGGCCAGAATGCAGCTCAACCCCACACGCCTCTGCGCATCAGCCCTCAGAGATTTCACTGAGGTGACCTTGGGCCAGGCAGCAGGAGATGCTGTGCCTCAGAGGAGATAGCCAGGAGCCTGCAGATGGTGAGAAAGCAAACCCTCACCCTGCGCCTGCACAGCTGCATCACGCAGGTCAGGGTGGAAGCAGGAGCATGGCAGCATCTCCAGCATCCCCTGTGGGCTCGTATCGAAGAGGCTCAAATAGGAACATCATTTCGGTTTAGTCTGCCGCCTGCAGACTAGCAAGAGATGGGCTGGGAACCTTTCCTTCATAAAACACCCCAAGGAGCCACTGACCCCCTGTTACCTGCCATTTACAGGGCTTCAGCCACCGGTTACTGTGCCCATACTAACCACCTTCGATGATTTTTGCACCATGACACCCTGCCACAAAACAAACTGCTCACAGAGCCCTTGCACAGACAGAAAACTGGGGCACAGAAACCCGGATCTGCATACTGCCTGCTGGGGATTCTGATCCAACTCCAGGTATTGCCTGTGGGATCCCTGAGGAAGAGGAGGATGAGCCACTCGGGTCACCTGTTACCATGGTGGCCAGATGTACTCTGGGAAGAAACCTGCACAGAACAGCCTGCTGCGGGAGGAGGGACAGGAGCTCAGATCTTTCAGGACTTCTGTCCTTCATCACCTAGCATCTCAGACATTGTACCCGAGGCCAAACTCCGTAAGCAATCCTAGATTTCATCCATCTGCAGCATGAGATGCTAATAACATGAGTCTTGTAATTGCATGTACTTGTGCGTATGCATGCACGTGCCTGCATGAGAAAGAATACCGGTCAATAAGCAAATTACTGAGGTAATCCTTCCATCCCCACCAGTAATGAATTATTGTTTCCCTGCTCCCAAGAGCATGGCTATAGCTTGGGAGCTTAACATTCAATCTGACATGGACCTGTAGCATGCACTTTTAATCCCTTTAAGCACAGTAATGGCTAACAACAAACCCCTCAAGCAAAGGAAGCACTGCATTTCCTTCCCATCTTTCCATTATCATGGTTTTAATTGGTTGGGAACATCCTTTGCTATTGTCAAAACAAATTCTGCTAAATCACTGCTTCAGATTTGAAGAGAGAAGCCAGGAACAGTGAGAGAGAAGCTAAGAAAATCCACCTGCAGATACAGATTTCTCCAGGGGGCAATGCCAGCTCATGCCTGTGTGCAGCGCTGGCCATAATGCTGCCCCAGCACAGCAACAGCTCCTAGGGCTCAGCACAGAGTGGTGATGGAGAGGTGCAGGCAGAGGTGGATCTGCTGGCCTGGTCAGGGGGAATGCGAGAGGGGAACAGAAATGGTTACGATAAGGAGGATATAAAAAGAAAATAACAGTGGCAAGAGTCCATCTGCAAGTTCAGGGGCCAACGGCTGAGTGAGAAAGAGCCTGGAGTATGATGAAGAAATAACCAGTGCTATGGGGAAATCAATTTTAAGGACATGAGAGGTAGGAGGCCCTGTAAGGGAACACGGCAAGAGAAAGAGGAGAGGCAAACGCTGTACAAATTACACTCATGCACATGAGCACCTGACACAAGTCAGAGGCTTTTCCTTGGCCTTGCTTCCTCTCTCTCCATCTCTTCTCTCATAGGAAAATGGGGTTTTGACAAAGCCCAAACATTATGAAAATAATTCAGATTCTCTGTTGCTTGCTTTGTTTTAAAGAAAATGTTTTCCTTTTTGACCACAAGGAAAAAGCTAACCTTTTTCTTCCTAAATAAATCATTTCTCAGAAATATGTGACTGAAAACAAACAATGCTGAAAGGTGGGAGAGAGGAAGGTTCCTACCCTGTGCTGTCTTCCCTGTGTCATGAATCTCTCAGGGAAACTGCTCAGCAGGTCCAGAAGAAAGCGCAAATACAGCCCTGAGCAATTTCTTTTCATCCGTCTTCACAGCTGAGGTCAATAAGGAAAAATCTACTCACTCTTGCAAGCAGGGAAGCTGGGGCAGGGGGAGAAGTTGTTTAACCACAATCCAAGCTCTGAGCACACAGCAAATCCTGCTGCATCCAACAAGCCAAGTGCCATATGGAAGCATCCCACTGAAGGCTTGCCTTGGGACAGGGAAGGAGGAGGTGCAGGAGGCTCACCAGGCACCAGAAAAGCCAAGATGGGGAGGCTGGAGCTCCCTACATTCCTTCCAGGACTGATGGGCAGCACTGGGCCACGTCATGGTTTGGCTTCCATCCACAACATGTCAGCCCAAGCAGAGGGGCAATCATTTCCCTCCAAAAAAGTATGGCCCCCAGGGATAAGAAGCCCCTCAGCTGCAGCCTGCTCTGCCAGAGACTCATAGTGCAGAGGATGCTGGCTGTTAGAGCAGGTCATGGGCACAGCTTCGTTCACAGCCTAGTCCAGGAAAGCAAATCCTGACTTCATTCACATGATTAAATTGGGAAAAACAGCCCTGAAAGAACTTGAAGGATTATCGTTAAGCATAGGCTTCCAGAAAGTTCCGTGTTAACAGGAGGCTTAAGTCCAAGAGGTTTGGCTTTGCTGTGTTGAAGAGGCCTTTTTGTTCCTGCTTTGTTCAGTATAAAATGAGTTCTAAATAAGCCAGCAATGTACAAGATTTGTATGAAAGCAAGCAAGCTCCATAAAGGCACTGAATGGCTTGTCTCCTAGGGGAGACCACAAACAAGTCGCTTCCTCCAGCCTCTTCTATCAAGTTAATTTCTCTGCCCTTTCATTACGACGGGCAGCCCGTACGCTCATTTGCGACATCATACAACAAGGGCTATACACAATAATCTGGGCTTGGAGAATAAACAATATCCCTACTCTGGAGCTAGGCAACATTATGTAGCAATATGGGAAAGACCTCAGGATCCAGCCCGCAGCAAAGCAGAGTCCCCACTCCATGAGTCATACCCACAGTCTAGCATCTGTCTTGCAACGAAATATTCGCAAGAGAGCTATAAAATATGGAGATAATTCTCCTAATGTCTGCAGTATTTAAAGGCTGATTAGTGTTGCTTCTAATATAGCTGGGCCAGGGACTGAAGTGGCACCAGGCATCTGGCCCAGAATTTAAGTGCAGGTGTCAAAGGAGCTGCTGCTAGCATGGATGCAGAGGCAAGGCTCCATCCCCATCCTTCTCCTCCTGGCCTTGACCCAAAGCCATGAGCGGACCCAGGAACAAGTGATTCGTGCCCCTGGGGGCAGGGGGACAGACCTTCAGCCCTGTGCCTGGCCCCCTCCTGTGCCAGGACTGTTTTGCACAAGTTGTATGGCCGGAACATCGAGCAGCCCCTGCTGAGGCATGCTGGTCTGCCCTGCATCACCCTGTGGGTGGAGGGCATTCTTTTTCTTCAGGTAAGCCTAGAAAGCCAGGAACACAGGATAACACACGGGGCAAGAAACACAAGGACACTTCTGCAGAGCCACGTAGCACTCCTCCACCCACTGTGACATGAGGAAATAATAAAGCTTCCAGCACAGCACAGGTGACACTTCCATCAACCAGAATACCGCCCAGACAAGTTTCTTAGCCAGGCTGCAAGCCCCAGAATGAAAACAGTTAAGCCAGGAAGTTCCTGGACCAAAAAAAGGCCCTATCTGCCTCTTTCTAGAGCTTCTCAGAAAAAGGGCATGATTTCATCAGCAGCTGCATTACAAAGTAGACAGCGTTTGCCCTGAAGCAAAACACTTGATACCCCCTTGTCGGAACTGCAGACTTGTCCTTGGAGGGCCCGTCCGTCCCGAGCCGTGCGGCGGAGCCTGGCAGCCGTCCCGCACCGCACCTGCCCAAACACATCTGCTACGCACCGGGCCAGCGCCGAGCTCCAGCAGGTGGGTCCGGTCTGCGTCGCAGGGGAGTGTTTCCCATTCCCATCCTGCGCCCCGGAGAAAACCCAGGCAGTGGAGCTGGTGAGGCTGGGGCACCGGAGCAGGAGGGTGGAGGACAAAAAGCCCACGCTTGCAGGTTTTGGCCAAGGTTTTTGACCAATTACAAGGCACAGCTGCTGAAACTGAGTTGAAGTTCTTGAAAACTTAATCCCTCAGTGGAAGCTGAACTCTGTACAGAGCAAAAGCAGCCAAACCCACTAACCTGACTTTTCAGGCCGAGGGAAGCAAATCCTTCCCACGCCCCTCAATGGGCCACACGCTGATCCCACAGCACCGGTGGGCACAGCCCACCCTGCTCAGCCAGGAGCATTGGAATGGCAGGAGCACAGCTGGTGTCACACGATTTCACGTGGCTCCTTGGTCAGAGCCAAACCGGAGAACATGGCAGCCTGCAGGCTTTCTTCCAATAACTCCTAGCCTTCCTTTAACCTGCTCTTGTACTCCCCAAAATTCACGTTCAGTTTGTGTTCTAAGCAGAAAATACTGGGAAATGCTGGGCTGACAGCCCTAGAGGGAAGCTCTCTGTGCACAGGAGGAGCAGAGGAAGCATGCTGCCAGCCTCACACACATGATTTTAGCTCCACCACAGAGACCCAGGTGTCTGAGGAAAGAGACTGGTGACCAGACTGGCCTCAGCACCCCAGGTGAGACGCCTAGGGTGTAAACACAATGAGTGCTCCGCACCTGATTTCTCCCCTGCCTGCTCTGCCGCACCTACAACAGCAGAGGCCCACTCTGCCTCCAGCCACATGCTCCTCCATCACTTCTCCAAATCCTTTTCCCAGCCTCAGCTGCAGTTTCAGCTTTCTGCCTTCTGCAGCTCAAAGGTTTAGCTCCTGACCCTACGTCTTGCATTTCAAAATGCAGTCACCTCCTGTCTTGATCTCAGCTTCACAAGCCATTTGGGAACTTGTTTGTGCTCTGATGACAGTAATTCCACATAATTTGTTTTCCTGAATCTCTCTCCAAGATAATTCCCTAGATCTGCTCTTCTGGGAATCAAATCTCAACCTACTGACCCCCTCCTCTGTTTTTCCCTCTCTCAGCAACTAATCCACGCTGTTTTAGAAACCGCATTCACCTCCTCTGCTCTGCACCACCCCCAGCTTAACCCCAGGGAGCCCCTTTCTGGTACCCGAGTGACACCCCACCTCCCAGGCTGTGCTCTGCTCCCAGAGGACCTAGCCTGCCGTTTTCCATAAAACGACGCTTCCTTTTGGGCTGCAGCAGCTTCCTCTGTTCAGCTCCAGGTGCGATCCACACCACGCTGACCGAGGTGCCAGCTGTCACCACTGTGCTGCAGTCACCTGTAATGAAACAAACCTGGGGAATCGCTAATAGGGATGCAGGGATAAAATTCATCGCTCTGTGGGCTGAGGCAGGCTGCAAAGTGCTGAATGCTAAATCTTCCCCTATCCGCCACGTCCATCACTTCGACTGCGAGCCTCAGCAGCTAGAGATCTGTTTCCTATAAATTTTCTGCAGTGCCTAGAACACTTGTAGTCTCTCTAAAATAATGATTGGAGGTTGGATAGAGGAGAACAAACAGTTCAGATGTATAGTTTATCTGATGAATTTAGCTTCCTCTCCCGTTGCTGCAATATCAGGTGGACAAATCCAATATCCTCAAATGCATTTGTTGTTTGAGTTTATTTGACAAATACTTCCCCAAACAATTGCCTTTACATTCACTTAGCAAATATTTAAAATATGAACTGTGCTGTTTAGTGAATCCCCTGGCATTCCACTATTCCCTAGTGGAGTAGAAAAGTTGCTTTTTTTTTTTTCCCCCTAGTATTATGTCTGTATTTCAAAATCAGCTTTTGCCAGCTTTATTATCCATCACCAGACTATCGGGTGGCACTTACTAGGAAAGGAGCTGGTCAGCTGTCTTTCTGATGGAACTGAATTTTGTTGGAAAAACTAATAACACACTGGAGACATTTCATCAGAAAACTCCTCACAGTTAGAGGACTTGCAGCAGCTGAAGGAGGGATGCCCATATGAATTCTGCACTCAGAAATCCCTGCCTGCTTTTCTCCTGGGTTGTGGGCATGCATTTATGTCGGTCACCTATCAGCTCTGCATCTTCAGCCAAAAGCTGGGCAGTTTCATAGAATTATAGAACTATTTGAATTGAAAGGGACATTCAAAGGCCATAGTCTCACTCCCCTGCAGTGCACGGGGAAACCTACAGGTGGATCAGGTTGCTCAGAGCCCCGTCCAGCCTGACCTTGAAGGTCTCCAGGGATGGGGCATCCACCACCTCTTTGGGTGTCCTGTGCCAGTGCTTCACCACCCTTATTGTAAAAAACTTTTTATTTATATCCAGTCAAAATCTCACCTCTCTCAGTTTAAAACCATTTCCCCCAGTCCTACCGCAACAGGCCCTGCAAAAGAGTCTGTCCCCTTCTTTCTAGTAGCCCCCCTTTAGACACTGAAAGGCTGCTCTCAGGTGTCCCTGGAGCCTTCTCTTCTGCACACTGAACAGCCCCAATGCTCTCAGCCCATCCTCACAGTTGAGATGCTCAATCCCTTGAATCATTTTTGTCTGGTTGTGCTGAAAGAAACAAACTGAAGAAAGCTCAGCAGAGGCCACCAAGCATGTCGGAGGCTGGAGCACTTGCCCCAGGAGGAGCAGCCAAGGGAGCCAGGCTTTGGGGGCCAGAACGGAGGTCACCTGCATGGAGGCTACCAAGATCAAACCAGACTTTTCACCACAGTTGCCAGGAGGTCAGTCAGCCTATGACCCTAGGAAACCCTTTGCTAGCAGCAGGCGAACCTAGCAAAAATGATGGTTGCACAGAATGGCAACAGAATTTGAGGGATATAGCACCATATCTGGGCAAAAATTTGTCTGCAGAATTGCCTGCTTACAGCAAAATGTGGAAAAAAAAAATCCGTTGTGGTCCAAATTGGACCAAAACCAACACTTGAAGGAATGCTGGGGGACCAAAGTCTGCATTTCAGCAAGCTCAGCTACAAAGACACATCATCATTTCAGATCCAGAAAAATAAAATAAAATAAATTCAATTTCTAGGCCCCATGATTGCAAAGAAAAATTGAAGAGCTAGGTCCTTAAGAGTTCAACCAGAACCAGAAGGCAAATAAAAAGAAATCACAATTCATTATTCATCAAAATCTTCTCCAATCTGTTTTTAAGACCATGTCAGGATATTTTAGCGCTCCAGGTATCAATAGCAAGGAAAAAAATCTGCAACGATGACTTTGAAATTTGCTTTTCATTATTTTTTTTTTTTTTTTTTTGCCAGTAAAAATCTCATTGCCTGAATGTTCTTGGAAGTGTACCAGAGAAAGGTTGGGAATACCGCCCAAGCAAATTCACTTAAGAATTCAAACAAACATATCAGGACACAATTTTGCTTTTGTCACCCAGCTCTGGAGAAAAGCTAAGCAGTGAGGAAGAGGGCAGTAAAAGAACAAATGCTTCATTAAACTTGTTTTCAGGCATAAGAACAACAGACAGCCTATTACTGGAAACAGCCTTCACCACTCTTTAGTCAAGCAAAAGCCTTTGAAGGCAACATTGAGCTGGACAGCAGTTCTTCATATTCACGTTATTTATTTCGCAACTCCAAGGGACACAGCCAGGACAACCCATCCTTCTAAGCTGCGCACCGACGCAGGGGAGAGAGAAACTTCACATTCTCATCCACCAACTCCCACCCACTGCCAAGATCAGCAAACTACACGTGAGCACAGCAGGCAGGCAGGCGGACAAAAGGAATAAAACAGACTGAGACGCAGTGAATTCCTGCCCTGCTCACCAGAACACTTTTTTTTTTTTTTTTTTTTTTTTTTTTTTTGTGAAAAAAGGGCCAGGTGGTGGCTCTGGCAAGGGATTTCTTTGTTAGTTTTTTAACCTTTAACCCAACTGCTTCAAACATTCACGGGGCTGGGTAAGGAGAGAGAGAGAGAGATGCTGACAGCAGTTTTAACTCATGGCTCCACAGCTGGGGCTCACTATCAGGTGCAGGCACAAATCCCTAGATTCACAGAATGGCTTGGGTTGGAAGGGACCTTAAAGCTCACCCAGTTCCAAAGTTCCAACCCCCTGCTGTTGGGCTGGTTGCCACCCACTACATCAGGCTGCCCTGGGCCGCATCCAGCCCGGCCTTGAGCACCTCCAGAGGCAGAGCATCCCACCAGCCCATCTTTGGGGCTCAGGGAGTTAAAAGCAGCAGGACTTACAGCTCTGCGCTGGGATTTTTGCAATTTTCTCCCTGGGAAAGGTAGTTCTTGCAAGGTGCCTTGGAGAAGCCATGCTTTGTTCAAAGAGGCTGCAATTGCTCCTGCATGTCCTCTAGTCCCTGGCTGCATCTCTAACTCAGCCTGCTTTACAGAATGCTCCTTAACGGACTGGCTCACTACAGCAACAAGCTTTTTATCTCTTTAGCTCCATGAGCAGATGGAGTCCAGGGACAGCAGGATTTATACTTCTTGCTTGAGTTGCAGCTTGGCTAGGTGGAAATAAAAAATGAGAAAGAATGAGGGAACGGCATGGTAACAGCATTTACCTCATGGGCTTTGGAGCCTCTATATTCTACCTGGGCAGTATTAAACCAGTGTCTTCCTCCCCAGCTGAAGAGGAGGAGGCCCAGAGGGATGGTTCTCCCCTCTCGGCCATCTGATGGATGGAAGGCAGCTTCCAGAAGCGCAGTACAATACTCAGCTGGCGAAGAGTGCATCAGGGCCCATTTATACCAGCAGATAATCTGGCCCAGACCATTTCCTTCAGGGCACGCAAAAGAAAACCAGGAAATGCTTCTGACCTCTGAAGGTTTTAAAGGAAGAGAAAATGAGACAGAGGTATGAAAGCAAGCAGCAAGATTGACAGGCGTTGAGGAAGGAGGAGCACAACGGGCTCCTAAACTCCCCACCTTTCTCTGCATTCACTGGAATCAAAGGGGAAAGGAAAAGCAGGAGAGGCAAGGAATTATAATGAACATGAAGCCTTCCCCATTTAATTAATTACCCTTTTTATTTTGTGAAAAGGAAGCTAGCAATGTACGTCTGCTCCACTTGGAATGCAACCCTGGCACTTGCTCCACACGTCCCCTCCCCGCCTGTGCGCGGGGATAATTAATCCATTATGGGATGGAACATGCGCTGCTCCGCCATAAAAAGAGATCTATTTCTCCTTTGCTTTTCCCCTCCTCCCCAAAGAGACATCTGAAACATATCATGTAATAAATGTTTCTTGGATGGAAGGAGAGGTATTGTTCTCTCACTGTGGAAACAATTCCATCGGTGGGGCCAGCCAGGGCTGAGCGAGGCCGGATACTTCACTCAGCAGCTCTTACGATATCCTGTACGGCGGGGTGGCCTCCAAAGGCCACGTTCTGTGATACTCTCTTTGAACAGCAGCACACAGAAGAGGGCAGGGCTGATGGAGACAAGCTCGTGCTGCTCTCGGCATGGAGCTGGGCTTCCCCTGCACCTCACGCGCAGGTCTGGGGAGCCGGGACATCACCTGGCTCCATTGCACCCACCGGGAGCACCTCCTGCCAGAGCCCTTCCATCCTAACCCCAGGCCTGGTGAACAGCACAGCTCCATCCCATCCTGCTGGTGGGGAACCACACCGTGCGATTCAGGGCAAAGATCAGCCTTCCCATGAGCTCTTGGGGTCAATGCTCTCCTCAGCCTCCGATCCAAAGGACCTAGAAGCAAACTGCCCTGGACTCCCACCCTGCAGCTATACCAGGCTTGATCCCCCTCCAGCAAGCATCAAGATTTTTCTGTTCCTGACCTGCCGTGCTTATCATTCAGTCCCACTGCATCAGGGTGAGGTATTTTGCCCTCAGATGCCTTTTCCATCTTCCCTGCCTGCTGCCCTGCCATAAACTCAGAGGGGCAGGAGCTCTTTTGTTGGGTTCAAATCACACACAGCACAAAGCCTGCTCCATCAGTGTATGGGTTTTCACATGCTCCCTAATTAAAAAAACATGCGTGCCATGCTCCGTGTGCCCCTTTGCTGGTATTTATGAGGAGCAAACCAAGCTATTTCCATCAAAAGTTTCCCAAGAAGGATGGGGCAAGGCTGTCAGCTACCGGCACGAGACCCCTTGCTCCGCGGTGGTTTGGTGCGCACTGAGCACGGAAACCGCATGAGCTCAGAGCTAACCAGCGCTGAGCTCACCCCGATCCCAGCATTCCATTTGCATCAGTTTATCAGAAACATTTCTTCTTTCTGCTGACATCCAAATATTCTTGGCATGAAGGAGCTGCTGACATTTATTCCTGAATTGCCACATTGCAGGAGTGTTGGCTAAGACTACTGACACACAGGAAGAGTGAAGGGACCTGGTTACTTGGTAAAGAGATGTCTTCTACAGTGTATCAGTCTAGATTAGATTTGGGTCACTTCCTCTGTTCATTTCCCCAGCGGATTTTTTTTTGTAGGGCTCTTTCAAAGAAACACTTGAGCTCAGTACAATGTTCTTGATTGCAACCAGAACTGGTTGAAAAACGCTGAACCGATTGAAAGAAATTTCCATTCCTTCCTCAAAACATTTCCAGGGTTTTTGGTCAGTACTTGGAACAGCGAAAAAACCCTAGGCTCCACTATACAACAGCAAAATCTTTTTCCACAGAGTCAGCATCACTTTGAAAGCCTGCACGTTGATCCTGTGGCTGGCAAGCGACTCCTGTGCCTATCAAAAACAGAGGAACATCAGGACGCATCTTTGTGCTCTCAGCAAGACACCTGTCACGCCGACATCCACACCCAGGCTGTGGAGAACAGCTCCCTCACCTCTCCCTTAGCACGTTCTGCGAGCAGGTCCCAGAGCTAAGGGCAGCCAGCATCGCCGATCCTGCCTTTTGCTGGGAAACCGAAGCACGAGGTGGAAGCAGCAGGGATCTGCCTGCTCCCGAGTCCCAGGCAGAGCTTTGCGCTGCGTCGCAGCAGGGTGCCAGCCACAAACCTCCACATCCACCTTTCATCTGCAGTGTGCGTGCCAGAAAGCCAGCCCCCACCCCTCAGCTCCAGGCTTTTGAAGATCTCACTGCTTGACTTCTCCTCTCGAGCATCTCATTCTGTGTCTCCCGGGAAGATGGCATATTTCATTTCAAACATTGAGCAAAACAAACACCCACCCACCCAAAATGCCCAGGCTCTCTGGCAGAGGGGAGAGGTTTCCGCATTGCTCATTTCCTTTCTTGTTGAATTAACGCATGCTAAACAATCTCCTTTCTTCCCATGTACACCTCTCCTCCAGGCTCCTTCCCCCCTTCCTTCTCCTCCATCCCAGCTACCTCAGCAGAAGGCCCTTGGAGGCACCAGTGACTTCAAAGACACCAGGTCCAATGTGCGGCAAGTGATAAAAACCTCCACAGCATGTGTTGGGCAAATTAATATCCCCTCCAGAGGCACAGGCTTCTCAGTCCCAGCAGCACTATAATGAGACGTTAGAGCGAAGGGGAGGGGGCCGCGATGCAGAAGGGGAGATGTATTTAATGTATGCAAATTGACTAGCATGCAAATTGCCACTAAGTTAAAAATAACACATTGCATGAGGAGTCCATCTTTTAAAACATTTGTGTATTCATTAGGGTAATATCTGTTATCAGTCTCCTTGTTTCCTTCTGCATTAAGCGCTTACTTTTGGGAAGTTAGCGTTTTGCAGATTTAGGGGATAACTGTGATTTCTCACTGATCTCAGACACAGCACAGCAGCATCAGCTCCTTCCCCTTTCCTTTCCTTCCTGCAGGATGAAAGTCACCTTTCCTCTGAGGGGAGAGGCTCAGAGAAGAGCGCTGAACTCCAAGAACAGAGGCATCCCAGCCACCAGCCCGGCTTCTGCCGGCCGGAGTCGTGCAGCATCTGTCCAGCTGGGCTCAGCTCCTGGTATCCAAATTGCATCGAGGGCACGGTGCCAGGCTCTGCTTCTGAGAAAGCGCAACGTGAGCTCCTCCTCCGCCCAGCCTGAGCTTTGCAAGGCAGCCTTTCCTCCTGAGGGCTCTGCACAATTAATTGCTGGTCCTAGCGCTGGGATGGTTACCGACAGAGGCCAGGCATGTCCTCTGAACATGCCTGCTGAAGGACCTCTCGACAGCACTGCTGCTGATCACACTTGGGGTTGCAAAGAAGCAATGGGGTTTTGAACAGTACCAAGTGAAAAGCATTGCAGAAATGGTGCCTTGCCCTTGCTAGACAATGGTTATAGAAAGTCCTAGTGTCTGGGGAGTCATTTGGGCACTAAAAATATTTGCTTTGTCCAGTATTGTGGTATAGAGACAGCGGGAGCCCAGATGAACTGCAGAGGTCTTACAGACACCTCTTGGTGGAGCAGAGGAGAGCAACTGGGCAGAAGCTCCAGCCACCCCCAGATGTGAGAATGAACACAGCCATCCAGGCTCACTGCAGCTGCAGCGAGTGGGCCTAGGTCAGAGCTGCAGCAGCTGGACTGCCTCCAGGTCCTCGAGGAGCACGTACTCAGGTTCCTTTTTTTTTTTTTTTTGTCATTTATTATTACTTAGCCAAAGATTGACAAAGTTAGTGTTAGTACAACCCTGCAGCACCTGCCAATAAACAAGGGATTTATTACTCCACTAGTTAACTCTGCCCTCTTGGGAACCTTGTTCTCCTGTCCTGTGTCTAATAAGTGCAGTAAAATTCATATGGAGACTAAAAGGAGTCTAATTACAGCAATTAGCATTACTCATTTCATTTCAGCTAGATTCTTAAATCAGCACACACAGATCCATGCTGCCAAGAGCTGGGCTCACCAAGCGAGGGACAGCCACATAGAGACCCCCAAGGTGGGAACAGGGCAGACCCTGCAGGGACAGAGATAGCAATGGAAACCCATCCTGTCCGCAGCAGGGGGGATTTGAAGTGATTGGGTTAAACTGCACTAACCTCCGTGTGGACATGGTCACTCCAGATTCGAGCAGCCATTGCTCAGTTTAATGTGAGCCCCTTCAATCTGACCTAATTCACTACCTGAGTAAATAAGCCAAACCAAATAAAGGTTAATGACTGCAAACGAGTGCCTCCCCAGAGGAGAGAGATCCACTCAGAGCCTACACATCAAGTCAACACAGATTAACAGCAGGAACCAGCTCCCATCCCTCTGCAGCTCCAGCTTGGAAGAGCTGCAGTACTGGAAGAGCCACCAAGTCCTGAGCAGGAATAAGACACCAAGAGCCAGGCTGTTAAGGCAGGAGCCAAGGTCACAGGTTGCATCAGAAAGGATTCTTACTCCTGCTACAACAACTGACTTCCAACTAAGCCAAAAAATGAAAGCATGCCAGGAGATGGAATGGAGCAGGACAGAATATGGCTCATAGGGCCGCTTCCCACAGAGCAGTATAGCAGAGCTCCCTCCAGCTGTCAGACTGTGAAAGAAATAGCTTCAGTTTGTCACGATGAGGAGGATGCAGGTCATGCTGCAGTGCTGGTGACCACCCCACAACACCCACCTCCTTCCCTGGGCAGGCTGAAGGAGACAGGTCCTCAGCCCTTGTACAAGTGTGGCGTTACAACAGCAACGAGTACAGCAAGGTCAGCCACCAGGAGGCAAGATGGGATTAAACGAATTCATCAGTGATAGATCAGAGACTACAGGGACAAGGCAGAGAGACCTACTAATGACTGTAGACACGTGGGGAGCAAATGGTGTCTTCACAGGGCACCTGCCCCTTCTGCAGGGTGGGGTGCTGGGCTGGATGAACGCATTGGCCTGGCTCACTGGGGCATTTCTCATGTCCCAGGGGATATGGCTCACAGGCTGCCATCCCCATGCCACTTCTTCCCACCTCTGTCCCCTCGCTCACGCAGCCCCACTGCTGTGGGCACAGCAGCTCTCACCTGCCTACGCTGGGGGGGTGGGGAAGGTGCTTGCACAAAGCCTCCTCTGTCAGCTTCCCCGGGCTCATCTCAGATGTTTCTTTCATACTCTCCTCTCCCCACCCTGCACTCCCCCTGCAATTTGTCATTTCCAGTGACACGGCCCCAGTGACTGAGAGTGGGTGGCTCTCGGTCTGTCCCCGTGGGTTGAGGTGAATGATCCTGCCAGGTGGTGCCTTTTTCAAAGGATGAATAGCAACCAAGCACAACACGGCCCTGCATCTCAGTGAGCTGCCACCCCACTGCAAGGGCTCACTAATGCTTTCCCGGTGTCAATCACACACAAATAGGTTGCCCTGCCCAGCCTGAGCCGCGTGGGCAGCCCCTTTCTCATTCATCAAGCCCCAGCAGTTGCTGGTGAGAAAATGCAGAGCAAGGACATCGTGCAGCGCTACGCCTGCTCCCTCACTGCACGCACGGCTTGGGATGAATTCCCCGGGGTGAGAGCTTCCCAAGGAGCTGCAGGCACAACCTAATCCCGTCGCAGAGCTCATCTAATCACAAGGTCACCTAATGCAGTTTGCTGCCTGGGATACCAACCCGGTTTGTTCAGCCAACAGCTGCCAGGTGGCCTGTGGCAACGACCACTCAGAGCTGCTAATCTCTTTGTTTCCCCACAAACTAAATGTCCTCTATCAGCTAAGTCATGCTCCGCTTCCTTGACCTAACACAGCCAGCCCTCCCAGGCCAAGGGCAGACCAACCTCTCTGCTCTCCAATGACTGTTTTGTTTGTTTCCCCCCATTCAGCAGTGCCAACAATTGCATGAGGGGCAGTAATCTTGAGACTTAAAGGTTACAGCGCATGGGCTGCTGAATTTGAGCTTATCCCAAATCAGGTACCAGTATCAGGAATTCCTACTTTGTCTGCAAAGTCTGTTCTGCTAGCATCCCCTAACAGCCTGGAAACATTCCCCACCAAACAGCACGAGCTGGAATGCTTCCTAATTAGCTGCATGGGATAAGATAAAAATTCCCTGCTCGCCCCAGTCCTGCAGCAATCAGAGATGCTAAGAAAGCAGCCGCAAGCCTGACACCAGAGCAGGAGGGATGGAACAGCCTCAGCTAAACATGTACACGCCAGCACACCGCGCTCAGCGTAATGGCCCGGGGCACACGAGGTGGCTGTTTTCCTAAGGTGGAACACGCCCCCGGGACCAAATAGCCGGGCCTGAAAATTAGGAGCTTCACAGCTCAAAGCACAGGGATATGCTCTGCGAAGCTCTAATTGCATGATGCTGCAGCAGCAGGCAGGACTGTCAAACAGCTGGTGGAGCACGGCCGGTCACCTCCGGGCCTGCTGTTACCTGACCTGGGCACTTTAACTACCGCATCCTTTTCCAGATCCATTAATTCCTGCCAAATGCGGCCACTCCGAAGAACGGCAGATAGGAAACAAGGCAGTTTGCTAATGCCCATCACACACCACAGCCTGAGGCCTGTGCAGAGCTCTCCATCAGCCCCAAGCCTAATTCACCCGCTGCTGGATTCAGAGGGGATCATAACTTTTGAAAGGATCTGCTTGCTGCTACAGCCCCTGACCTTTTGCTCAGGATCATGAAGGTCATCACTAAAGGAGACTCCAGAATCCTCACGGCTGTCATTTCTTCAGCTCCTTGCTGGATCTGTTTCATCACTGCTGCTCTGGTTTCAGGAGTCACCGCTCAGTTCAGCTCCCAGCTTTCCTTCCCGCTGTCCAAATACCACACGCCTGCTATGATGGAAAAGTCAAGGTATGGCAGCAGCAATGAATTATTGCTCACAAAAAGTGTATTGTGCCCTAAAGATCTAGGGTGAAGTGACCTCCGTGAATATCTCTACACATCCTCCCTTTGAGGATTCCGTGTCCAGGCACCAGGGTTGCACAGTAAATCAGAGATTAATGCAGAGCAGAGCAGAGTATTCCTAGGAGAGGATACAAAGCAGAACAAAGGCTACCTTGCCATGTGTTCAGCTCCTTTCTCATACTTTTTTTCTTTAAATAAGGAGAAATTTCCCATGCCCAACTCACAGTTTCCAACTCTGACTTTGCAAAAGCAAGAAAGACAAGAGATTGTATTGGGAGCTGTATTAACCTCCCTCCTTCATAGGAAAGCAAAGCTCCTGGGTAGCCAGGCCCCAGGCAGGCTTTCCAGACAGCCAACATGCTTTCCCTCACTGTTTCCAGGGCATAGCCTGATAGAGTCACCTGGGAACCTCACACTTCAGCTCTGGCTGCAGAGGTAGCTACCTGCGAGCTCCTGTTCTTCTCAGCACACAGAACATATGGTGAAAATATGGCAGCTCCCTGCTGTAGGACAGACCTAGCTTCCAGGGTTTTTCTTTCTCAGGAAGGCTGGAACAAGAAGCCCTTGGAACAGTAACACAGAACTTCAATTCTGTTGTTTTTTTTTTCGCTCAAAACCTCTGGGCTTAGCTCTGAAGTCAACCACAGTAGAAAACCCCCGCTGTGGCCATGAACTGAGCCTCAAAACCTGTCATCTGCATTCAGAGAGCCGCACCGGGGGTTACAGAGCCCTAGCACAGGTAGCTCAGCAAACTCCATTAACTACTTTGACCCTTGGCAGGAGCCAGGGAGGGCATTTTGGGATCACTGCTCTGCCTACTTCAAAATGCAGTGAGAGAAGCAGAGTCAAGAGTGAACGAGAAAACAGAGCTGCTTCGTGGGGCTTCACATTGCATCTGAGCAGAAAGCAATTTACGTAAGTCCTTCTTGGCATAACACCCTCTATGCTATGCCTTACTCTGCTTATAAAACACTCCGAAGGCCAGTCCGTTGCTATAGAAAATGTTTTTCTTTCAGAAAAACAGTATTCAAGGTCTTCCCATTGCATCCACACAGCAGAGAATTATCTCCCAAAAGCGCCAGTAGACATTCACATGCACGTTGCAGGCGGCTCCTCCACGCTTCGAGGCCAAGAGAGATTTGGCACGACGAGGGAAGGACGCTCACCCAAGAAGCGAGGGCTGCCAACCAGCCTTCGTGATAGAGCTTCTCTCACGAGCTTTGTGCTCAAACACACTGCAGAGTTTCTATGACAAAGGTGTTGCCATACTTTTCTATCAGAGCGGTCTGGTATTTTTTGCTCATGACAAATAAATATTTACAACCCTTAACTCCAGCCAACAAAGGAATTCTGTTCCAGAATTTTCTGGTGGTTTTGTGCTGCCTTAAAGCTGTTTTACAAACCATTGCCCAACACTTTAATTTCTGTTATTAAAACCAGTAACACTGCAAAAACATACAAACTAGGGGAAAGAGCACAAAAGCTCACTGTTAACAAAGGTTTTCAGTGATACGTTGGGAAATTAATTAGAGCATCTGCAGGAAACACAAAGGATAACAGCACGGTAGCTTCAGACAAGTCACCTACATGTAGGAAAACAGTTTTCCTGGCAAACTAATGGTGTTCCAGCAAATACATGCAAGCAAACACAAGACTGTAAACAGACAAAAAAAAGATTAAAGACAAACACCCGCTCAACACGGCAGCACCTCTCCTCCAGCCAGAGAGACTGACTCCACACTGTTCAAACATCTAGAGAGCAGCAAACAAAAACAGAGCCCATGAAAGAAGCAACCAGTTCACCATTTAACAAGCATTTGTCATCCCTAAGTGCTTCACAGCCCACGTGTATACATCATCTTCAAGTGCAACACACTTCACAGGGTTTTAGCAGCGGGATTAGCTAGCCCTGTTCGGGGCAGCAAGCAAAGGTCAGGGTAAACATCTGACTAACACAGGCTTGCAGCTCCAAACTGAGGCTAACCATGCTTCCTCTGCATGGTGGAGTATAGGGAACTGTACTTCACATTACTGCGTGGTACTGTCAAGAACCTTGTGTCCAGTTTCTGTATTCACATGTCCAAAAGAAAAAAGAAGTGTCAAAACCAGAGAGTTCAAATAATAGCTGCAATAATAATTTAGGGTGTGAAAAAACAGTCTTAAGGTGAGAACCTTAAGGAGTTCAGTCAATCTGGTTACCCAAGTGAAGGTTAAAAGGTAACTTGACTCTTATCCCTACATTCCTACACAAAAACAATTTTTGATATTAGCACCCCTTCAATCTCGCTATCTGCGATCCAACAGCTGGAGGCTGGAGTCTGAAGCATCCATAAAAACAGATCTTAGGTGAAAATTGTTGCCATGCAGGTCTGTGACATTTAGGTGTCACATCTTCTAGAACATCTAGGGTCAACATCTTCTAGAAAAGATGTTCCCGTTTGATCACAAGTGGCTGGCCATGTGGCCAGAGTTCAGGGGCTGCATCCTCCAGCCTGAGTTATGCTGAAGCTGGAGCAGTACCACACCAGCCCGGACCCCTCGCATTCACCTCATATTAGAAGAGCATAAATGGACAAGAAGGGCACGACCATGGCTGAGTTACTGCGGGACAGCGAAGGGGAACACACGCAGGAGGAGAGTTCCAGAATGCCTGGACTACAGTGGCTCCCAGGAGGAACACTCAGAACAGGCAAACTGGCCACTCCTGTGGACAAGGAGATGGAGAGACCAGGCTGGGAGCGATGAGATAAATACTGGAGAGAGATGATGCACTGCATATCCCACACACAATATATAGCTGCTTGAGTCTATTAGGTAGATGGATGGCAGGGAATTTAAGAAAAGAAATAGATTTTTTTTTTTTTTTTTTACTAAGCTAATTAGCTAAAAAGGCTTGTCTGGAAACATGGGCCTCAATTGTGTCTGAAGTCTGCAGACACAGAGCTGAGAGCAACGTTTTTCTTCTGCTGTTACTCTGCCTCCAAGAGCATCTGTCACAAACACATAGCAAGGGGATATGATCTCCTGCAGCAAGCCACCAGCACCCAAGTCACCCAGCAAGATGCATAGATGGCTGGACAGCAACACAGAAAATACACGTGTCTATACAGACGTGCATATATACACATGCATTACCATGCATATATGCATCTATACATACACATGTATATGCGTTACCTACAAACATACGTAAATATCTATACATAGAAAATAAGAACTGTATCTGGATTTCAAGAATCTGCATATTGCATCTCTCAGACTGCAGTCATCTCTCACCCTACAGTTTCTCACCAAGCTGCCCCCAGGACATGCTGAATTCAGAGTCACTAGCTGAGCTGCTCCTGCGTGCATGCCATGCAGAGCCTTCGATTCACGTGGAGAAGGGATGTTATGTCAAAGCTGGAGAAGAACCTCTGCAAGTGAAGCAGGTTTCAGCCTGAGCCTGCCAAACCTGCCTGGCTACCTCCTCTCTGGGGCAGGGAAGGGTGCTGACTCCTTTTCCTTACAGAAACAGCAGCAACACTCTGATAGCTGTCATCCCACAGCGATGAGGGCAAGGGATAAGAGATGGATGAGTGACATGCACGTACAGACAGGTCCCTTCTGAACAAGGGGTACAGGGTACATCCATGTACTGGAAGCTCTCAACCTGAGAAAAGCAGAGGGAAGGCTGACTGCAGTAGGAAAGAGCAAAGATTGCAGTGAAATATCAGTTTGCGGCTTCACATTAGCCTGCCCCTTAATTTAAAAGGGAAACAGAGGGTACTTGAGGGAACAGAAAGGCTGTAGATTTGAGACAAATAAAAGAGAAATACGACTTGACCCAGTACAGTCACTTCTGGAATCCACTGCCCAGGAAGTCATGGAGACGCGCACCAGTGGAACAGACATTTTAAGGGACTGGATAATTTTATGAGCATTAATAACATTTGCAGCTATGCAAGCTAATAAAATGTTACAAGGGTAATCAAACTTCATGCTTCAATGTGTAAGCTGATCACCTGTGAGCAATGGGAAGGAATTTCCTCCCTGGTGCTGTTGCATTGAGCTAGTAGCCAGAGGTAGCCAGCGGCACCACAGGGGCATTTTTTTCCCCCGTCATCAGTGTCATTGCTGCTGCTGCTGCTATGCTTTTGATTTGTTCTTTCCTCCTTCAGTAGCTGGCAGCCAGCAAAGAGACCAAGCTCACAGCATCAGCGAGAGTTTTGCTGTCAACTTGCTAAGGTTTCCTGGTGCAGTCTTGAGATAACTGATCAGCCACAATCCCAGAGGAATATCAGCTTACCCTGGGACGGTTCTACCTATATGCTCGTGCCCTGGCAGCAGGCTCATACCAAGCTCAACTCGTCATTCCAGGAGCAGGGATCCCACGTTTACTCTTTGCTGCTCCCGCACTGCGTGAGCTGCACTGCCAGCAAAGCACTGGCTCCTCGGTTAACGCTGCTCTGAGCCACGCCATAGAAGAGCTGCAGGTACTACGAGGGAAGCCTGGCAGCTTCTGAGTTATCTCTACCAATTCAGAGCTACCCAATGGGTTATTTATAACATCCAAGAAGCAACCTTGGTATTTCCAGTGTTTGCTAGTCTCGGAAGTTAAAGCCCCCGTAATTAATGAACTGACAGAAAACTCTGCAATCTGCTACCACAGGCTTTGCAAAAAATGACAGACTTTGCTCCTGCGCCTACCCTTCTGTCAGAGGGAATCCAGATACAATCCAGCCAGCTGGGAAGGAGGCTGAAGGGAGGATGGGACACAGCCGTAGCTTCAAAACAATCCTTCCACTTAAAAATAACCAGCATTCTGGCTTACAGATGGAAGTCCGAGGGGCTGAAGAGGACTGCCACATGCTGTCAGGCACGTGGTGAGGAACAACAGGCCTGGCGAGGCGAGCGCCTGGCGCTGGCCCCAGAGCCCTTCTCCTCTGAAAGGAAGGAGACGGAGGACATGAGTGGGTTGTGTGCCCCAGGCCCCTCCTGATCGGAACACAGCAGAGACAGGCGTGAGGCCCTTGGGTAGGTGGGACTGCCTTGCCCACCGCCCACCATGGCACAGCACTTCTCACATGGCTTTATCTGGGGATTTGAGCCAGAGATGGTATGCTCCTACGACAGCCATGAAGATCCACCAGCTAACCTGGCTGTGCATGCATCCTGGCCCAGAGCCTCAGTGCCCCAGCGGTACATCCTCTTCTCTCTATCTATTCTTAGATCTATCAGTTTAGTATTCCTTTGGGAGAGAGAAGGAAAAGGCATAACCCAGGGGTTACACACGTCAGTCACCCCCTCATCCTCTAACAATCATTCTCACCCTGACAGGGTCCTCCAGGCCACAAAACCCATATTTTTCAGAATAAATTCCATCTAAGAACTACGCTTACTGCCCTCCAAAGACCCTTCCAAATTACACTCCCTTCTCAGAGCAGCAACAGTTGGCCTAGAATGTGATATGCCCCAAGAAAGCAGTAACTTCCCATATCAGGACAGGAAAGCACCTTAAATCACAGTCATAAGGGAAGGAGGAGATTAAAGGGAAAGCGCAGCCCAGCGGTTAGAGCACTGCCATCAGAGCCAGGAGCTGACACACTGCGCGGTGTCACACGCGCGAACCTCAGCGCAGTGACAACAGCTCTGAGCCCAGATGGATTTTAAAATTATAGGCAATAAAGTATGACATCATAATGACATCATGGAAGGCAAAATTTAATTCCTAGATCATAGGCTATCAGTTATTGTTTTAAACTAATATCTGTCGTTATCTGCATGCGCAATGAGCAGAATCAATCACTTCCACAGGTCTTTATGGCCACCATAAATTTTGAACACTTATGCCTCAACCATTTTCTCATACACACACGAGCCCATCTGTCGACTCCTGCTATTTTCCCTCAATATCCTGGTACTACAAAACCCACAAGCACATTTCAGGCATAATCACAGCAAATAAATGAAACTCACAGCCCTTATGAGATCATACACATTTGGCTTTTGAGATACCTGTCAGCCCTGCACATAGTCCTGTTCGCCGCCACGCTGACACAGATCAGCGCGCTGTAGAATAACCCTCTGACACCTGCATGACCTTTGAAAGCCATTTTACAATCTGTTTTGACAAGCACTCTAAGACAGCTGCTTCAAGAAGATCACCCATTGCAAGCTGCCTGTCTCCATTCCCTTCTGCCAAGCCTTGCAGCAATATATGCTAATAGAGAATTATTTTTACATATATGTAAAGCTTGCAGCACGCCAGGTTACATCAAAGGCTGAGGAGAACGTGCTTTGTCGGTGAAGCCGAGGCAGACGGGACACGCTGGGGGCATTCCGCTTTTATGTGTCAGTGATACGGATCTGGCTACTTTCAAACACGATATGGCTCGTGTGGTCTTAGAGACAGTTAACTCTGACTTCGTAAGGCCTTCAGTAGTGATAAGGGATGGATTTCTCATAAGGTTCTTGATATAGGAGATGTGACCTTTTTCCTCTGCCACCTTTATTTATTTATTTTCATATTTTGCCTGTTTCTGGGGGAAAAAAAAAAAAAAAAGGAAAGGAAAAAAAAGCAGTAGCACAGCCTGATAGATAACTCCTAGAATATCAGAGTATATCAGAGGCCTCTTGACTGTGTTATTTCCAGTTATAAGCTAGGAAACTTTTCTATTGCAATGAACTGCTGTTTCCAATTTCCTGAGCTCTGTAATATTAGACTAGGCCAAACAAACAGCCTGATCTTTACTAGATACCTTGGAAATACAGAAATATCCTTCGATTTGCTCCCAGCCAGGGTAAAGATACAGCTCCCTAGACCTATTAGAACAGCCGGACTGGCTCATTTTCACCATTCCAGCTACACTTGTTGTGCTAATGACTTACAATTCCTGTACAGAAAACTCATGTACAAAAGCGATCCTTCTACATTATCAGTGGGATGGGGAAACGACTGCCAGCCACTTGGGACCTTCTGCATGTCTTGAACTTGTTCTCAGAATTCCTGGGCAACAAACTCAATGGAGGTGCCTTTAAAGGAGTCCAACTGATAAGCATCAAGTATGATACCAAGTCTTGATGCATTTTGACTGTTTATTGATGTACAAATAACCTTGTTGATGCATAATCCCTGAAAAAAATAATCACAGCAACGTTTGGGCACAACGCACTCTGCTAACACAAACCTCAGTTACAGTATCGGCTGGATCACAACTCAGCGCAGAGTTCACCTTCAAGATATTTCATAAGATAGACATTACAGCACAATCTCAATGCATTACTTCTGCAGAAAGATCAAGGATAACACTGGGTTTTGGAGATGAAAGAACTTTGTAAGTCACCTTCTCTCTTCTGACAGGCAACGAATAGCCCCACAAATAAAGCAACCTTGTTTAAGAAGGGCTGTTGGACAAGTCGCTTCTGAGGAAGTTTTGGGGAGGCTGTTGGTATTCAGGGAGGGAAAAAAGCTGCTAAAATTCTCCATATATCAGCCCACTTCAATTCTCAGGTCTTGCAGTCACAAAAATCACTGTATCATTTCAGATCTGCACCTCTGATTACATGTAGGCTTTCTGGAAGTGTGACTTCACACTAATATCCAGCACTGAGAATGATTTTAAAATGCCAGTGAGTTTTCCTTAACCCAATTTCCACATTCCTCATCGGCATCACAGGATTAACAGATAATTTTAGGTAACTTCTGAGACAGCAGTCTGCTTGTAACACTCGCCATGCTCAGCATGGCCAACACACTGCACAGCTACATGGACACCAGCCAGGCCGCTCGCCTCTCTGAAAGGACGGGCGGGCTAAGGATTGGCTATATTATTTAAGAGTTGCTGGATCTATAAACGTAGCTCAGAGTTTAACATTCAAATCTTGTGTGACCACAGGGTTAGCAATTACTGAGATTGTTACTGCTTCAACTATCATGACAGGCATTGAAATAAATCTCATTTATATGACATACAGTAATCTAAAAATGCATTTTTTGTAGAAATTCTTCTAGCATGTCAGTGTGCTTCACATGGCTCCGTTTTGAGACCTCTCCAGACTGGAGATCAGGCAAGACATACAGGCTTTCAGCCTGCCAAGTTTCATACTTGTTAAGATTAAACCTGAATTCTGAGCATTTTCTATACGGCAGCTCCATGAATGAGATTAAGGGAGGCCTCTTGCCATTAGATGTTGGCTGAGCATGTGCAACGCATACTAGCATGATTGCTGCTGCAACCTTTTAAAGCAGGGTGAGCACTTCCCTGCTTGGTGCAATAACCAAGTGAGCAGAATACATGTGGGGAGTGGGTAAGACAAATTCAATTTCCTTCCCTGGCTGCAGGGATTCAAAATTGCCTCTCACATCATCCTGCAAGTTTCCCTAAAGACAGAGATCCCCACTGCTGTGCTCCATACACTGTTTTGTATTTGCCTCTGTAGATTCAGGATCTTTCTCTGGAGCTGGAACCAAAGCCCAGACACCTCCCCTCACACCTGTTCTCCCAGTATCCCAGTCTTTAAGCAATGGATCCAAGCATCCTCACTGACCTGCTGGTACCCTGCATCCACATCCTCTCAGCCTGCTGACACAGCCATGCAGAGCCAGAAAACAGGCTGGGCAGAGTATCTTAGTTGTCCTTGTCCAGGGACGCCAGCCCTCTCAGATCTGAGGTTTGGGCAGTAAGTTCCCGACACCAAAAACCACCAGTATCTCCCTCAAGAGATCCTGCATTCAGACTAGTTGCACTCCTGATAGGCAAGGTCCTAAGGCAACAGCTTCACCACATCACTCTTTCATTAGCTACTTAGGAAAGGGACATTATGGCAGATGCTGTAACTGGGACTCATCACATCTACCCACCGAGCAGTGAAGAAAACCACCTGTGATGTTCTTGCATTTAAGTATTATGCTACCACAAATTACAGCGCAATTAATCTCTCCTGGAATCCATCACACGTCTCCCATAAGAGCATGGTCCAAGCTACTGAGCTAGCCAGGCAAGTTGTGGCAGTAAATAAAATTAAAAAGTCTAATTGGCAAAGGAGGAAAATGTTTCTCCTGATGTTAAAAATATCTGCTGTTTCCAGGAAATAATGGTATAAATAGAAAATGAAACCATTCCTCCTCCAAAAATACTTCATAATTACATGTCATAAAAATAATTAGGTTATGGTGAATTAGTACAAATGTTTACAACAAAATTGCCATGCAAAACATTATGGGTAATAACATGCTAATTGCTGTAGAAGCAAAAGCTGATTATGTTTCAGCAATATTAAAAGTTGCCAACTCGGCGCTTCTATCCAAGCTTCAATATTTCTCGGCAGTATCCAGGGACACGAGGAAGACGGGTGACGAGCAGAGGAGATGGCAGGTAGGCAGGCCACGCCCTGCTCTGCCAAGCACCACCCTTGCTGAGCAGCAGTTCCTAGAAAGCTTACACCAGATAACACTCACGTGGCACAAAAAAGAGGACGCCAGCACCAGCCCTCGCTCCACGCAGACAGCTCTGCGCACAGGCAGACACCTCTCCTACCAGGCTGCAGCATTACAAGAGCACAGCTAAAGGGCACGCTGGCACAGGACGCAAACCAGCACTTTGGATAATCCTAGGAGTACTCCAGCTGGTACCAGAGGCTGAGGTAAGTAAAGCCCTCTCCTGCTCCAAGCTCCAGTGAACTGCATCACTATGGACCATGCCACACAGCTGTGACCTATGAGCTTTATCAACGACCCACTTCACCTGGGCACCTCCATTTAGGTGAAATTCTCAGCTGGCATAAATCAACCAAGCTCTACAGACACTAACAAGGGAGAGATAGGAATAACCTAGTCAACAATTAGCTTGTTGAGAGCTTTTGCAGGGCTTGAAGACATTTGCAAGAACGGGCCAAATTTAATAACAGCTCTCTCCCATTCCATCTCCAACAACACAGAGGAAGGGGTCAGGAGAAGTATTTTCATATAAAATTATTATCTCCAATTTTCAAACTGTTATCCCATCACAGTTCTAACCAAGGCTCCCCACTGTCCTCATGGTGTTCAGACCCTGCCAAGGTGGTGAAAAAAGAGGTGCTGCTTGGCTGGGGCTGCATAAAGGACCTGAAGTGGGACAGGAGCTCTTGGGCTGAGGCCAGGCTGCCCTCTCCACCTGGCACAGGAGGTGAGCTCACCCAAACACTTCTGACAGGTTTCATGGAGCTGTCACACCTGGGTGAGCTCCAGCCCACCCATTCAGTACCATGCACTCCCCATATGCATGCTGCCTTCCCAAGAAGAGCTCTACTCCCCCCCTCAGAGCTGCTATTTGTACTCATGGAAGAAGCAGGGACGTGGACACAACCTGGCTTGGCCCACGCTAGCTCTTTCCTAGAGCAACACCTCTTATGCATCTGTTTTCTTAGGTTCTTGGAGTTTGCATGGTGTGCTGCTGGGGTTCCAGCACAGACACGGGGTATCGGAGAGCATTACCGGGGAGCAGGCACCCCAAAGCTCTGTGTTGGAGCTCCACACACCACCAGGCCCTGGGATGGGGCAGGGCTGTTCCAGCACTGCAGCGTGGGTGAGAGAACTCTGAATGAGGCCCCACTGCAAAGCAGGGGCCCAGCGAAGCCTCCGGCCCCAGGACACCAGGGGCTGATCCAGCAGACGTGGGAGTCTTCCTTTCACACCACACGTGCGTGGTGTGAGGCCGTTCCCTCTGCCCTGCGATCAGTGGAGCGTGCCTGTTTGTGCAGGTGCACGTCTGGAGCCTCGCGACACGATGGCGAGCCCTCGGCACCCTGCCCACACACAACCTGAGGTGTTTTCCTCCCACGCTGGGAAGAGCAGGGCTTATTGCAGACTTGCTCCCAGCAGCCACTGCATGCCGAGGCTGGCAGGCAGCAGTAAACCCTGTCCTCTGCTTCTCTCAGGTGCTCCTGTGCTGGCCACATCAGAGCACGCCTCCCACGCACCTCTGAGAGAAAAGCTCCACACAGGCCTCCACATCCTCCTGGTTTCTATCCTGGGAGCCTCCTTGCCTCCCTCTCTCCTCCTCAGCCTCCTACACAGGCAGGGGTGGCCGCTCAGCTGCAAGCCATCAGCCAGCCCTCCCTGTCCCTTATCTCCAAAGGGGGCCGAGCAAGTTATGGTCACATAAAGGTACTTTCCAGCTAAAGCAGCCTCTTAATCACACCGCACAAACAAGGCCTGCGCAACCCCTCGGTCAGCAACAAGCAAGCAGAGGGCAGGCTGTGTCCATTGGGAGGCTGAGCGCTGCTCTTCCAGCCCACAACACGCTGCCTGCAGACGCCCACTGCAGCAAGCTCCGGCCCTGCAGGGCTGACAGGCTGCTGAGGTTCACGGAGCTACGTGTGCTGGCAGGCTGTGAAGTGCTTTGCAGCAGGAGCAAGCAAAACAAGCCACTTGCTTGCTGCCTGAAGCTGTGTTTTCGCTCTGTGCAGATGAGCTGCTGTCCCAGTGCCACACACGGAGCCTGGTCCTCCCACCACCTGCTCCTTGTACCACGAGCTAACCCACGTAGCCAGTGCTTCCCAGTGCGGATGCCCTGGATCCAACATTTCTCAGAAGAATTGTGGTGTCTCTAGAGCTTGGGCAGAGGTCTTTTGCACATCCACATAAATCTGTCAGGTTCCTTTATGGGTCCCATTTGCTTGTCTCCAGATGTGGCCAGCTGCTCTCTAACGAGGAGTGCTGAGTAAAGTTTGTACATATTAGTTGAAGGTGTGAATTTGAAGTGGATTAATGCAGAGTTAGTACATCCCCACGGGGATGCTCTCACTCAGAACTGACGTGACATTAATTGGGTTTACTGAATTCATTTCCAAAGCAAATTAAGATAAACCGGATTACCTTTGAATGAGGGTGTTCACATAGAAATTTAGCACAGTTTAACTAATCCTCCTTGGGAGCAAATTTGGCTTAAACCCTCTAAGTGCTCCATATTCCAGCTTCTCCCACAGGGGAGGTACTGAGTTTTACCTTTGAAAACTTCACCTTCTTTGTCCCTTTTTTTTTTTTTTTTTTTTTTTTTCAGGTTGGAAACAAGGAGCTTTCCAAAAGGCAGGAACTTGTCCCCATGTTTTTCACGAGGCCTGGCACTGAGGCGATTCTCAGGCCATTGCAGAGGAGAGGAGACCTCAGAGCGAGCACTCCAACAGCACCCAAAGCCCCTCTCTTACACAGCAGCCTGACACCTGCCCAGACACTGCACATCCTTCCACAGCCTCCAGCACTGCCCCTCACGCACCCACTGAAGGACCTCCTCGTCCAGGCCTCCCAAGTTTGCAAATACTGAATGAAAGCAGCTATGGAAAAGAATTTTTTTCACACAAAGCGTTGTTTCAGACATTAATTCCAACTCTGGGTAATGAGACGCTTTGCTGTGAATAGGCTCAGCAAGCGGTTCAAAGCCTGGCCTCTCCCTCCCGCTCAGCTTTGTGGTGTTACGAGTTGTGCTTGGCGGCACCGGAGCACTACCATCTGCTGCGCCCCGTTCATTATGCGCCGAGTCACGCGGTCAGCTCCCGGCAGAAAGCTAAGACAGAGGTAAACGAGTATTTGGAAACAAAGCAGGGCTCTCTCCATCCTAATTAGCGGCAGGTTGCAGAGTGCAGCAGCGGAAGGCGAAGGTCACTTCCCACAAGGCTCTGCTCAGGATGCCAAAACACCCACTTAATTCAAGCGGCTCAGCGGGCAGAGTCAGACCAGAGCAATTACGCTCCCTGGATTTCCCTAAGGAAGGTTTTAACAATGCAACTCTTAGGAAAAAGATTACTGCAGGAGCTCTTTATTCTGCCACCTTGGAGCAGGAGGAAGTGCAGCGTACCCTGCTACTGACTCCAGGAACGGCTCTCTCTTTGTGCCTCTGCGCTGGGAGCTAAGCCTGGGTTTTTTATATTTTATTTTTTCAAAAGCAATGAATAGGAGAAAATTTTAACGTCTGAAAAACAAAGACCAAAAAACTCACAAACTTCAAGACCTTTTGTACTGAGCCTAATTGTCTCCAAACACCCCAGGTTTCCTTCCATGTGCTTCTGGGGAGAATTAACCTTTAAAGGAACCATTGGGGAGCATTCCTGGGAGCTGCAGCTCCTCTGCTGGGCTGGCATTGCCGCCTTGCACACACCCTGGGTGTTTGGGCACATTTGCCCTCCTTCTTGCACCCCTCAGCTCCTGACCAGCTACAGACATCTGCTGAGGGCAGGAGCATTTTCCAGGGATGCTCCATAGGAACCCAAAGGAATCTTCCTTTCTCCCTTCCAGAGACTCCAGGAAGGGAAATGAATGGTAATTTTCACTGGGAAACGAAGCCACAGACACAATATTTTTTTTTTTTTTTTTTTTTTTTTTTTTAACAGAGAGATGCAGACATCTTCTGGATCCCTCCTTAGGGGCTTCAAATACAAAATGCCATCCAGACCCCTCCTCCCTGGCCCATCCCACAGGAACCGCTCACCATTATGAACTGCACAGGATCCACCCCAGTCTGCTGTTGGACGGGGAACAACTTCAGACAGAAGCTCTGCAGTAGCCTTCAGCTTAGTGTAGTTTTCTTTAAATCATCAGTAAAATACTTTTCAGAGGACTATGCGCAGTCCCTTCCCTCTGACCCTAACAACTGCTCAGCAGCCATCTCCCAGCACCCAGTGCTCCGCCAGTCCCACCGCTTTCCACCTGGCACTCACAGCTGACTCGTGCTGCACAATGTCACCCTCTGGGCAGTACCACCAACACATGCAAAACCCTTTCAAGATGCAGTACCCCCTTCTGTCCTCCCCTAGCTTCATCATCAGTAACTAATACTCAACACTGACGTTACAGAGGTTTCCAGCGGTGCTTGATAAAAGCTCCAGTGCTTGTGCATTACAGCTTTGCCAGCTGTTTTTGGCAAAGTCGGTTTTATGTTTGCTGCGGTGCAGAGCTAAGGACATCAGACCCATGGGCATGCGGTATGGGTGTCAAGGGTGTGCCCCTTTTTTTGATCACATGCTCAAAATCCTTCATCTGTCCTGGCACATCTTTTGGCTGCAGACTGACTTTGCAGATCTGGGTGGCTGGAGCTGAAAAGTGGCTCCCTTATTGCCCAGGTGTTTGCCAGACCCATCCTGAGATGCGCTGTGGATAAAGCGCAGGTTCAGCTAGGCCTGCCAGAAACAGAGCAATTCTCTAGGGTGTGCACGTTATTTTTGCCACCAGGGATGGGTGCAGCTCTCCTCTGAGTTGGTAACCCCACCATAACTCCAAAGATAGGACTGCTGCACAAGGGAGAGGGGCTGCCCCCTGCCCTCCCTGCGGGCCCGCAGGATGGGATCCGCGCCCTCAGCGCTGCGATGGCCCCGCACAGCTCTCCACCCGCACGGACCCGCCAAGACGCGCCTTCTCCCTTGCGCAGCGATTAAACGCTCCTCGCCGTGGCTGGGGAAGACAAATGGTGTTTATTGGGATCGCTTTCCTGCATGCCAAACATAAAACAAAATGCCGATCGATACGGCTGCCTCACCTGATGGTTTTATTTCTCTTATACTCCCGCCCCCGCTTTTAATTTTGTTGTGAGCTGGAGCTATCGGTGGGGCTTGCTCTCTGGTGATAAACCAACAGATTCCCATTAACCCGCGGCCCGTGGGCAAGAGCAAGAATTTGCCTTCTCTCTCTCTCTCTTTTTTGGGGGCTTTTTTTTTT
>VXAV01009335.1:0-15636 GCA_013399715.1 Alectura lathami | reverse complement strand
TCCTTTTTTTTTTTTTTTTTTTTAAACTCTCTCTCTATCAATATTTGATGAGGGTAATTTCAAAGACTTGCTTAGTATGATCTCCACATAAGGAGTCCTTCGGAGTGTTTATCACGTTTGAGGTATAATTACATTCAAATCCTGAGACACTGTTGCTAGGGTTACAGCTGCTTGTGGTTGCTCCAGCTTTTGTAGATCTGGAGTTTCTCACCACCCCCTATACACACGCACACATCCACACCCCACGCTCTTTGCTCCTTTTGCTGCAGGGCATAGGACAACCAGGCAGGGAGCGACCTCGACGGAGCCCAGGGACGCCAGCACCAGCTGGGAGCAACCGCGGCCCCACTCTTGCTGATGGCGTGGACAGTCCCTGGGACCCTCCCCTGTTAAAATGCCCCCCAGGCCCTACCACCAACGGGTTTTAAGCACACCAGACTGCCCCTGTCCCAGGCTGCACAGCTCTGGCTGGATGAAGGCTGCCCAGCCAGAGCTGCTGCCCTGCAGCAGCCCCAAGGAATGTACAACAGGTAGAGACTCAGCTGTTTTCCCTGCGTTTCCTGGACAGTGTCAGTAAATGTTGTTTCACCCATACAGCGAGGGGCTGGAATTGCCTTGCCTTTGTTCTATTTCCAATTTTAAATCATATGAACCTTCATACAATAGGCAGTCTTATCACTAATCCCCACAGTTGTGCCTGAAATAAGCTTACAAACCACACGGTAGGCACTGTGGGTAGAACAATTATTCTAACAAAGGAGGTGGGGGGGGAACAGCCATGAGCTCCTTGGGTAATGTGGCGGGTGAACACAAGTGTTGTCAATTCACAATAAATAAAACAACAACAAACAAACAAACAAAAACCCCAACAACGGTGGTGTGAAGGCCTGGTAAAATATTTACAAATATCTCAATAATAGAAAAATCTACTTGCTATAGTCAATAGATTGTAAAGCAAATTCAAATTCAAGCTATTGTTTACCCCTAAATCAGCTCTAATGCACCAGCAAATGTGATTATCTGCATTCTGTGGGGAACGGCAGCATCAGCATTCATTACAGGTGTGCTCAGTAAAGACTCTTTTGGCCACAGGTTCATTTGTAATTATTAAAATGCACCTTGTTAGCCTGCACTGAGCACGCAGCAAGTTCCAAATTTCTGGGCATCAGCATGCAGTATTTGCTTTAAATTATTATATGTGCTTTATGTATTATTTTACTATGCGTCAATGACAGTGCAAATGAGAAATCCCGTCTCAACGGCACCAAATGGAATATAGTTTAGCATTTCATGTCACCAATGCACTTGGAACTGGCGCATTCCCTGTTCTTAGGGAAAAGCTTCACATCAAGGACAAGCAACCGGAGAGCTAGCAGCCTGTTCTCACTGAGCACACCATGAGCTGTGGAAAAAGGGCCAGCATGGCACCTGGGCGTATACCAAGGGGAAAGCAATAACACAGAAATGGGGAAACCTTGGTCTCCCTCGAAGGGCACAAACCAGACCACCAGCCAGCGGAGTCCCTCAGATCTGAACACCTTACCAGAATGCGCACTACCATCCCTGAAGAAGAGGGCCAGGCAGAGAGCTGATCCTAAGCATTTTAAGGTATCTGGGACAGATGCTGAAGAAATCAGTGCTGCTTTGTGGGTTTTTCTCAAAACACAATGGTGCAAGAGACACCACTTATCAGAGGAAGGAAACGGGAACGAGATGACCACAGAGCATGTCTGAGCATTCAAATTACAAGCAGGGCTTGTAGGGACAGGATCTGACATTTAATGCCTCCATTTGTAAAGTGCTTGACATTCATGATAATGGAAGAAGAGCAGATAGGCAGCAAGGCCTTCTGCCTTTCTGGGAAAGCATGTGCACTGCTAAACTCAGCCCTGGTTTCCCAGTCTGCTAGGGTGTCCTGGGGAGAGGTGAAAACAGGGAGCTGGGCGAGTTACACCAGCACCTGTGGCACCCCTGGGCCGGACTGCATTCAAGCTCCTGGGAGAGCCACCTTATCCCCTGAGCCCGAGCTTCCTTTCCCAGAAGATGGACTTCCTTTTCCGCCTGCAAGCTTTACAGGACATGGACCACCCTGGTAGAGCACACAGCCCAAAAGAGCCAGGTTTTCATCTTGTCTGGGGCTCTGAGGAGCCATTATAAGAAAAATAAAGTTCAGCACTCATTCCTCTCCTGGAAAGCTGAGCATTACAGCAGACTTGACGGAAATAACTTATTTTAAAAGGTACCTCACCTGAGAGTACCTCAGCAAAAGACTATCGGGCAGGTTTAGCATCACCAGTACTAAGTCCCGTGTTCCCAGCACGTCTGACCTTGCTTGAAGGATGCGAAGCATTCCTACAGGATTTCCACCCGCAGCAGGCAAGGAGAAAGGACGCGGGTGGTGATGGAGGAGGAAGCAGAGCCCGAGGTCTCTGGAGTACAGCGCAGATTCCTGCTCTCTAGCTCATCCATCCAACTGCATCTTCTCTTAATTACATTAAAATAACACTCTCCCGCCTCATTTTTTATTATTAGAAATGAACAGATTTAAAACTTTCCCCCCTCAAATTATGGTTCACCTGAGTAGATAATTAAAAGACTATAAAGGAGATACATTTTTATGTGCAATTACGCCTACTTCTGCTGCTGTATCGCAGGCTTCAAAAATATTTGCAAAACAACTCAAAACTTTTATTTTGTCAGTGCCGTAATTGCTGCTTGTCACGGCTATCCGTACGGCTGTCTGCTATCTAATGAGCGCGCGTCTCGCAGGCAGCGCGGCGGAGACGGGAGGGCACGCGGAACAGCTACAAAGCCGCAGCAGCGCGTTGCTGACAGCAAAGCTGTGCGCGGCGTGACACCGAGACAGAACAGCCGCAGGCAGGCCTGGAGCTCACCCAGATCCCAGGCGCTGGCGGGTGCATCTTCCAAAAGGGTATGGCCGTTTGTTGAGGCCTTATGGGGAGCAGAGAGATGGAGGGGAGGGGGCTCAGCCCCCTCCTCGGAACAGGGCAAGGTCTGCTCGCCATCCAGCTTGGCAGCGGGCACGCACCCAGCTGCGGTCTCCACGCGCTGCCGGATTCGTCTGGTTCTGTTTGGCATCAGTATGCTGAGTGATGCTGGGAGCTGGCTCAGAGCCCCGCTGCTGCCTCCCTGGGCACCCAGGCACATGGGTGGGAGGTGTAGGTACCTGCCCCGTGCTGCAAGCTGACAGCAGGAGGCTCTGGTAGAGGAAATGGAGGTGAGAAATCTGTCCCTGCGAGCTGTGACAGCACCCGCACCTACCCCCTAGCACTGCTCACAGTGCCTGAACACTGCAGCTCCAGGTTCCTGGTGAGAACAGGCCACAAACAGGCACTGGTTGCTCCTCGGGAGGCTTCCCCTGGCCCAGCAATGCAGCACTTGCTGCTTTTTCCAGTTGAGACGGGTCCCAGCTGCTGGCACCATGACCACAGCTCCCCGCTGGCATCACCCAGCGCCCTGCTCCTCGGAGACAGCACTGTGCCTGCAGCTCCATCCAGCAGGGCTCGTTAGCCCAGGCTCAGAGGCGATCCTGCCCATTGCTCCCTGCGGAGCGGCTCAGGAAGGGCTGAGTAGTGTAGCTCGGCTCTGTGTGAGCAGGGCTACGCTGCTCCCAGCCCCGAGCTCCTTCCTGGCTATTGCATGCAGCACTCTTCAGTTCACAAACCATGCACAAGTTGAAAATGGTGCTGACCCAACGTATGTCCTAGCTGGTTGGGGAAGGCAGGCAGCAGGGAACCAGGGTGCAGGCCAGACAGTTCAGCCTCACCTTCCTCTGCCCTTAACAAAGCAAGGCATATAATAAGGGAACAGGCGCCCTGGTGCCAGTCCTGTGCTCACTTCAGAGCACAAGAATGTGCTGCAAGAAATACTCCTGGAACTCCTGTGGCTCGGGGGACACCTCCCCCAGGCTGGGAGGAGCCCCACAGCCCTGCATGCTCAGAAAACCCCACTAAGGAGCACAGCTGAGACTTGCCCAACTCTTTTCCAGGTGATTTTTCAGCAGCAAGTTTTAGCCACCGCACAATCTGCACCCATGAATGTACTTAGAATGCTGTGAGCTAATCATAGCATTCCTCATTTGATCCCTCACTCCAGTAGGGGATGCCTACTTAAAGGAGCCAGAGCAGTTAAACACCCTTGCCAGCAGGCCCTGGGCCTAAGCTAACACATCTGCCACAAGACTTAATCAAGCCCATCCCAGTGTTAATGGGCATTTGGCTTTGAGGACCCAGGCAGCTGGTAACACCACCACCTGCCTTGCTAGCCCACAAAAAATCTGGTGCATTAGCCCTGATAGAGATCTTAAGATTCAAGGCAGACCTTTGTGTTAAGTGTCAAATAACGCACAAAATGAGCTTTAACAGCCAACACTCTTAAAAGGAATCAGTAATGCTGGATGACCAACTGGCAGCATCTCGAAAGGCCTCATTTTCAGTCAAGGGGCAGGTGCTCAGATCTCTGTGACAACCGGGACCCTTTAAGACGCCTGTAGAAGGATATCCAAAAACCATTTTTCTCTCCAGACATAACTGGATAAAGACCAGCAACAGGAAGAGGGGGTATGGAGAGCAAGCAGGCTGAGGCTGCAGCAAGCTTGCAGGGCGCTGTGTTAAATCTGCCCTCCAGCACAGAAAGCGATCTGTCCTCCCCAGATCACACGATAGCAAAGTCAGGGGCGGGCAGCAGCTGCCAGAAAGTGGGGCATCCCCGCTGGGGAAAGCAGCTTGGGGGCTAGGAAGAGAGCTACCTGTGCTGGCTGCACGAGCACTGGGCTCAGCCCATCAGACTTCATCCCTGCAGCCGAGGGCGTGATGCGGGTGAGTTTTCAGCCTGGACACATTCCCCTTCCCGTCTGGAGCAGGCCAGTCTTCCCTGCGAGCCCACCTTGCTGCCAGGGCTGACAGCAGCCAGGGCACTCAGCTCCTTGCAGGTAGGAGCACCGCTGGATTTACAGCCCCGCTGCAGCCCTCTCCAAGGTGGTCTCCTCGCGCCAGGGAGCAATTCCCACTCAGCGCGGGGCTGTGGTTTGTAAAGCCTCCCAGGAGGACCTGGCAGAATGTATTAAATCAGCACCTAGGGCTTAGAGAGTTGCCATAGCACCCAGACGTCTCCTGGTCACTGGCTCCCTCCTGCTGGCAGATGTTCCTGCTCTCAGCCTTTCCCAAAAGCACCCTGGAAAGCCTTGGGACTTGGCAGGACAGCCAGGTTACACAAGTTTGTTGTGCAGAACCCGACTGATGGCTCCCTGGTCTGGCTTTGCCTTTCCTGCAGCGAGCACTCTGCTGAATGCCAGTCAGTGCCCATCGTGCCAGGGGCTGAAGCTGGGCCGAGCAGCCAACCCAACCTGACACGAGCCAATAATAAGCACCTTTATATGCTAACAACCTTGTGAGCCCAAATCACCCTGGATTTCCCCCAGAACCCCCCCCCCCACAGCCAACCTGTCCGTTTTGCAGCTTGTTCCACCACCCCCCCTCCATCTCCAACAAAATGCAACAGCACAGGCCTGGCTCACACGGCTCTGGAGAAGCGGGCGCACGTCAGAGACCTGGCTCAGGAGATAGGTGGCCTTGACAAGCTGCTGTCACAGGCCCTCAGGTGCACGTCCACAATGCCTCCAGGCTGTGACAGGGCTCCAGAGGCCCAGATGGAGGTGTGCAGTGGAATGGCTGTAACTCAGCAGCGTGCTGCCGCCGCCGGTTCAGTCAGAGGGGATTGGGGCACGCGCCCTGCCCTGTCTGAGCCCTCCCGGCTCTGGCTCTCCAGCACAGCCGCAGCCCTCCAGGAAAGAACAAGCGCTTTTAATAGCCGACGAAGCACCTCCAATAACTCCAGCAGATGCTGCCATTTAATGTGGGTTGGCACATAACTTTATAATCCAGCCATATTGCTCCAATTACAATTTAGCCTATAGTCCTCTTGGGCTTGTCTTTTATTTGTCTTTCACTGCCAAGCACAGCAGGGAAGGGAGGTGGGAGAAGAAGGGCTCGTGCCTGTCCCACCTCCTTCAGCGCTGCATCCCCAGCAGCAGCTGGCACCCTCCTGGCCACTCCCATGCCCCGATGCCATGAAACATGTCTGCCACCAGATGTGGGGGACAAACCCCAGGAGACCCACACACACCCCACAGCACCGCTGCTCCTCGCCGGGGCACTCAGCACCAGTCCCAGCTCTGTCCTCTGCTCACAGCACGGTAAAGGATGAGTTCCTCTGTCTGATGGCAGTGGAGCTCACACCAGCTTCGGGTGCCAGAGTAGCGGGTGTACTGGAATTTCTCAGAGCTGCTGCAGAGTGATTGGAGCCAACGTGCTGCTTCCATTTTTCAAACCCGATAGCCATGAAGGGGAGATTTTTCATTTTGAGACTCCACTCCGGCTGTGACAGATGCCTGTATCTGTATTCAAAGCTCAGAAAACTTTTCTTGGCCTCTGTGTGGCCTTCCCAAACGGCATTTCGCTAAGGCTGGGAGGCAGGAGACACTTCTCCTAGCAATGTGGAAATCCGTGGCAGCATGCGGACGCCCTGCAGGAGCGATGGAGCGGCAGGGACCGGGCTCCCCTCACATCCTGCAGAGCCCTGTTAAGCCATCAAGCTGTCAGCAGGGCTCCTGCAGACCCTATTAAAAGGATATTCCCAGACAAGCTGCTCTGGGAATTTTAAGCACTGGCTGTAAATGTCTTTTGGTACTTAAGGGGAAAACCTCGGGTGACCTGTGTAAGGGATATACCTTCTCAGCACCCCAAATCCCAGAGGAGCCACGAAATGTGAGCATTCATTTAAACCACACCACTAGCCCATTAAATCAAATATCAACTCTATTACAGGCACACAAACAAGCTCAGCTCTGCCCTCGGTCAGCCACTGCCCATTTGCATCGCGTGTGTCAGAGGAGCTGCCAGGAGGCTGGATTTCATGGCACAGGCACTGGGGTTTCACATGCATACACGCAGACAGAGCCCGAGGCAGCAGAGTCCTGCCTGCAGGAAACGCAGCCGTCAGAAAAATCAGCTCTTAATGACCCCAGAGACGTAGTGAGGACTCAGACCTCTGGATACCAGGTTTGAGAAAGCCTCCAAACCCAGCCTCCTTGCTGGGGGCTTTGTACACAGAATTATAGGGCAGCAGCGACCTCTGGGATGCATCGGCCCCACCTGTATCACCCAAAAGCCAAGGGGCATGGGAAGTCCTTACCCTCACCTCGTGCACTGTCCCAGCTGTAGCACCCCTTTCTGAACCCAAGAGGTACATATAGGTTCAAGAAGAGCAATGGACTGTAACTGACAGGCTGGGCCACGCTCTGGGAAGCACGGAGCCTCTGCGCTCGCCATGCAGCCGGCAGTTCCATCCCAGTCAGCACTTCCAGCACAGCTTCCCCAAATGACTGCACACGAGTGCTTGGAAGTGCACTGTGTATAAAAACCCATGCCAAGAAAATTCCTTCGTGTCTTTTTTTTTTTTTTTCAGCAAGCAACCTCCGATAGGGATCAATGGGAATAAAGTCACTTCATTTACAAACCAGAGAGCCAAATCTGATACACAGCAAAATTCAAGGTAAGTGAAGGAGTGATGGAGCGCTGCCAGCTTCCCAGATGAATATTCATGGCCAATGTTCGCCCGGCTCCAAGCTGCAGATAACGTAGCGGCAGAAAGACTGCCTCTGGGAAGGGGAAGAGAAGGGATCAGGCTTATTTCATAATTTTTATTGAGTGCAATTCTCTCTTTAGTACAATATTCTCTGAAAGTTACCGTTACAAACTCCGACAAGTTCAACACAGTCGACAAACTGGGGAGGGGCAAAAAAAGAAAACAAAAAAAAAGAGAAAGAAAAGAAATTACAAGAGGTGAAAACCTGTTACAGACAGCTCACAGTTATGTACAGGATGGGGTGTTGCCAGCGGCATGGTGCATGCTGCGGCGGCGCAGGTCCTGCCGCCTGGCTCGGGGCCCCGCAGACATCCTGGCTCGTCCTGCGGGCAGCGGAGGAAGCGGTGCTGCTGGTCCTTCCATGCCCCTGCAAGGGAAGAGCAGGGAAGGAGGTGAGAAGGAGCCTGCCTGTGTGGAGCCGCATGGTGAGGGCGTTGTGCAGCCCCAATGCTGCTCAAATTGGTTGAACCCAATGGGGTCCGCCAAGTCCATCTGCTGGATTTCTGAAACAAAATGAGAGCAACCCTCCAAAAGACGTTCTTCCGCCCCTCCAAATGCAATGCAAGCATTCCCCGGAAGAAGAAAATCACCAAGTGCCAAACCCTGCTCTTTCCAAAGTAAGAGAAAGCATCCCCTTTCTCCGCTGCCAAGGGAATGCCAGGAGGCAGTGAACCCCAAGGGCACCTCCGGGAGCACCTTCTTCCCCAAGCACCATGCAGCAGTCAAATCCCATCACTGAGCCCCTTCCAAGAAGCAAAGATGCCTTTAACATACAATTGCATCTGAGAAACATAAAGCTGACACATTAAATAACAAAGCAGTTGGCCACCGCATCCCCTTGCTTGGCCACTGATAACTGGGGATTGCTGCTGAACTATTCCAGGTGCCTCTGCATGAAAATGCCGATGCTTTTTTAAAAAATCCCAGCTATGGCTGACATTTTGCTCCTATTAAAATTCATCATTCTGCTGAATGAAAATCATTTCTGGCAAAGCCAGATAGTAATGAAACTTTTATTTAGTAATTTAGTGCTTGGCAGAAAAAGGAGCACGCAAGAAAGGGGAAGAAACACTGAGATGAAGGAAAGAAGAAAAGAAAGAAAGAAGAAAAGATGTGTCAGAGGAAAGTCATCACTGTGTATTTATTATGCACCAGGGTCTGGTTTTGGTGACACGTTCAGAGATTGAGCCTTGTAACATAAGCAACAGCACAAATTTGTGAGGGAAAAGCCATCCGCACCGGCCATCCCTGGGGACAAGGGCAGCCGCTGGCATGGCCTGCACCACCCGCTGCCAGTCCTGCACAGCGCTAATTGGCGTTGATAATCGCACTGATGTTGACCATAATTTCCCTGCCCTCTCTCCCCACCTCGGCACGAGGGTTCAGTTGCCTAACGAGACCCCTGGGGATAAGCAGCAGGCAGAGGAGCGAGCCCAGCCCGCAGGGAAGCTGCTCGTGGGCAGCGTGTGTGCCAGACAGACAGACGAGAGGGAAGCAATGAGAGCAAGGACTGTTTATTCAGGCTCACTCAAATTCTTTTTTTTTTTTTTTTTTGAGTGGATAGCAGGAACTGTGCTAATCCCCTGAACGCTTATCCGGGGTTAATGCAGCTGTAAGCAGATTTTGCCTAATCCACTTCCACAGCGCCCTGGAAGGGTATGTCTGTTTTGGGAACCACCTCGTCCGACTAATCCACTTAAATTCACACGGCCGCTTTGCCCGCGTTAACCTCCGCGAGCGCTCCCGTCCGAGCAGTGACCCCATCCATGGCCACACCACCAGGAGTTGCTCGGGGTGCTTTGGGCTCTTCCCAAATGGAGAGGAGCCTCATGGGGCTCGCCCAAAGTCTTGTTCCAGCTCTTGGAAAATTATTCTGGAGACAGGCAAGTCGTAACGAGATCAGCATCCATCTTGGCAGGATCGTCCACAGAAGGGACACAAAGCAGCGACAGGAGCATTGCAGGAGCCCCTGCAGCTCTTTGTGACATGGGGATGTGGCAGGAGAAGGGGACAAGGAGCATATACATGGGTGAACGCATGATTTGAAATCCCAACCTGATGTCCTGCCCCTCCACTGGCAGCACAGGGGCAGCAGAAGGGGAACAGGTGGCTTCGGAGCCATGATGCATCCCCGAGAGCTTGCGATTCCACAGCTGGCTCTGTAAACCCACATCTCACCTTGGAAACCACTTGATTTTTATTTTTTTATTCAACTTAAATCCAGCCCTTAATGATTTCCACACAGACAAAGGGCAGCTCAAATCTATTGGCCATGTCTCAAAGGCTTTATTAGACCCTAACAGATGCCGATGCATCCATCCCTATGGGGCAGCGGGGGGCACGGGCCCAGCCCCCTCCTTGGGGATCGCAGGGAGCAGGGGCTGGGGGGATGGGGACATAGCCCTGCTTCCTCCCAAGGAAAGGAGCATTCCAAGCACCAGAAGCCAATGAGCTCACAAGTAGCAGGCTGGGCTCGCTCTTAGTTAAAAACAGGCCGCCTGCTGCTTTCATTGCCAGCCCCACTCTGACTTGCAGCAACATTTAAATTAAATATACATAAGTGCTTTCAAAGAACTGTTAATTTGAAGGTCATTAAATGGCACAAAGCGCGTTCCTTCCCTTTCTAGAAAGAGGCACATAATGCTGCTATTAGCACGCGCCTCTTCCACATCCAGAGCATGCTCCTGCCTTTTATTCTCGCTACTGAGCGGGTGCCTGCTCCCACTGCATTTGCTGCAGAGAGCGAATTCCGTGGAAACAAAAGGTTTGGGTGGCAGAGTGGCTCTTGCCCCCAGCAGCTGCCATAGACATGTGCAGAAGGAACACCATTTCTGAAATATTCCTTCCAATTTAGGGTCAAGAAAAGGAGCTCCAATGCCAAGCACAACACAGATCAGAAGATGATGTGAAATGGAAGCATTCCGTATGGGTTTGGGATTATTTTTGGCCCAACAAAAAAGCAAGAGTAAGGTAGAGCCTCCTGCCCAATACGCACTGGAGCATCAGCACAGCTTCCCCATCCATCACTGGGGGAAAAGACTTCTGGCACAATTTGGACAGTACAGCCACATGGCTACGGCCAAGCACCCGGGATCTCCTCTGTGCAAACTCCTCTAAATCCCGGGGTGATGACCATCAGCCAGACCTGCTCATCCCTGGCTGTGCCAGAATGCTCCAGACCCTAACACTTGCATCCCAGCTGTGGCTGGAGAGACAAAGAATGCCCAAAGTCACCGTAGGCACAAAGCCAGGTGAGCCATGGTGACCTTGGGCACCCCCTTGACAGCAGCCTCCTTGCCCACCACACCAGTCCTGGATCAGCCCTGCTGATCAGCCCTGCCCTCGCTCCTTGCCCAGCCCTGGGCCCTAGTGTGATGCCGCAGGGGACATCTCCAGGCCCTGGTGCCACTGCAGCAGCTCTGGCAAGAGGCTGGTGGAAAAACTGGGATTCAGGAATTGCCTGCCCCAGTGCAACCCAGGAGATGCCAAATGCTAAATTGGGCTGCGGTGCTGCTGCATCAGCCCTCAGCCTTGGGCACACAGCTGCCACGGTGGAGGCTTGATACTGAGCCCATGTCCCTTTAAATGTCTTTAAATGTCTTTTGTTTCCTTCTAATAAAAGAGAAATCATAAAAAAAAGCCACAAAGGATCCATCACCACCTGCGAATACCAATGTGGCAAGGCAGCATGTTAGTATGCGCAGCACCTGCCCCATCTGCGGGCTGCGTGCGCTGTGACAACATCCCGGCATGCAGATGGGGGCTGTGCAGATCCCAAGGCACAGCGGGCCGTCCATCCGCCAGCACGAGGAGACCCGTTGTCGTAAACCGGGGGTGTTTTCCTCTGCCCCTTTCTCTGGGGGAAGCTCGGCAATCTGAAACAAGCTCATTCCTGCACCATGCTTGCTCCTGCTCACCAGCAGCATGGCAGGTTGTGGATGACCAGGAAGAAAATCTGGAGGAGCAACAAGCACCGGACACGAGTGGCTGTCATCTGCCAGTGCGCCAGAATCGATCCTCCCACCCCACACCCTAAGAGCAGTGCTCCCCATGAGGACCCCAGTGGCCCCAGCACACACAGCCAGGGCACGGCACTGGCAGCAGGCAGAGGAAATGCTCATCCCTTGGGGTCGGTGGCACCCCCACAGTGCACGTGGGTGTGGGGCATCCCTGGAGCATGGACATGAGGCAGCCCCGCGGAGCAGATGGGCATGGGGCATCCTTGTGGTGGGGACAGACACAGGGCACCCCCAGGGCCCAGATGGATGCATGCTGCGAGGGGGCGAGGATGGACGCTTCTCAGGAAGCCAGCAGGGTCACGAGGTACTGAGTTGCCCCAACATCTTTACAACAGAGACTTGCAGCCCCCAGGCCCCCACTCCCTCTGCCGCCAGCTGCGGTGCCGGCGGTGACAGATCATTACAAGTCGCACAGAGCCAGCTAAGTAAAAGCCTTATTAAGAGTTCATTCATTTTATAAACTCTCCGCACAATCCACAGAGGGACATTAGATTGCCCAGACTTACAATATTCTGTGTAAACACTGACATGCGTCTAGTAATTTCAACTAGATCAATTTGCAAGGAGACCAGCGGTGGAACAAAAAAAAGAATTAAAAAAAAATCAAATTTAACACAGGGAAATATTCACTGGAAGAGGCTTCAAGGAAGTGAGTGGAAAAATACAGAGAAGGATGAGACAGAGAGGTACACGAGACAAATGGACCTACCTCTGAAGCCACGAAACCTAAGTCTGTAACTCAATATCAAAATCCTTAGGTCCACAAGATGGGGGAAATAAAGTTCTCCGTAGCCATCTTCTGCGGATCCCCGAGGCTCTGGAGGCCTCAGCAGTCTCTTCCCCAGAGCATCTCTCCTCCTCCTCCTCCACAACCCAGTACCCACGCGCCACGGCTCCTCCACTCCCGGCCCCTTGCGTCCTCTTCCTCCCGCCCGTATTGGGGTCGACGGCGATCTCCGTCCGGACACAGGCAAGCAGAGTCCACGGTAGGTTGACAATGTACATGCGCGCACACACACACACGGGAACACCTCTTTCCATTTTCCATGATGGATTTTGTTGGTTTTTTTTTTGTATTTTTTTTTTCCTTTTTGCAAAAAAATGCAAGCAAAAGAAAAAAAACAAAGTTTTTCTATTGAAGGTACATCTCTTCTTCAATATGAAGACATTAACTGGATTGAGTCGGATCCCCCATGCAGTGGTCAGCGAAGTCCTTTGGTAGTTGGCAGAGTGACACCTGGGCACCACGGTCGGCAGCTGCGGAGGCTTCCACCAGGCCGTGAGCAGAGGAGGGAGCGGGGCAGCAGGAAAGAGCCAAGTGAGAAAAGAAGGCGGTCGCTGCCAGTGGCTTCTCCAGATGGGAAACTCAACACGGTACCTCTCCCTTCCCTAATGGCCCCTGCCTCCTCCTCCTCAGTTCTGACAACTGCTCACTGGTGGTGGGATTGGAGTCTGGGCTCTAGGATCTGGGTTTGTTTCCCCAACGTACATTGGTTTGTCTTCATTGTTGGTTGGGGTTCTTTTTGTATGTTTCTTTCATTTTTTAAATATACGATTTGTACATATTTATACTTATTTATACGCTGTTCCCCGTGACATCAGTAAGTGTGCTTCTGTTGGCAAGGGATGGAAGTCACCAGGCCGAGACGAGTCCCAGGAACGTCCTTCACAGGCAGGCGCAGCCCCAGCCGCAGCCGCCCCTCTCCAGCCGTCGCCCCACGGCGCCCGTCAGTTCCTCCCCTCCCGCCTCCACCACCTGCCCTCCCTGTCCCCTCCCGACTGAGCGAGGGACGTCACGCCATCGAGGTCGGAGACTGACTCATCTGCACGCGCATGGACTGGACACTGTTCAGGATCTTCTTCTGGTGCCCGGCCAGTGTCACACCTATTCTCAGGAGGTCTCTGTAAGACAAACAGAGGGACAGCAATGTACAGCCATGCTGACCAGCGCCACGAGCCAGGGCCCGCACGGTGACACCAGACTTACTCAGATGTCATCTGGGCAACAAGCTGGAGGGAGGTGAAGCCAGCGCTCAGGAAGTTGTCTCTGTACTGACTCATCTTGACAGCGCTCAGCCAGTCTTCTACTGAGGTAAAGGCAGTGAAATCGGGGATGGAGCGGTCGAGGAGGGGCTGAGAAGGCCTGGAAGGGGACAGAGAAGCACCAAGGTGAGGACGCAACTCCAAAATTTTGGCCCCAGTGGAAGGCACGCCCACGCGGCGCTGCACTCGGGGACTCACACAGCGGTGATGGTAGCCACAGTTTTGAGGCTTGCCGGGTTGCGGATCATTTTGTCAAGGGTGTTGACGATCTCGGCGAAGCGAGGCCGGGTGTTGCGGTCCTTCTGCCAGCAGTCCAGCATCAGCTGGTGCAGTGCGGCCGGGCAGTCCATGGGAGGCGGGAGCCGGTAGTCCTGCTCGATGGCGTTGATGACCTGCAGGGCACGGAGCGGTGAGTGAGGTTCGGAACAGCGCGGGGACAGCACTGCCAGCCCACTGCCGCCGGCAAAATGAGCGGGAGGAGCTGCGGCGGGAGGTTAATCTCCGCTCTGATACTCGGCACTGCAGTTCCTCCCGGCAGAGCGCTGCCGCTCATTATCTCGGCAGATCGCATCGGAGTGCAGCAGTCGCACTTCCAAAGCTCTTTCCAAGCCTGTAAAGCCTCTGAACGTTTTCAAAGGCGCTGCAGCTTCCTGAAGTCCAATTACCAGCCCACTGCCTTTTCTTCCCACTTCCCTCCCGCCATCCCTCTCCCTTGCCAGCCTGTTTCATCTCAAAAAACAAGCGCTGATAAGGCTCTGGGATCTGGGAGCAGCTCCAGCTCCACCCCAACCTCATCATATTCCAGTCAAGCAGGGCAGGGAGCCCCCAGCACTTACGTCCTGGTTGGACATGTCCCAGTAGGGCCTCTCCCCAAACGACATCACCTCCCACATGACGATGCCATAGCTCCAGACATCGCTGGCTGACGTGAACTTGCGGTAGGCGATGGCCTCCGGGGCCGTCCACCGCACGGGGATCTTCCCACCCTGCAAAACACAGGGGCCAAAGAGCTGTGTTCATGCCCAGAACACCTCTGTGGATTTATGCTGTAATTCCCAAGGGACAGCAGGGAAGGGCGGGGGACAGCCCCTGAAAGCCCCTACGATGGCACTGCCACCCAGTGCTAGTGGGGACAGGGACAGCATCCCAACCCTTCTCAGCCCACGCACAAATCCTGCTCAAGCCAGTGCCTTGTGGCCAAGCCCTAATGGGCAGGTGCAGCACAGCGCTCCGTGAGATGACAGCAGAAAGCCAAAGGATGAAGGAAGAAGCAAAGAAATGTGTGCTATGTGCCCAGGGCAGAACTGCATTGTAAATCGTTGCTCACAATTGTTTTCCACAGCCTTTCCAGTGAAGCGTCAGCTGCTCTATAAGGCTGAATGGCAAAAATTTGATTTGAATAACTACAAATGGAGAAATTAACTGCTAGGTTGTTTTTCCTGCCTTTTCCCCAGAGCTAAAAACCTGCTGTGGGAGGCAGAGTGATGTAATCGCAGGCACAGCATCATTTCCCAGCTGCCGAGGAGATCTATTATGGTCTAAATTAAATAAAAACACAGATGAGATAGTCTCTTTTATCTCTAGAGGTGCAGAAAGGCTACTTCAGGCCACTTCCCAGCTGCTGCTGGGGTCTTTACACCAAAACCTGATGTATTTCTGCTCAAAGGCTATGGGATGGGTCTAGGCACGGAACAGGAGCGGACCTGAGCCCAGCCAGAAACACACTAACTCACTTTGCCCTCCGGCAGTGGCGTGACTTGATCCATTTACTTCAATCTGATGAAATCCCAATTGTCTCATCTCCTCGGGGCTCCTGTTGCAAACTACATTACACCGAAACACACCTGGGCACAGCTTGGCAACACAGTAAGCTGCTTTGCAGGCTCAGCGTAGGACGTGCACCCTTGCT
>VXAV01009334.1:94779-113480 GCA_013399715.1 Alectura lathami | reverse complement strand
GGCCCTGGCCCAGGCTGCCCAGAGAAGCTGTGGGTACCCCACCCCTGGACGTGCTCAAGGCCAGGCTGGTGAAGAACCTTTGCCGCCAGCACACCGTTGTGGCAGTGACCGGCACCTGCTGTTCTCCAACTCCTGGTAACCCCAGAACACAAGGGTCCTCCAAGAGACCAGGCAAGGCAGACAGATGTTTGATGTCCTCTGTCTCCAAAGCAGCTATACCAATAGCCCATCAGTACCCTTTAGGTCCTTGAAGGACCCTCTCCTGAGGAAGTCTGTGCTAAGCATGCACAGAGCCTCTGGGCCAGCCACAATGGGGCTGCTCCCCTTTGGCAGTGCTGGCTCACCCGGGAATGAAAAGCACTATTTTATTTCACTAAGCCAGCAGAAATCTCACTCAGGAAAGAAGTTTCCTTCTAGCTGACTGAACCGATTGAGCTCACCAATCATAATGAACACAATGAGGCAGAAAGGAGTTTCTCTCTCATTACTGCATCGCAGCACAGATACTTGCTGAGCTAAGATTTTAGCCCCACCATTTGCTCTTTAAAGTTCCAGATATTATTCCACCTTTATTACTGGAAAATTGGAAGCGTCCCGTGGTGCAAAAGAAGCATTACGCGCACTGCAGCAAAGTTCTGCAGAAAACACTTTCCAAAGCAGCAGGATTCCACTGGCATCACCAAAACATACAAAAACCGGGAAATATTTCAAAGGCAGAGCATAAGCTTCTCTGCAAAGCTGAGTAGCCTCTACACTGCAATTTATTTCCTCATGACCTAGCTAACTCTGTCACCCTTTTCCAAGCTGTGTGCTTCAGCAGAACTGACGGGATTACCTGATCACGTGTTTAACAACTCTTCTCATCCCTACACATAGTTACTGCTGAGGAATCCTTTACTTTTTGACAAAACGATTTGTACCACCTTCCCGTTTGCCCTCTGCCTACTGGCATCTACCAGCTGTTAGTGTATCCAAAGAGACTCCAGGGTGAGCTCAAGCCACTGGGCAAGAACCTCTTACTTCTGCTTCTCTGCCTTGTATTGCTGCGTGCAGTCATCAAAAAGCTTTTGGTTCATCTCCATGAACAGCTTCAGTGCATTGTAGATCAGTCCATGGATTGTCCTGCAAAGAAATGAGGAAAGGAGAACAAACAAGTCATGGTGGTATCCGCCGGGCTCTCAGCCCACAGTTAGCCCCAGCAGCACAGACAAGAGCAAACAGCGCAGCAACTCAGACATCACAGCGATGCTACAAAGGACTTTGACACGGTCCCAGCAGTGCGGAAAAACCCCCTCCACAAATGCAGTGCCTGAGACCATCACACAGAAAAAGAGATGGAGGAGAAGGAGAGAACACCATTGGGATAGCTCTGCTCTGACCGTGCTCCTTGCAAGAACAGGCAACATACTGTTTATTCCCAGAGTCAGAGACTGGAGAGAAAGGACTCTAAGGACCTGCTCGGGGCTGTTCTGACAAGGGCTTTACCGAATCCAGCTCTAGTGCTTCCCACAATTAAGCTCAAGAGAAACAACATGACTTTTTGACCAGTGATTGCTCATGAGATTTGTTACTGAGCTGCCTGAAACACAGACATCCAGCAGCCCCCAAGATGGAAACCAGCACAAGTAGAAAAGCTGCCTCCGTGTCGGCAGTCTGCGTGCAGGTTCTGAGCAGACTGTGGGACAAGGACTTTCCCAAGGAATAAAAGCAAGTATTGAGGCTGCCTCCGAAATACCTGACCCAGGGGAAATGATGAGAGACTCAGCAGATCTGGGCTCTGTGCATCTCCAGCTCTACACATGGAAGAAGGAAGAGAGCTACAGCCCTGCTGGATTTATGCAGGCTGGCTGACAAAACACTGGGGGGAAGTGAGCTATGGAAAGGAAGAGCAGAACCTGAGGTACTCAGCCTGTGCTGAGACAACATGACCGATCACATGTGGGTGATCACCAGTCAATAAGCAGCCAAGAATCAGCTGAAAAACCTACACAGCACACCTCCCAGAGACCTGTGGCATTAGAGGTGTGCAGGCATCAGACTTGACAGTCACAAAGGCCAAACAATGCAGGATGCCTGACCCTCTGCAGGCCACGGCGGTCTGCCGTGGCACTATCCCACGCTGACCCTGGTAACACCCCCTCTGGCTCAGCACCTGGCGTCACCGAGTGCCATGCATCGTCGCGCTGGAGCGGCATGCCCCAAGACCGCCAGTAGGTCAAGCAATCCTGCACACGCAGCAGGTGCCAGGGCACGCGGAAAGACCTACTTGTTCCAGTGACTCTTGGAGTTCTTGTAGAGCGCTGGAAACATGATCGGGAGAATTTTGGCTGCGTTATCGCTGATCAGACTCATGATATATTCGTTGTTCCAATAGTACAGCGCTCGCTCTGCCACCTGCAGTGGGAGAGAAACCCATCCTTGGAGAGGCTCCTTCCAGTAACACCTGCCGTGCACGTGGCAACCGTGCAGTGCTGAGCCCAGAGCTTACCACCACCCACTTGAGCAGCAAACACTTTCCTGCAGGGCAGGCAGCGGGGCTGACCTTTGCCAACTTCTGCAGGCCCATTTATTCCCTTTGCTTAGAGTTCGTTCTCTTAGCCAGACACTGGGGAGAAACCTCATCTTCTCAACTAGGCAAGTCTGACACTGACTCCAACGCCCTTTACACAACACTTGAGCACAGTAATGTCATCCTCTTCAGGCCCTAGCAGAGACCAACTCCAAGCCTCCTTCGTTTCCTCAGGCTGTCCTCTGTAAACCCCCTTTCTACCATTCCTCCCTGGCCTTCTCCCCAACACAGCCTCTCTGGGCTTTTCAGCGTGCTTCAGACACCAAGCCCACAATCCACCTCCCTGATGTAATACGCGTGAAAATATGGAAAATCTTGGGGCAGCCACCTTGCTCCAACAAGTCGAACAAGTCTAGCAAGTTCCCACATCGCAGCAGACTCAACCACAACTTTTCGTATTTCACCACAAATCTCAGCAAGTCAGTCACCAGGCTGGTGGGTACATTTCTGCATTTAGCACTACCTTGAGTTTAATTAAACACCTAGGAAAGGAGGCATCCAGCCTGTTTTATATGCCAGCTAACAGAGAACTCGCTACACCCCCTTAACACATTATTTCACACGAGCAAATGAAGCAAAACTCATCCTATGTTCACCTACCTAGCTCTGACTTCCAGCTATCACACCTTGCTAAGCCCTTGTCTACTAGATTAATGCTCAATCCACTTGGAGAAAACTCACCCACCAGGTGTTCAGACTTACCAAGAAATCAACTCCTATTTTTGTCCTCTGACAAGCTGCAGACACCAAAACTGTTTAGTCTTACTGCATGGAATACCTTTGATGCTTATTCTTCTACACTGTAAAGTGTTTGCCAGTGTTTCCCAGTCTTGTTTTGCAAAGTGCCAGCAGCCCTTGCCCCTTCCCGTGCAAGCTCCTTCATTCCCTACTGTAGCTCCTTGCATGCACCACGGTCTTGCTAGCCCTTTGGGTCCCATCAACCAGACAAGTAATCCATGTCCAGCTGGTTTCCACCAAGCTCCCCAAGCCCTTTCCAGAGTGACTCCTTCCTGGGAAGCAGCGATGATCTATACACACACACAACCTATGCTGGCCTCGTTTTTTGGCTTCTGAACACGTGACTTTGTACCTCAATGTATCAAAAGACAGATGGCAGTATGCCTCACTGTGCAGCCACACCCACTCTGGGTGTGGGCTACATCACCAAGTAACACCCCACCCACACCGGGCTGAGCCAGCGTTTCATCAGTAGGCTGTGCAGCTTCTTCCTGAGCTCTCTTCACGGCAACCTCAACCAGCTGAGGAAGAACAGCTGCCAGGAACTCCTAGCAGCTCCTAGCACAAGTCAGTTCCCTACCCACTCCCTGAGCTGGGACCCACCTGGAAGTGTGGGCTGGAGACACACTTGGCCAACTGCCTGAACAAGGGTTCCATAACTTTCACAAATTCAGACGGCTCAATCACGTCCAGGATCTCTTCCAGCTCATTTAAAAACATCACCTCCTTGGGACTGTGTGTTTTCGGCCAGAACTTCAGCAAGCCCACAATCACCTGAGTGGGAAGGGTACAGACAGTGTTAGAGACTGAAAGCTCGCACGAGATGTGAAACAAGGTTTTAAAGAAGTCTGGTCACAACAGCAGAGGAGAAAAGTAACACAAGTACCAAGACTTTCTCAGAGAGTCCGGGTGGTGGGTTACCAGGAAAGGAGGAGGAGAAAAGCACAAACTCTGCCAAGTTGCATGCAAGACAGCAGCACTACCCAGGATGCTAAAATTTAGTACTACCAGCACAACACTTAGAACTACTTCTTCCCCCAGGCACAGTCTAACTCTGGCTCAAGCCAGAGTGGGCAGGAGATGCCAGATGGTGCAGACCAACAACAGAAGATCAACTAGCAAAATCAGAAATGCTATGGAGAGGGTGATTAAGGAATCCATATCCAATGTACTGCAGAGCCTGAACACCAGGAAGCACCCAGTAAATAATCAGTACAAGCAGGAGGTAGTACCATTACACACAACGGTAATTGCATTACAGAGCTCATTACTGGAAGACTTGTAGCGTCCAAACATGCTCCAGAAGGGAGCAGATAAGTTTAAGAAGGCTAAACCTAATGATGCTGATTAAATACGACAATGTAGATGCAACTTCCGGCTGAGGGAACCACTGCTTACAAGACAGTGGGGGAATACATTAGGGGAAGAGCTGTATCCCACTTTATTCATTAACACTGCTTCCTTCCCTACCGATCTGCTTCTAGGCACTGCCAAAGGCAGGATCCACGATCCTGCAGACCGTTGCTCTGCTGGAGCCATGGGTTAGCATCTACAGCAACGCTAACTCCGTGCACTAACCCTACAGCCACTAGATGCGGACACAACTGCTGGTAAAAAGCTGCTCTTGCAAACTGTGTACTCCAGCAGCCTGATCCTGAAGCAGGCACTCGAGAGGAATTTCACCCCAGACAGCAGCGGGCAAACCAACAGTGAGATGAGGACCATTTGACCACTTTATTTCCAGCAGCTCAGGGCTCAAGCAGCCAGCAGTTTGGTGTCCTCAGTGTGTGACATTCCTCAGGTCTGCCATTCAGGGGAGTTAGCTGCAGTGACTCAGACAACTTCTCCTACAGCTAAGGTGGTGCGAGGTGTGTCGAGGCTGTGTTCACTACTGCTTAGCACATCCAAGGTCTCACTCACCTGGCAGCGGTTCAGGCTGCTGCAGTGCGGGAGCTACAGTGCTGAGCCTTGCTGAGCAAGCTTCTAGGAGGCACGCTCTAAGTGAGAGCGGACCTAGGAAGACCTGGCCTCCTTCCAGCATCGGTGGCAACATCTCCCAGTGAAGTCAGAGCCTTGCTGGTGCGCAACCCCTGTAATTCTCCAAGACTTCAATAACCCTGGTAACAGCAGGAGTCCATTCAAAACCTTCACGAGTAGGATGCTTCAACGAGACTGTGGTGATACTGCCTTGATCTGTCTGGTCAAGACCCAGTGCAACAGCCCACTGGCAGTAACGACATCGGGTCATTCCACTGCCTTCCACAAACACCGAACCAGAGCCAGGGCTCTAATCCCGGGACCACCAGCTCAGGAAGCAGTGATGAGCTGTGGAGCTCCACTATTTGAACAAGCTGCAGAACGAATCCTGGAAACATTGACAGACTTTCGATTTCTCTCTTATCTCTCACCCTACAGGGAGAGCTTTGGCAGGAGGCTGCTGGGCTGGATGTCAGCCACAGGAAGTACTCAGCAGGATCAGGAAGCTACCGTACACAATTTGTCTCGGAGCAGGCTTTTGGGAACACAGGAAATGGAGGTCCTACATTTGAAAAAAAAGCAAGGAGCTCTGCTTCAGCACTCTGGTGTCAGAGCTGCAGAGCCAGAAAGCTGACAACAGCTGACCAGCTTCCACCAAGCACAGTCGGGCTCACCACAAACGCACACATTTCAGCCAGAGAACAGAACGACCTCAGCTAGTGTTACTCATTAAAATGCTCACACTTGCTGGTGCTCCCTGCTACAATGACACAAGCACACGTTCTTTGGCCATCTGCTGTTTTGAGGCTGTGAAGCTCAGCTCTGTAGAAGACACTTCCTGGCCTGCAGTAGGTGGAGAAACATTTGTCTCTTGCTTGCACCCTCTGCCAAGCCAGCACATAGCCTGGCTAACGCTGCAGGCCTGCGTCGCCAGCAACTGGAATATCGAGGGACCCACTGCTCATGCATTTTAGAACTTGCGGTTTCAACAGCACTCCATCCTGAAGGCATGTGTCTCTACACTGTGACTTAACACCGTGCAGTTAGCATACTGATGCTAGAGTAGGAAGAGTACTTTCAGCTAGAAACAGTGGCTTGCCTAAGTAGACCTTTGGGTGCCAGGTACATAACCTCATCCTGACAGTTGCTCAGCCAATTCTGATAGTCTGGAGCAAACTCTTACTATTTCAAGGCCTCTCTGAGCTCACACTGGTTCCATCAGATATCAGACAGCCATGTGTTTTGTCTCTGAAGAATCTATCACTAGCTGAAATCTCTGCCCTGAAAGGACACTTCATTTAGTTTTCTTTCTGCTGCACCAAGATCTGCAGCACAAAGGCAAACATTAGCCACCTTCCTGAAGCTTTCAGGAAGGTTTGCACGTGAGCAGCGCTGTCCCTTTTGCCCACAGGGTGCCAGGCAAGTCCAATAAACAATCTAGTTGCCTCCTGACCTCTTTAGCCCGTTTTCACTCTTCAACTCTAAGAAAACTGTGAAGCTCTGGGGACTTGATCAACATGTAGAGGTGAAGCAAGGTTACTCACCGGCTCTGTCAAGCTGCTGTCCTTCTCCAAGAACTGTACAACACAGTACGCCAACTGCAGGAGAAAGCATGGCAAAATTAGAGCCTCCTTGAGTGCACTGGAGATTCAAGTGCCACCACCACCCATGACTGGAAGTAACATTAGGCCCTCCACAGTGTGTGTGATGAGCACATGGTTGCGGCTCCAGAGGAGTCCAATTCTGATGCCAAGCTGGGGCTCACTAAGACCAAGTAGGGAGGGCCTGAGTTTAGGGCATTTACGCAATGGAGAGGATAAAACCTGAGTCACCTAGAGCAATCTGCAGCTAATGCATTCAAATGCAAGCACAGCCAGTTCAGTATCCGTTTTTCACTTCCTAGCCTGAGTCCAGAACTTTTCCATTCTTCTGACTTCTAAATGGCAAGAAATTAATCTCTGTACCAGTCTAGCAGTCCGGCACACTGACTTCTCATTATATCTCAGTGCTGACTAACAGCTGACACACCACACACACAGGCTGACGAATGGAGCTCTGAATTCTACCTCTCTAGTTTCAAAAGCACACCAATATTTCATAAGCTTCCATCACAGAAAGGCAAAGCAGGCCAGAGCATTAAGTCAGCAGGAAATGGCAGGATACCTTCCTATCAGCCAGTGGCAAAAAACACACATAACACACAGAGACCTAGGCACTGCAAGACTGGGACAAATCACCACAGCCAAGGGCTAGTGCAGAGCCCCAGACATCTTGCAGCAAGAAGTTTGTGTCATACAGTAATGCAGCCTGGTGAATAGCAAACCTGAACAAACATTTTTGCAAGAATCCCATTCTGCCCTGGGAACTTGAAGCACTTCTCACCTGGGGGTGGTAGACACTGAGAGACTTCACTTTGTGCAGTGGTAACAAGACCCTGATGAGGAACATTTTGTGCTCTTCCTTCAGAGGCAAAGCAAACCCATTGATTATGCTGAGAAGAAACAAGAATCTAATTAATGTCTTTACCCAGCAGAACACAGTATCTCTCATCTCGAAAGAATCAGTGAGATGCCCTAGTTTTCATTAATAACTTGAGACAGCACCCACCAGTGGAAGTGCAGTTGCTGGGGCCCAACCCTGGGCACCATGCTCCATGAGAGCATGCTTCCTCAGCAGGCATGGTGGAAAAAGCCTCTGAAGGAGCCTGGGCTCTGCTCTGTGCCAGGGTAAGCCCAAGAGACTTCACACACAATTTAACAGAACCTCTGGGGAAGTCCAGCACAGAGGCAGCCCAGTCCTCAAGGCCTGACTTCACAGAACAGGATGACAGCAGCATAAGAGAGGGCTGCTTCTGCTGACAGGCAGTTGAAGCCACGGAGAAGGCTGCCCACTACTATGGCTTCTAAGGGCTGTGAGAAGCTCTTTTGCCTCAGTAAGCAGTAAGTGTGGCTGGACTTAAAAGAAGAGCAGACAGATGTGGGGAGGAGAAGGCTATCACTGTATTTATCAGCAGGCTGAAGAGAGACTGCTTTCACTGTGTGCTTCAGCAGACTGAGATCCTCTGAAAGAGGTGGCTCCTGCAAGAACAGCTGAAAGAAGGCACTTCCAGCTCACACAGCACCCTGGGTTAGGACATCTTACCCAGCGTGGGCCCTCTGGAACTTCCAAACACACTCTTACCTTCCTAGGATCTCCAGCAGCTCTGCAATCCCATTGTGATGCTCTGTTTCATAGATGAACCTAAAGAGAAGAGAAGAATGAGCGGTGGTTGCCAAACACTGGGTCTCGTTAGATAAGCGAGAGAAAGGAAAACCAGCGGAGATGGGGATTTCGTAGCAAACAGCATTCACGGCTCCCAGATCAGCTCAACCTCAAAGAAGCTAATGCTCACCAATCCCAACAGTTGCTATGTGTGTTGAAGACAGCACTACCAAATCCCCACTGCTCTTAGGCACAGGTGAATGCCATCCATACCAAGTAGCATGACGCAACTAAGTCACTTGGCTAATTCAAGTCTAGATCAGAGACAGCCTAGTGCTCACCATTTATCCCACTGGATTGTACCAACCATCCAACAGGCCAGTGGCACTAGGGGATGCCTCACCTGTAAAATATATTGTTGATCTGCCTCCTCACATATGCTCGCAGACCCAGGAACTTCCCATAGATCCTGTGCAGAATAGTCTTTAGGAAGTCTCGTTCTCTGGGGTCTTCACTGTCAAACAGATCCAGCAGCTGTGGGGACAGAAATTCAGTCAGTGTCTGCATACTGCCTGTCTGGACAAAGCTACAAGCCACACTGGGCAGTGCTCCTACTCAGCACAAGTGGCTCTTCCAGTCAAGTGATGCCTTCAGCACCCTGAGCACAGCAGTCACTTCCCTAGCCACAGTTTGGTACTCTCAGCACTCATCTCCTAAAGCACAGCGATGGCCTGGACACCCTCCAAAGCTGTGTGTTCCTGTGCTTCCTGTGCAAGGCCCCCAAAGCCCCTCTCCACCTGCACAATGACAATGAGTTCCAGGGACTACAGCTTGCACGCACTCTTGCCCTGCTCTGAGGATTCTGGCTGCTCTTTGACGATAAGACATGGCCAGAAAGAACATCCACATTATCTAGCAGCTCCTGACAAAGCTGGACTATTTGCACAAAGCCTTGGCCAAAGGCGGCTGCACATCCTTCATAAAGGTGCTGCCCAGCTGCAGGGGCTATGATTACTTACAGACAGCACAAATTTCTGGTCGATGTATTTCTTCGCTACGTTTGGTTGAAAGTCAGGAGACTCCAGGAACCGGAGGAAGAACTCGTACACCAGCTGCACAGGGAGAAAAAGATCGCTTAGAAATCCTTCCCTCCTTCTTCTCACCAGTCTTTACTTCATGTTTTAAATGTTTTCCTTCTCCTTAAGGACTTGGGAGAAGGCTGGGAAGCCTGAATGGGGGCATAGAAAACACAGGATCATGCTCCTCCCTAGCCACTGACATCAATTCAGCTGCCCTCACTACAACGGACGGTGGGGGGCAGTGGCACGTAACTGCCCAAGTCTGCACGAGATCTGATCGCCTCGAGTCCTGCCAAGGACAACAGCCACCTACTCAGATCAAGACACTACCCTTGAGGAACTCTTCTCCTAGCTTCAGTCCATGCTCCTACCGAGAGCAGAAACCTCCAGAAGAGAAGACAAAGGCTTAGGCTTACTGGAAGCCCTTGAGACACATCAAGGAAGAACAAGAAGCAGACACATGAAATGGACTTCAGGAGAACACAGTGTCCTCTGACCCCTGGGGACTAGCTTCACACTTGGCTTGACCCTGCTAAGCCACCTGAGATTAACCACTGCTGTGGAACCACACCTTATTTCCTCTGTATTTTTACTTCATCCCGCAGTGACTGGCTCTTGTTCTGCCTTCGTCAGCCTGACAGCTTGTCTCCCTGCAGGCGTCTGGGGAGACCCTCATAAGCTTACCGCCTGGATTCCACCTCAGAGCTCTGTTAGCCATGCTCACTCATGCCTTTACACCACTTTTCACCTAATTTGTCTTCAACTATTTCCCAGGACACACAGATAGCTGAAGAGATCCTTGGCCTCCTTCCCTCTTCTTCCCCTTCAGCTCCCCATCTTTCTCTGGTCACATCTGCTCCCAGTTAATACAACAGCATTACGTCCATGAAGGAGATGTGTCAGCAGGTGCCAGCACAGGTTCTGCTTTGGCAACAAGCACTCTTCTTCCTCAACATGACTCTGAGAGAGCATGGCAAGGAGTGCTGAAGCAGGCGAGGGTGCTGTCTCTAATACTGCTGAACCCCAGAGGATGAGATCTCTTGAACCTTTGCGAGGGGAACGAACACTATGGGGAACTGCTTCTTACACAGGCAACTCGGCACAACTCCCTCTGCTCCCAGCCAAGTGTTTGCTTCCAGCCTGCCTCAGTGCCACAAGAGACTACAGCCATCTGCAGGTGAATGCTGCACAGAGCCACCAGCCTGCTTCCAGGACGGCCCCGCTGCCCACATGCTCCTTCTGACCTATGGGCGTCAGGCCTTGCCCTTCCAAGTCCCAGCACACAGCAACCCTCACTTACTGTGGCAGGCAGCCAGGTGATGCAGGCTCTCAACTTCCTGGAAATAAATACAGCAGATCTGTACCCTCCTCCTCACCTGAAGGTGTGGCCAGGCAGCCTCCAACGTAGGCTCATCCTCCTCAGGGTCAAACTCTGCGCCTGTGGGATTGGATGATGGCGGGAGTGTCCGGAAGAGGTTCACTGAAAACTGAGGTAAGCAAAAAGGTGTATGAACGACATTCTTGCACCTTGTGATGGTCCTCCCAGCAGCAAATCCCCCACAGCAGAGCAACACATTGTAATTTGCCATAGCTGTGCCCACAGCCAGCTCTCATTCTAGATGCAGCAGGGTTACAGACTGCACATGAACTCCACAAGTGCAGTCTGCGCTAGGGACAAAAGCTTCCACCACTCTCTATAAGCGATGGGTAATACTGGGCTCATACTCCTTTTGACAAATCCCTGTTTCTTTCCTCCCTCCCAAAAGCACACGCTTCTGAACAGTCCCCATTTCTTTGGCACACAAGCACATGCTGGCCCCATGCCCTACCATAATAACAGCTTCAGGATATATGGCCTCAGTGACGACATCACGGTTGTGTGTGATGTATTCTACCATCTCATTGAGACCTGCTCGCTTCACCTCCTTGAACTTCAGGTCACTGAGGGGGTCAGAGATAAAGTCAAAAAGCACACAGCATTGCCGCAGCTTCTGGATGAAAAGCTCTTCTCGTTCATGTGGAGGAGCGTCTGGAAGAAAAAGTAGGGATACCTGTCACTGGAGATAGGCAAAGCACCTACCTGTTTTGCCCAGGTATCAGCATGGTTCACTGCCTGCCCTGCATTCCTTCCCTAGTCACAGACCCCCTTGAGCTGGTGGGGGAAGAGAGTTGCCCCAACATGGAGTGAAGGTAGAGGGAGGCCTCTGAACAATGATTCTATCAGGTGATTTCAAACACGGTAGGGGTTTCTGACCTGATAAACATTGATCCCTTCCCAGTACAAGCTGCAGTGGGAAAGAAACTCACTGAACTGGCAACCCTCGCAGACCAGCTGAGCTACAAGGCAGCTGCTCTTCCTAAAAGGCTTGCCTATTTCGGCGAGCAGTGTGAGCAACGGCTCTGGCTGAGTGACTGCTCAGAATGCTTTCTCCTTGTCTGCACTTAAGGCACCTTTAATTGCACCATTATGGAGACTAACTGCTAATGCTGGGTAATTGCCCTAATGTAGACTAGTTCAACAGCACCACCACAATTCGCAATGGAAACAAGGAGGAGAAGGTGGCCTGGTCCACTCCCAGAACGGCTGGCTGCAGGAGCCAAGTGCAGTTTGCACCAAGGCCTCTGCACTTTACAACCCTCCTGCACAACCTGCTGAAGAATTTGAAGCAGCCCCAAGGAAACATAAGCACTGGGGATTCAGCCAGTTCAAATGGGAAGCTGAGAAATGAAGTTCACATTGAGAATCCTCTTCTTCTTTTACGCTATCCATCAATTCTCAACCTGCTCCTGAGACAAGCACCTTTCCCAGAGCCACCCCTGCAGCCCTGCTGGCAGGAGGTCAGCAGGACACTACCAGGGTCACCTTGGAAAGAGCCCTTACACCACAGCTTTCTGCCTTGGAGAAACTGCATCTTGTGAGGCAGGCACCCCTACCCCACAGCTTCTGTACCTTTAAGGGCTGGGAGCTTCTGCAGTTCCCGGTTTTTGCTCAGATTGAAGCGAGAAGAGCTGTGTCGACGCTCCTTCTTCACAATCTGGGGTCCCCCCGAGTACTTGATCTTATTCAACTGGGTTGGAGGGGGAGCACTGTTACTAGGACGCTTATTTGAAGTTGTCTGCTGTGGCTGCTGCTGTGGCTGCTGCTGTGGCTGCTGGGCCTGTTGAGGAAAAAGAGTAAAACAACTCAAGCTGTTATCAACAAGCCTCACAAACAGTTAAATATGGTTATCATCTTCTCGGACTGAAGAAACTGGGCACATTTTTCACTTGCATTTCAGCATACCTTACCCACTTCTGCAAGGCTCTAGACCAGGTGGTTGCATGGGCAGCCTTACCTGCAAGCAGACATTGCTTTTACTTATATCTTACTTATATCTGCAAGGTACCGTGAAGGCATCAGAGCCTCCCAGCACACATGGTACCAGAGATCTGGAAAGCAAACCCACATCTTGCAACAAGTTACAAGAGTTTACTAATACAAACTCTCTTGTGCAGAGAGCACCTCTCCACTTCCTGCCTGTTAAACAACACTTACAGAGGCACTTTCTTATTTTCAGCAGGTAACCAGAAACTTAAGCCAGGTTTTCTCAGTTCAGCTCTGCTCTGGCTGAAGCTCTGCTGGTTCAAGCCCCACTCATGCCTCCACAGCTCAGTAACTGACTCTAACACCACACTGACCCAACTCATGCAAAACTTACTGAAGAGGGAAACATCTCGAGACAGCAGGCAGCCTGTGGCCTTGTTGCATGAGCACAGCAATGCTCCCATTCCTTGTCTCAGTTCCCAGAATGTCAGCCAGCAGGATTTGGGGGGGAAAGCACCAGCAGTGCAGAAGCTTGTCGGAGCTCTCCTCCAAACAAGATACGGACAGTATTTTCCTGTGAGGAGCAGCTTAGCTGCAGCTTACCCAACACAGGAACAGTCCTTACCCTGAACCGAGTCTTGACATTTTCCAAAGAGGTGTAGCACAGCATCACTGTGCAAGAAGAAGAGTTACACCTGCACTGTGTGGGGAGACAGCAAGGGAGGAATAAGGAATGTTGCCTGCAAGGGAACACTGCTCTACAGATCCTAGCAAGCACAAAGTCACCTTGTGAAGAACAGGGGCAAACATGAAACACCAACTACTTCATCAAGCCATTGCTCTGGACCAGAAATCAGGAATATTTTCATTCTGGTCTGGCTGTTCTTGAAGGAAATCTTGAATGGTTCCCTTTCAAACTCAACTCCAAACCAAGCTGGGCAGAGACAAGATTTGAACTCTCTTCAGCTGAGATTTGATCTGAGTCCTTGCATGGAGCAGCACTGTGCAACGAATGAAAGGAGGGAGGAAGATTAGCCTTGTGATGAAAACAGCTGTATCTGCTGTAAAAAGTATGCCCAGACTATAAATTGGAGGCAACTAATCCTGTTCGTTCCTCATGTATGCCTCCTATCAGGGCAGCCTGAGCATCAGCCACTGATGCTGTCCAGACAGCTCTGGGGAGGGTGGACCATTCTCCTTTCGCAGGAAAGAAGGGCAGAACCTGAATGCTGAGCCAGCACAGGGGAAAGATGGTACAGAGAGAAGCAAAAGGTGCATCAGCAGCCTCACAGGTAATGCTAAGGGAAGCAGGACACATGGGTTCTCCTAGAAGACATCTGGGGCTGACGAGATGTTTGTACTTTCCCCACCCACTCAGCAATGCCACAGGCAAACGTTCCCAGCACAATGTGTGTACTGCAGGCCAACAGGTTACAGCTGTGCTCCCTTCATTAGGGGTCTGCAAAAGTCCTTGCCACTAGCTTCTGCAGTCTTCAACAGCTGGCATGCAGAGAGGCAAAACACAGCTTTGGGTTTAACTGCTAGTTGTTTAGGAAACCAATACAGACACACAAAAATCAGGCATCAAGCTTCCTAGTGATGATGATGGGGAAGGCCAGACAGACTCTTTGCTGCAGTGCTCAGAGGATTTTAGCATTGATTGCTTCTATATGGGCTTTCTGGCACCAGACTGCACTCTTGCTTTCAGGAGGCTCTTCCTGTGGCAGGCTCACTGTCCTTCTGCCTTCAGTATCTCCTACTTTGGCAGCATGAATCAGGAGGAGGGTAGTTTTAAGTTTCCTAACACAGTTGCTGTCCTTGAGAGCACAGCAGGCTGCCAAAACCGAAGGCTTTTCCCTTAACACCAGGTATCAACCTCGCAAGCTGTTTCCCTGACATCAACACCAGCTGAACGCTACAAGCACATCCAGCCTCAGCCCCTCTCCTGACGCCACTGCAGCCAGCCCTGCTGCTCGGGGGACACGGCACAAAGCGGCACTGTGCAGAGGGCCCACCTTTCCCGCTGCGGTGGAGTGGGCTGTTCCTGCCAGCAGGACGGGCCAGCCCCGACCACACCACGTTTGAGGCCCCCCAGGCACAGGCTGCCCGGCTGCTGGGCATTTCCTCCCCACTGCTTCCCACCAGCTCTTCTCCCTGCTAGGAACTTGTCAGTGCAAGTCAGCGAGCCCCAGGCCCTGGGCCTGCTCGGTGTTGTCTACCCCAGGCTGTGGGAGATGCTCTTTCCCCAGCCACACCGAGCTCAGCGTCAGCTTCTCCTCCGCTCTGCTTCCCAGGCATGACCTCACCTCTGCAGGCACTCCCACTGCAGCTGGGTGCACGTCTCCTGGAAAGCCCTTCTGCCTCACTGGTCCCTTGAGCATCCCCCGCTTGCTGAGCTTCTCAGCCCAGATCTGCTCTCAGCTCCTCCCCCTCAGATGACTCTTCCCTTCCCATCCCTCAAGTCAGTACCTGTTCTTTGTCTGTTGTTACACAGCTTCCCTATTAAAATCAGCCTCTCTGCCTCAGAAGTAACATCAACACCCTGTAATGCCTGTCTCTGAATAATGAACTCCAGGTACTGCAGTAACAAGCCCCATGGAGATCTCTGCAAAACACGTAATACGGCAGCTCGGTGAAAAGGAGCACCCTCTCCCAGAGCCGCGCATCTCATCAGCGAGGCTCCAAGCTGCCCTTGAGGCTGCAGACAGACTCCTCTCTCCTTTTTACTGCTGCTGCTAATCCCTGCTCCCACTTCCAGGTCATTAACTCTCTTCCCCACCCAGCTGCCTCTCCCAGTCTTTCTGGCCAGGAGGAGTAACTCTTTCTCATCCTCTCATCCAGCTCTGCCTTGTTCTCTGACGATTTCTTTTCTCCTTAAACCGCCACACAAAAATTCTCTCCGTTCATACCGTCATCATATTCCAGAGGGAATGATCTAAAAAAATCTTTTATTTCTCACTCCCTGCTCTCGCATTTTCCTCCACCGCTCCCATCTCCTCCTGAGCAAACCATGCCCCTCCAAAGCCAGGGGCTGGCCAAACCTTGCTGCCCCATCACCTCAGATGGCTTCACCAAGATGGGCATTTAGAGGAGCACTGCACTGCCCCTGTAGGCAATTCAGACACTTGCCTTCTCTGGTAGGGATCTGTGCCTGCTTTTAAACATATCTGCCCTTTTGGGTCAGCTCCACTAGACTCTTTCAAAGCAGAGAACAAAACACTACAGGCTTCCTACCCTCTTCATCTCCCTCCACAAAGATCCTCATGGGAGGTCCTAGCTGGCTGCACCCGCTCAGATCTGTCAAACCAGAGCTGTTCTTCACAGAGCAGCTTTACTCATTCCACCAGCCAGACAACTCACCTGCAAAACAAGTCACAGCTTTCTGGTACCAGGATAAGCGAGGGCTGCGAGCCCTCCCCCGCTCCTCGCGGCACAGCGCGAGGGAGGAAAGTGCCTGCTGGAAAAGGACTTCCCAAATACCGTTCCCCTGCTCCAAACCCATCAAACACCTATTGAGAGCTGAAGAAAGACGACAATTCTCTTCAATGCGCCTTCACAAAGGCGACCAAACCACCAGAACTCCGTGGAAGAATTTAGAGGGCACAAGACTCCCACAATGGCAGCAGAGGCATCAACCCCACCGTACAATACTGCTCCAGGTGTTTCATGAAGAAACAAACTCTCCTGCTTCCAACGCAAGGAAGGAGTCTCGCTCCTAGCACACGTATCAAATTCCTCGCAGCTCCCCAGTGTGAAAGTCAAAATACCTTTCTGTGCTTCCTGAAGAGCAGGAAAATTGCATTCAAAGTAGTATACATTTCTTCTCATCAAGCAAAGAGCTCTCTTCCATCCTGCAGCAGAGCAGTCCAGAGGCAGGAAAGCACCGAGAGAGAACAAACTTCACTGCAAACTCAACAGGAAAATGGAGACGAGACCTGTGGCAGCAGCACATTGCAGAGGTGTCTCCTTTCTGCTCTCTGTTCCTATGATCAAAGGAGACCCAGCCTTCCACCTTAAAGAAGGGCTGGATTTTGTTTGGGGTATGAGGAAGTGGCTGGGTATGTTTTGTGGGAGGGAAGGTTAGACACATCACTTCCAAGTTTCTCCTGTACCCAGGAACAACCAGACATTATGTGCCATTTCAGGTCACGGAAGGAAGCTTGTGACCTGCTCTACTCTCCCTCTCTGACTGCAGCACTCATTACCAGGAAGCACAGCCACTGCCCACTGATTTGGATGGGAACACCACGGTGCTCTGCTTTGAGAGCTGTCACCTTTGCACTGCAAGGCTCAGGCTTTTCTTCTCTTCCCTACAGCTGCAAACTCAACAAAGACTGCCAACAAACAGAAGTAAGCCTGACCCCACGATGCCAAAGCAGGAGTCTCCTCACTTCTTAAGTCAGCAGACAGCCCTCCAGCAAGCTGTCTGTAGCGGCAGACGCAAAACAGGCAGAGGCCAAGATGAGGATGGGATCTAGGAAAAGGAACTGCAGAACCACCACCTGCTCCAAGGCAAAAAAAACGCAGCTGGTTCTCTGCTGGCTACACTGCAGGTTGAAAAAGCACAGCTGGAACCCTGAAGTGGGCTGGCTGTAGCAGGGATATCTTCTGAGGCTGTGCAACGCAGGTCTGTGCTTTGAAGGAGACTCTACAGTAACCTTATTTTGGCTATGACGCTCCCACTGAACTATAGATGTCTTCCTGGACTTCATTAGCCTTACAGCTCCCAAACCATCCTCCAAAACGCAAGTTCCAAACAAGACTTGAGCACACAGGCTTCTATGGATGTAGAAGTGGCACAGCTTGTTTGCCAAACTCCAGTATTAAAAATGAACAAACAAACAAAAAACAAAACCCACACACACATGCATCCTTCCCTGGACTCTTCTGACCCAGATCTCAAAACCCACAAGCACACCAATTGGGTGCTGCACAGGCTCAGGTCTACCAGGAAAGCTCCAGCTTATCCAAGTTTTTGCTAGTTCTAGCACAGCTGATCATATTAGCACATTCTGCTGAGGCCATCCTAATACATCTAGCTTGGCAACATCAAAATTGAGAACGAAACAGACTCTGCATGGCTGGGAACACGGACTGTGCCTTTCTGCGAGTAACGCGTTCAGCAACGAGGCTGTCATACCAAAGGAGAATCATTTCATCTCTAGCGCCTTACCCCTGTTCTTTGAGGTGTCCTAGCAATTATTTCATCGTCTCACTCCCCCAGAAAATGCCTTTCAAGAACAAGCTCCTTTTCTGTACCTTCTCGCTACTCTCCCACTCTGACACAAGGTGACAACAGGGTTTACTGTGCTTTGCTCTGACAGGAGCAACGAAATTGCTTCAGTCTGTCAGGATTTCTCCCCTCTGAGAGCCATGGCTCCTCTCCCTCTGCAGCCAACTTCACCACACTCCGCCAGCCCCGGCCAGCAGGGCTCGCCATCAGCTCTGTGCCAAGCCTCTTTTTGCAGGGCTGCAGGGTGCGAGACTCATCCTGTCTCCTCCATCACTCCCTTTGGGCCAAATTTCAAGGGCAACTAACTTCGTCTGAACTTCTGTCTTTGCTGCTCTCTACTCTGATCCCACTGGATCCGGGGGGGGGGAAGGCGTCATCTGGCAGAGCAGCCTGAAGCACCTACAACTGGAAGATGTCACCCCTCCTCAGCGAGGCACGCAGACAGAGCAGCGTGCAAGGTGAAAGTCTTACCTCTTCCGAATTCTCTGCCCCGCCATCCTTCCCGCTGCCGCCGCCTCCGCCGCCGCCAGGCTTTGTGGTGCTTTTGGCAGACTTTGGAGACTCCTGAAAGGCCGAAAAAAAGCGATATATTTTTTTTTT
>VXAV01009334.1:66765-83610 GCA_013399715.1 Alectura lathami | reverse complement strand
TGGCGGGGGCTGCGCAGGCGAAGCGTGCGGCTGCGGCTGTTCGCCGGCCGGCGGCCGCGTTGGCAGTCGTAACCGTGCCTGCGGGTCCGTGCTAGGGGAGCGCTCGTGTTGCTCCGAAAAACAGTAAATCCGCGGCGACTGAAGATGCTTAGAACGTCGGGCCGGCTTCACACAGGATTTCGGGGGGATGCTTCAGAGGGCAGGGAGGGAAGGACGCGGCCCTCGAGGCACCTCCGCGCCAGCGCCGCTCCGTGCCCTCTCGATGGCTGCGCTTCCCCGAGCGTGAAGAATATTTGCCGATCGCGGTAGCTGTGGAGGCCGAAACCCAAGTACTGTGCTTCGGGAGTGCGGCAGCTGGTAAAAATCCAGAGGCAGTCGGCAGGTTTCTAGAAAATGAGCTCATGTGGCTGTTTCTCTGGTAAACGTTCTGAGAACCTTTCAGCTGGACAAAATAAACATTCAAAAAGTAACATTGTCCTGCTGATGACATGTTTTTTTTTTTTTTTTGTCATGCTCAATGGCAGAGCCCCAAAAATGTTGTTGCTAATCTCTGTGGGTAATAGCTGTTCGATTTTATGCCCCGCAGGTGAACCTTTGGGATGTTGTCAGCGCTCCGTTCGTGTTACGACAAGCTTTTGGTAATTGGAAATGGCGCTGGGCTGATCTCTCCATTTTAATGACAGTGCAATAGATGGGGCTCTGCCAGTGCTCTGCAGCCCTAACAATTTAAACATGGTGATAGCTTGTTAACTTCTTCAGTGTCACAGTGTTCAAGTGCTTCCTGCAGGAGCAGAAGCGCTGTCTGAGTGCTGAGCCCTGAGCAGGCCCCGACAGCCGGCCGAGCAGGCTGCTGGCCGGGTCTGGTGGCAGGGACTTGCTGGAACTGAGCACCAGGCGCAGCAGAGCCACTGGATCCGTGGCGCTGGGAAGGCCAAACTAAACGCAGGGAAAGTTTGCTCTGTTCGTGGGAAGTTTTTGTGTATTTATTTCTCCTTTTGCGCTTTTAAAAATGGTCAGCAGGCGCGTTTTCCTCACTTTTCTCCAAACTGAGCCTTTGAAAATGTTTCAGAGTCCCCGGAGTCCTGCATATGTTTTGAGCTTTTTAATTTTACCCCTCGAGTCCTGTTTTCTGTCCAGCAGTGTTTCACAAGCTTGACGTTGTAGGAAAGCGTTATCTGCTCCGAGCTTGCTTTCTCCTTTCCACATTTGAACAGATCTATAAAATCCCATGGGCCCTCTTGTGCAGTGGGGCAGAAATGGTGTTTGCTTGCATGCAAGTAAGAATGTGAAACGGAACAATCATTTGCTTATGTGCTTTTGTTGCTTTTTTCTTTTCTGCTGCCCCAGCTTGGGACATCTGTCCTTCTTACTCTCTTTGAGGGGGCCTCCTTTGACTACTTCACCCCGCGAGCCTTCAGAGGGGAGTTCGCAGGCTAATACCCTCCGGTTATGTTTTCTGCAGGCTAACAACTGCGCTGCTGAAGCGTGAATCTGAGCCTGCAGGGACAGGAGGTCCAGGCAGAAGAGGGTCTGATGTGCAGGGACGAGTGCTGTCCAGGACAGCACAGCCACCCTGAGTCAAGTCAGACAGCTGCCCAGCCCCTTGTCCCTCCTTTGGCAGCAGACAGCAGTGGGTGCTTAAGGAAGAATACCAGAGGAGGGGACGTAACACGAAGGACCTCCTTTGGCGTTGTACCCCGATGGTGGCCAGTTATGTGGCCAAGAAATTGCTGCACGAGCGTCTGGGTCCTCCTATTTTCATGTGCACCGTTGCGCTGTTGTTGCGACATTCCTCGTACCGCCGGGTGTGCAGGGGGTATTTGATTGTGGTGTTGTCTTTCAGCGTGTTTCATCAGTTTTGCTTCCTAGCTCACAGAAACTGGGAAGGGGGTGAAAACTGGCTGCTGCAAGGGTGGTGGAGGTGGCGTGGCATCTGGAACTGGGGATTAGTACTGCTGCTAGTTATTCCTAGCAATGTGGTCGTGGATGAGCTAGTTAAAATCAGCACTTCTGGTGGCTGTGGATGCTGCGTTCAGGGGAAGGCGGCAGCTTGCATTTCACACTTGCTGCTATGTAGGTCTCTCTGTATGTGGTTTTCCGTCTTTTCCTTGGAATTGGCACAAACCGCTGGTTAGAAAAGCAGTCTGGCCCCACAGTAGCCTGAAGCGTAGCTCTGCAGCCAAGGGCTGACCACGTGGCCGCTCCCGTGGCTCGGGAGCACGGAGGCAGCGGTGTTCATAACTGCGCTGCTGACCAGGGCGGTAGCAGAGCTCGTGTGTGCGCTTTCCCTGCAGGGCTCTTTCTCTTCACGTCCATTGCCTCAGCAAGGGTGTCGTAACTGTAGATGGGAGTGCTGCTTATTCTTCCAGCAGTATTTTTGAACCTTCTGGCACTGTGCGTGTCCCTTGGTTCAGCTGCATCATCACACCGCGCTCATTCATCCAAGAGCTGAAATTCATTCTGGAGTGGTGGCAATGCGTTTGAGGTGCTCTCTCACAAAAACTGTGTGCGTGCGTGTACACCTGACGGAGATGGACGCCTGATGAAAAAGATGTGTGTGGTTTGGGTGAGTGCATACGGCAGTCAATGTGGCTTTTCTTAAGTGGTTTACAAATGGAAAGAAATGCGTATATTTCTGTCTTCTTCCACGTGTAGCAGTAAAATACAGTGCGGGGACTATCTCAGAACTCTGCCAGTAGCTGCTTTGGCAGTCTGTGAACAATTTGTTTGTGAAAGGAACTGAGATGTTTGATCTGAAACTGTTAAATGCAACAGTGCGGTACCAAACAAGCCGCATGCATGCTTGGATTTCCTGGCGTGTTGTGTGTGGATGGCCATTCCTGACATATTTGTGTTGCGATGCCTTTTTCACCTGACAGCGCGTGCTGGTTATTAAGGTGGAACTGGGTTTTGGGTATAGCAATCCCAGCAGACCTGCCTTTGAAGAGTGGTTGTAAGTGTGTTGCTGTAACTCATTTTTGTGATCAGTGGCTGCGATGTTCTGAGGAAATGCATTCGAGCAGCCTTAGATATGGAAAGCCTTGATGTGAGAGCAAGGAGAATAAAGTCAGGTGAGCTTAATACTGGCTTTGATATCGAAGCAAGTTCTCCTATCTCATTTCTGCTGAACCCTGATCCTGGAGGCAGCTGGTCCCATGGATGTTACCCTTCTCTCCTGTGGCTTAGCCCTTGTCTGTGCCTCTTTAATCCCGACCAACAGTCAGCCTGTAGACCTGAAGTGTTAATTTTGCCACTAACACGTGTGTGCGGCAGCTGATAACACTCAGTTCTTTCTCTGCTGTGAAGCAGTGACAAGCTGCAGACCCCACGTGTGTACGCTCCATACCGTGACATTTTTGTCTTGCTGCAGCTCTGAGAAGCCCGCTGTCCTGCTGTCCCGCAGCCTGTCCCTTCACTGATCTCAGCTAGCTCCACTCCTCGCGACCCCTGCTCCTGCCACAGGTCCCTGTGAGGCACGCTGCTGCTGCAGCCTTCCCCTGGCTGTCCACCCCATGGATCCCACCAGCTAGCTCTCTTCTGTCTGAGTCTATGACAAGTTGGCACAATCTCTGCGTTTGCCTTCTTGTTACTTGTGGGCGATTTTCTCAGCTTTTTTTAGAAAAAGCAGAAGGGTTCTTAAGGTACCTTTTTGTGGGTACTTTTTAAAAACACAGAGAGGTGCTGAAGACTGCTGCAGCCCCTGACAGAAGACTTGACCATGTCTATTATGTCTTTTTTTGTGTGTGTGTGTCTTTTTTATTTTTTTCTTATATCTCTAGACCTAATCTTTTTTTCTTTTTTCCCGGATACTGCTTTGTCTAAAAGCATGTGCACAACCTTTTATGATTTTTCCAATCATTGTAATCATTGGTCATTGTAGCAGAGAACATTTTTTTTAAATTGTTCTCCAGCAAGTTGTCATCTACGCCTTCCTTAAGAATTTTTTTCCCAGTGAGTTTTGTGCCAGTGTCACACTTCAGTTGCTGTCATCAGGTCCAACCGGTTGCTTGCTGGTGCTCTTCAAGGAGAAAAGGAGCTGCTTGCACTGAGGAGTTTCATCACTCATCACCAGCTCCGGCTGGGCAGCCTCCTCTGTTTCAGTTGTTGGTGGGCAGAGTTCGTGAAGGAGCCGTGAAATGGTTTCCAGACACTTGCCTGTGCTTTCTTCCAGTTCCTCCTTTGGGTGCAACAACACCTGGCTCTGTGGTTTTCTGTTTGTTTATTTTATTAACAATTTTGCTTCCCCTTCTGGGCACTGACTGTTCACCCTATGAACCGTCTTCCCAGTCCTCCCAGTTGGGGATTTTTTTTTTTTTTTGGTCTCGCTGATTTGAGAGGTTGTTATGTTGATATGTGCCTGGTGATTCTGTGCTTTGGCGTGTTACCGCTCCAGCCTGTCTTCTTTCATCATGTCCATCACTGAATTTGCTTTCAGTGTTGAACAGACATGGTTTACTCTTTCAAGCATCTCCTGGGACTCAGCATTTTCCTGCAGGTCTGTCCGTATGATCTAAAATTTTCCCTTGGATCTAGTTTTCTCGCGAGTCTCTCTGTATTTTCTGCAATACAGCACAGCGTTTCTCTGCTGCGTTTGCTCCATGCTGTGTCATCCTACAGTCCCTGAGTGGTTTTCTTGAGCTCCCCACATTTCTCTTGGAGAACTCTGCCTGAGCACACTTGCTCCAGACTCCGCAGACAGTTTGCTCTGGAGTTATAACTGAGTTTTGGGTTGGTCTCCTTGAACTCTTTATTCCATTGCAATGCCGTGCTTCTGGCTTTGCATGGGCCCCCGGGTTCAGCTGCTCCGCTTTGATGGCTTGTGTCTGAATTATTAATTACTGCATTACCATTAATTGCTGCTGCTTTGTAATTCCTGGGAAGTCCTTTCTACTTGGGTGCTGTATGGATTGCAGACCTCTGCTTGCTTCAGAACACCTAAATTTCCCAGCGTACGGGCAGCTGTGGTAACTCCTGGGACCAAGAGGACTTTGTAGTCACCCCTGGAGCACAGACGTCTCTGTGGAGGTCTGCTCAGGGTTGTCACAAGGTTTTCTGTCCTTTCTTGCCTCTGGCTGCTACCTTTGGGCACGCCTGTGCTGTAGTGACCAGCTGAACTGAGCGTCAGCATCAGCACAAGTCCCAGGTCCTGGCTGTGAGCTTTTTCTTCCAGATGTCCTTTTTTCCTCCAATATCCTCCTGCCTCTTTCCAGCCTGCTCTTACACACAGGATCAATGGCCTACTTATGACAAGCTCATTTCTGAAGATGACTTGCTTTTGTGCTATAAACAGCAGGTAGCTGCCTAGCCAGGAATCTAGTTCTTTGCAGATGCATTCCCAGGTCACCGCAGCAAGTCCGCATATTTCCTTGCAGGATGCAGTAATATGTGTTCCTTTTTTTTGAAAGCAACACTGTGGTGCTTTAATGAAAATTAATGGTGGTGGCATCGTTTCCTCTCCAGAATCCCCCACTGTGGTATGAGCAGGAGACCTGGTACAGCCAATCCTGCTGCAGGGAGGGGTGCTGCCTGCTCAGTCCAGCTCCCTTCGAAAGGCACCGTGCTACCGTGATGTCCCTTAGGAGGCTACAGCTAGTTTATCTTATCCTTGCAGGCCTGGAGGCAGGTCAGATTCTTTTGGCAATCATATCAGGATGTGAAATTAATAAATAGGCTTCTGCTGCAATTCCTCTACAAATCCCTGGGTTTTAGAAACTCGGTGAGTAGCTGCTGTAAATGTCGCGTTGTTGGCGTTACCCTGGTGGATGTCTTCTGACACCCAGAGTTGAGGGAGTGTAAGCAAGGAAGGCTCACTAGGGCTGTAACGTGAGAGCGCTGTGTTGATGTGGCCGTGACTGAATCAGTACCTCAAGAAGATTAAAAGAAAGTACTTCTGGTGTTTCAAAAGGGTAACAGGAGACTGGGAGACCGTAAAGTCATTAGCCTGAGGTGGAGCCTGTGCAATTTTAATGGTTGGAGTTAACTTGCAATTCAATGAAGGAAGATTTAGCAGCTAAATCTACTAATGGAATAGATTTACCCTTTGAAAGGGGGGTGTAAAATGTGTCGAGACCGCATCCTGCCTGGTGGAAGCACAGCAGTAGAATTGTTTCTCCAAGGTGCCTGGCTTCGTGCTGCAGTTTGTTGCACTGGAGGGGCTTGCCCTGCTAATGGAGGGCCTGTCAGCTGTGTGGAGACGCAGCTGAGCAGGCAGCAGCCAGCTGGGCGGAGTTCTTGGGACCAGTCCTTGGGCTGCGGGGATGTCACCTTGTGTACCAACCACAGCAGTGAGGAGAGGGCTGGTAAAGCTGGGAGGCTGAGGTAGGGAGAGGGGCAGGGCAGCAGTGCGGGGCAGCTGGCGAAAGAGCTGCAGGTTCACCAGGAGACGGGCCAGAGGTAGCTGACCCCAGGCAGGGCGGCTGGGAGAGAGCAGGGCCCGCTGCGGTGAGGCAGCGTGGAGCTGCTCTGCGTGGCCGCGTCCGGAGGCTGGCCCGCACCAGGGCAAGGCTGCAGCCTTTGCTTCTGGCCCTGCTGGCACGTTTCTTCTGCCAGCAGTAAGTGCTGGTCGAACGGTGCGGCGATGAGCTTCAGAAGTCTGCTGCTTGCTTAATGAAGGCAATTAAAGTTGCGAGCAGAGTTTTCTATTTTTAGGCTGTGTTAAGTGCCTTGATCATTTAAACTGTGATTATTGAACTGAGCTAACAGGAAGGATGGCTGTGTTTACTTTTCAGATCAAACTGTTTGTTTAACCCAGATTTATTTCAACATTACAAGCCTCACCGAGTGCTGAAGCACTACAAAAATTTTTGAACTGGAAATTTAACTTTTTTTAAAAAAAATCTGAAAGTATTTGAGCTAAGTCCCACAGCTGCCCTCTCCTTGCTCAAATCACTGACAGACAATTTCAGAAATCAAAAGAAGAGCATGGAAAAAATAAAAAGCAGGCATCAGTTTTCTTCTGAATGCAGCAAGGATCTGAAGCAAAATCTCCCAATGGAGGGCATATAGGATTGCACAGCTTCAGTAGTTCCATGTCTGTGGCGTTTATTTAAAACCTGGAAAACAAAAACTTCCTCTGGCAGAGTGGCTGGTTTCACTTTTTTTTTTTTTGTGAAGTAACTGCTGTATCTGGATGTTTGCCCAATGGCTTTAGGCACAGACAACAGAATGTCAAATTCCTCTTTCAACATCACCTGAGCTCAGAGGTGTTCCCTCAGAGCTGTGATCTTCGGTTGCCTCCGCCTCGCGCTGTGCTGGGAGCGATGTGCGGTAGCAGCAGCTGCTGCTCCCCTGGTCAGCCCCCCTGGTCAGCGGGCCGAAGGTTGAGCCTTGCCTTTCACTGGTGGTGTGCTGCTTCTCCGTCAGGCCCAGCAGATAAGAAGTGTGGCTGGGATTGCAGATATTCCTTCTTGCAGTACCTGCACTCTTGTTCTGAACTTGGATGGTGCGTGAGTCAGGGCTTCCAGCCGTCTGCACCCTTACTTGTGAAGGAAAGAGTGTGCAAGGTGCTCAGGGTGCTTGAGTGGATTTTTAGGCTTTTAGGTCCCCACAGGGGAAAGCCTGGCTCTGTTTTCTCCCCTAGCAGCAGTCCTGTCGTGCTTTTTGTAGAGTTTTGGTTGCTTTAGGAAGCAGGAGCAAAGCTGACAGTGTCAGTTTTGTGCTGCTGAATATGGAAACTGCAGACTGGACACAGTCATTGGAAATACCCTGTTCTCTAGTCCCCTGCAAATCCAGCAGAAATGCAGCGAGCAACTTCTTCTTTCAACTTCTGGTAGCTTTGTGCTGTCCCTGTAGTAAAGCATTCTCTTCCCCTTTTGACAGCCAGAGCAGGGACCACGCACACTTTAAACTTTGTGGTGGAATGAGGTACAGTGCTGCAAAACGTTCCGTTTCCACTCAGTTGGGTGGAGACACCGACACCTGCTTTTCACCTTCCTTGTACTGTGGCGTGGCCCTTCAGAGCTTCAGCAAAGGCTCTGGCTTTAGCTGTCAGCTTCATTTTTCAAGCCTCGTCCCTCTGGAGTCGTTTCTTCCACAAGCTGATACCTGCAGCCAGCATCCTTGACTAAAGCACAGATAAAAGCATAGATGAATTAATCTTCCTGCCTGTATGCAAAGCAACCTGCTGTTCAAGGTATGTCAGAAGCTGACAGCAGCTCTGCATCTGCTCTTTAATCACGGCTGTCGCCTCGTGGCTGTGCACTGTTTGCTAAGCCTCCCTTTTTAAGCAGGTCACAGTTACAGAGGGTGCTGTGACTGCCAGCTAAATGCAATCAGCTGATGGCCAGCATATGTCATGTTTTGGCATTGCTCAGTTTTCTTGTTTGCTTGCATGCCTCTAAAAGGGAACTGTTGGTTCATTGTCATCAAAATGTTTTGCTAGTGATGTGTTCTGCGTCTAAAAGGTGGCTGTATCGCTGCTAATACAAAAGCATTTTTTCCTCCAGGCTTCCAAGGAGGAATAGCTTCAGATCTCTGTCAGCAAAAGCAGAGCTGCCTCAGCTGGACAATTGTAAGACGACCATCTTCGTGCGTTGAGAATGAAAGAGGTCTGCTGCTGTAGGCAAATGAGACTCCTGCCTGCACGCTTGAAGAGAGAGCCAGAGCCACGGAGCCTGCCAGGAGTGGTAACTTCCAGGCTGTGCGGCTGGTGGCTGCCTCCCAAAAACCACTGTGTGAAAAGAAGGCTGCGCGTTCGTGAGGCTGGAGATGCGGAGCTGTTCACACGAGCGTCCGCAGGAGCGAGGTCTGAGCCTGTGGGCTCCTGCTGCTGCTGCAGGGTCAGCACGCACACACTGGCCTGGCTGTTAGCAAGCCTAAGTGGTGGGAGGGGAGCTGGCTTGGCCGCTGTGTGCTTGTGCAGTTCAGGTATGCGTTCAACAGTTAAGGTGGCTTCATGTTAAACTGGAGGTAGGAGCCTGATGGGGTTTTACATACGCAAATTGGTTTTGCTCCTGACCCTTGCTTCTTGACCCTTTGCTTTTGCACCCCGATATTCCTCCTCCTGATGGAAAGAGCGAGAGAGGAATGAACTGTGCTGCTTCAGCCAAAATCCCACTCAGCTGGGCTCGGGCTCCTGTTTTGCACTTCCAGTGCTGCTAGAGCCTTTTCTTGTTTACGTTCTCTTTTTCTCCCTCGCTTACAGACAGCCTTGTGTTCCCCAGCTCGTGGACTACTGAGAGGGTTGTGCCTTTAACATAAAACAGCTGTCAGCTGTGAGACGAGTGGAAAACTTAAGAATTCAGTAAACATTGTGCAGGGAGTGTACTTGCACCACAGTAGTGTCTCAGTGCCAAGCTCAAGTAGAACCTAGCGTGGGTGGCTTCGGATTTGATGGGTGTCAGCAGCATTGCTGGGGAGCTCTGGAGAAAGCACGTTCTTAGAATGTAGATGCACGGTTTAACCTGGAAAGGCTGTGGTGCAAAGAGAGCTGCTGTTGCACAAGATGCAGTCGGAGCAAGTCAGCAACCCTAAAACCCCAGTCCCCAGGCCCGCTTTTCTGTCCCAGCGGTCAATGGTTCGACTGCCTGGGGTATAATTACTCACTGGTTGCTACGTACTTCAAATAACAGAAGCATCTGCTCCTTTCTTCTCGAAACACAGCTTTCAGGGGGATGTTGTCACGCAATTAACTCTAATGCTAGCGCAATGTAGCTGCTGTTGAGGCCGTGCTGTCAGCAGGCATGTTAAATAAATCACTGCTGCGCTGCTGAACGTGCAGCTCCCTCTTGTCTCCAGGCCTGCGGCAAACACATTGCTTTCGTGCAGTTAGAAGTGACCAAGGCAGATGGCTCCGAGCTCCTTCCTCTGAAGGAAGAGTGGTACTGAGCAGGGCTGACCTTCAGGGGAATCAGTTCTTAGGGCTGGTTGCTTTCAGCTGCTGTTTGTTCCCTTGCTGTTTATCGGAGGGAGGCACAGAAGCAGGCTGAGAGTCTGGGCTGGAAGAGGGGAGTGAGGTGATGAAGCAACGCCGTGTGGAGCCCTTGCTGCAGCCAAAAGGAGATGCCCTGTAGGCAGCAGCTTGTTTGGGGGCTGAAATAGGTGAGAAAGTCTCAAGGAAGCGCTTGGAAGCAGAGTTTGCGGTGCATGGAGGGAAGGGACGATGCTGAAGATGAATGTGTTGGAGGCAGCAGCTGCATGGCTTTGTAAGCTGTTGCCACTGCTGAAAGGGATCCTGGAGCCTCCTGCTTTGGGCAGGCTTTTCTACCACTGCTGCTAAACCACCTCTACAAATTGATCAGTTTGAAAAGCTTTATTTTTATTTTTATTTTTTATTTTTTAATGTATTTGCAGGTAACTGCGAAGTTGCAGGTACAGCCTCAGGTCTTTCCTAGGATGAACCTTCTTTTATTGCCACATTAACCTGTGCCAGCTTCAGGCTGTGGAAGGACGTGGATGGGAATGGAAGTGGATGGGGAGTGGAATAGAGGTGGCATAGTGAGCCATTGCAGGTGGATTTCTCCATTTAAATGTCGAGTGTGTGGGCAATGCCACTAACATTTAGTGGTGTTAATTGGGCTGTTGTTAATGTAAAACCATTTGAAAACAGTCTCAAAAAGCATGGCTTGCCTTTTTTTGTCTTTCTTTTTTTTAATGAAAGCCATGGGATTGGGTATGAATTTGCCTCTTGCATCTTCAGTGCCTTTGATACCAGAAAGTGGAAATTTACCTTGTAGTAATGGCCTGATTCTTCCTGGTGATGGATCTGATGTCTCTTGCTGCTAACGCTTGGGGTTGTTTGCAGAGAGACTCATGCTGGAGTTATGGAGGCTATCAAAGAGCAAATGGATACCCAACTTTTCCAGCTCCTTCTAATAGCTGCAGTCTCAAGTTGTCTTTTGCAACATGGGTGCTGGTCAGTAAGTCATGCCCTTCACACACGGCACGTGGCAGCAGCAGTTTGCTCTCTGGCTGACTGCAGCTCAGACTTGTCGTTACATTGGCAGCCAGTTCTCTGTGGGACAGGGGAGGTGGTGATGCAAAACACCACAACATTAGTCAGGGGACTGTGATATTTTTTTGATGAGTATCAGTAACTTTGCTCTGGAAGGGAGCCTGTGGTTAAACAAATAGGAGTGGAGTGGTGTTTGAGTGCTTGGCAAATCGTTCGGCCCTTCACCCTTGGGACATGTGCTCTGCACAGCTCTTAGCAGCGTGGCACCTTCGTTCTTTATTTGAGAGGTTGTAATCCTCAAAAGTCCTTGTGTCCACAGAGAGGTGTGATAGCGTGCTGCAGTTTTATTTTTAAGAGGAAGATTTCATCAGAAAGAGCAGAAGTTCAAGATTATAAGAAAGGAGCTCGGGGGTTCTTTTAGAAGTGGTGAAAGAATCTGCTAGATTCCATTTTCGTTTTGTTTCTCCCATCTTTCCAAGAGCAAAGATTATTAGGAATCAGTTGAAGCAAATAGTCTGAGGATATAGATACCTGGACAGTTGATATCCATTATTTTTTCTTTTTTTTTTTTTTTAATGTTTTATTTTATGAAACACACTTGGAAAAAAACATGAATAACGCTTGTAAATTTGTTTTGTTTCCAGGACTGTGGTTTTCTTTATACTTTTTTTTAGGTGGTTGGTTAATCTCTGATATAGCAATATTTCTTTTTAAGTTGCTTTGCAGTGAACTGATGCTGTTAAAAAGGGTCCTGATGCCAAAGGGGGAGGCCAGCTGCTCAGATGTCAGGAGCGGCAGCAGGTACCGCTGTGTTCCCAGTGGCTGCCATGAATTCAAGGGAAGTTGTGTTCTCAGGACTGGGTGGATTTTCTGTAATTCACCCTACACACAGTGCCTGCAGTGAAGCAGAGCTGAGGCGTGGCTGCAGAGTTTTCACTGAGGAGGGATTTGTCTAGCTGGGCCTGCAGTGAGAGCCAGGCGGTGGCCTCCTCACACAGGAGCCAGGAGGGGACAAGCCCTTCGGCACTGGCACCTACTCAGATTGCATTTGGCTGCAGGAGTAGCAGGTTTTGCAGCAAACTGAGAAGACCCAAATTACCCCTGCAGTGACTCATGTCATTTATTTCTTCGTCTTTTAAAGTCGCTTTTGCCACCTGGCAGTTGGGAGGCACCTTGTGAGGCCAAGGCTGACTGTGGGCACAGCCCTCTACGTCCCGTGCTCTGGATTCCTGCTGGGACGGGCAGGCTGGTTTGCATTGTGAACAGCTGGTGACCTGAGGGGCACCAGAGAAATGATATTCGCTGAAAATTTCTGATGTCACACAGAGGAAAGACTTCTTTCAGGTTTAGGAATGGCTGGAAAGGGAATGCGTTTTGCACATCCGCTCCAGCAACCTGTGTGAAGCAAGAGCTGCTTCAGGTTTTACCTGTGTTTGGGCACAGCCCAGAAGCTGGGCAGAGACCTTCAGTGAATAAAGGGGGAAAATGTGATGCCAGCGGGTTGGATTTGGGAGTTTGGGGTTGCTTGGGATTGTTGTGTCTTGTTGTTTATTTAGCGTTAATTTTTAGACAGTATTTTTATTGCCCTTGGAAATTTGTTTATAATATTCCTTGATATCCTTCAGTGCCTTTGGTTTGGAGCTGCTTATTCTCTAACTCACCTGTGTGTTCTGCCTGAGACCCTAAGACCAATTTTCCTTTCTGGTAAGGGGGTGAAAAACATGTTGCTGCTGCCTTCGCCTGGGCACTCCCTGTGCAGGGCATTTGTTTCTCTAGACAGCTTTTCTGCAGGGCAAGAGCAGCTCAGTTTAGTTAAATTATTTACTGTCGACTTGCCAGAGAGTTTTGCAGTGTCTGTACTTCAGTACCTTGTCCTGGGTTTGTCTGCAGAAGCACAGCTGCTTGTTGTGGACAGAGGCTTTGTCCTGGTTGCATGTTAAGTAGCATCTCCCTGGTGATGAGGTGGAAATGTCACATTACCTGTTAGCATTTGGCATGGGGCACCAGGGTGAAGGGCAAGATGTCTGTTCAGCCTCCTGCGGAGAAAAAGAGGAAACTGAAATCCTTGCTTTGCTCTGATGACGTCGCTCAGGGGAGCCCTCGGTAGTTTCCGTTCCTGCTTCCAGCTAGTGTCTGGGTCACACAAAGTGGCTTTGCAACCCGGGAGTGTGGGGAACCCTTGTTCTTCTTCGGTTGCTTCTCTCCATGAGGTGGAGGTCGGCCACCCTGAGGCTTGCATACCTCTAACGCTCCTCTAAAGCCCTGTTCTGTACCCAGTCCTTTGCTGTTTCTATTTTCCTTAGTATTTGGGAAACTGGGCCTGAGGTACGGAAAGCCTTGCTGGCTTCCTTCAACCCTTCCTTGTCAGGTTTTCCATGGGAAGCACTAAAATCCTTTGGACATCTCGGTGTGGGCTTATTGCAGCCAGAGTTGGTCTTAATGTCTTAATAATATGCAATTTTTTTTCCCTGTGGAAAATGGCGAATCTTTACCTTGTCAAGAAAAGTCCATCCACTTGGACGGCAGATGCCTATGAAGACCAGAATACAATTCCTGGGTGAGAGGAGACCCATTCCCAGTGATCATGCCAGACACCCAAAGAGAGGGCTGGGAGGGGGTTCTCCTTTTGCACTGTGTAGAGCAACTGTTACTGAGAGTCTTAGGGGTACAAAAACTGCTGAGATGGGAAAGATTTTGGTGTGAGACTGTTTCCATCCCAGTTCTGGCTGTACATCCGCTTCTTGGAGCAACGCTTCCAGCAGAAGACATTGGGCCCTCTGTTTAGTTGTTGCAGGTAGCTGACAGTGTTCAAGGCCTTACAGCACTGCTGCAGAGCACGTTCAATGTGTCACCTCCTAGAACTGTCAGACGGGAGAATGATGATTTCAGACCTCTTGGCAAAGCTGATCCCGGCCTTCGGCTGCTGGCAGGAGCTGCCCGCAGTGTAAATGGGTAGCTGGCTGGCGTGCAACGCGGTTCCTGCTCAGGACTCAGCTGGAGAGCAAAGGCAGTCCTGTTGCCCGAGGGGTTCGCGTTCATTTTGGTTCTTGACCGCAATCACGGCTCAGGGCCTTGGTGTTTGTGCCCACAGCATGTCAGTCAGCTAAGCCACGAGAGCTGCAACTCTGTGCTTACATACCATGCACATCCCTATGGGTATGTCTGTATTCTGAGGTGGTGAGGTATATTTTGAGAAAAATGGCTTGACTTCTGCTCTGTGATACTTTTATTTATTTATTTTTGAATGACTTACTCTTCCCAATCACAACACCTAGGAGAAAAGAGAAATAAAGTGCTGGAGGAATTCAGTCTGGACTGATAATGATGCGACAGATAAGAAATCCGATAATGTTCTGTAACTTAGAAAGATCTCCTTCCCAGGTCATTGGGAGGTCTGAACCCTTTTAGCTAGATAAGGCAGAATCTCTGCTCCAGTCTCTACAGGAGACCATGGGTAGTTTTAGCAGGGTGATATCAGGCAGTCTCGTGACAAAATAGTTCCTCGAAGCATAGGAAAGTCCAGCTGAAAAAAACCCCAGCTGATAGTGCTTAAAATGGTGAGTGCAGTCAGGCTTCTCTTCGGAGACTTGTGTGTGATCTGTTTTTCTAGAGATGTTGAAATCTGTAAGATCAGCAGGAAAAAGCTCTGTTTCAGTGTTTCAGAATGTAATCGGAGGGGAATTTCTGTTCCCTTTTTCTAGGATGCGGATCATCAGGTGGCAGTTTGGTGGCTTCTGCTTCTCCCAAACAGCTGGGGCTATGTGAGCAGCTTAAAGTTAGTTTTGCTTAAAGAACAAGTGAAATGGTTTTAAAATGCACGCAGGCCATTATGACAGCTGCCTCCTAAAATTCCTGCTGTACTCAGACCTTTCTTTCTTTTTCCCTTCTTTTCCTCAGGCGACACGGATTATGGTTCCGGCTGCGGAGACTGATAATCTGGCTGCTGGGAGTGTACATAGCCATCCCGTTTCTAGTCAAGCTCTGCCCTGCTATTCAGGCGAAGCTGGTCTTCCTGAACTTTGGTAAGTGACTCAGTGTGGGGTGGGTGAAGGGAAGGAGTGCCTTCTTTTGTCTGCTGGGGCTCTTCCCCGCTGCGTGTTGCAAGCTACAGCTTGCGAAGGATGTGAACTTTCACAGGTTGCAAGTTCTCCAGACCCTGGGTTGGGGAGAGCCTTCTCTGTGGCCCTGGTGGTCTCTGCAGTGGTTTTAGTACAAATACAGTGACCAAACTGGAGCCAGCTTTCAGGCAAAATGGTTTCCTTCAGGAAAGGTGTGCAATACTTTGGAAAAAAGAGTTCAACAAAGTTACAAGGAAAAGACAGCAAGCAAGTGAAATAAAATCCAGTGCATTGTTTTCCAGGCCATGACTCTTCACCTGAAAGCATTTTAGCAGGATGTGTTGGTTGGGGCAGAACAGAAGAGGCCTGTTCACACAGTCACACTGAATGTTTTCTTTGTGTCTGTTCAGCCTTTGCATTTGGTCCAGCTGGCTGCGCAGCGGCTCTGGTGAGCTCAGTTGGCTCCCAGGGGAAGCTCTAGGTATCCACAGGGTGGAAAACGACGGAGAATCACTGCATGAGGGATGCCTCTTCGCAAGCTAAATTTATCTTTTAAACCTTGCGTGCGTTTTGTAATGAACTTTGGAAAAATCTCTTCCTTTGATTGAAGAAACTGTGGCTGGGAGTTTGCCCTTGTAGGGCTTTGTTGGGTCTCCCTGAAGTTCCTGCCTCTCTTTGTTCCCAGGTGATGGAGATGATGGTCCCGCACTGTTCTCTCAGTAGGCTTTGCACTGATACCTCTGCAGTGCCGTTCCCACTGCTGCATGTCATGGCAGTTGCCTTTTTACTTGTAGCTACTCCCATGAAAAACTATTTGCCTTAATAATTTTGTGGAAAGCCCACTCATTAGAAGCATGCTGGCAAGGTTGAGTAATTCTCTGCTGGAGAGTGGTATTTCTCCTAAACCTCCTCAGTACAAGCCAATGCTCTTCCCCCATCTTTTTATTCCCCTCTTTGTGTAGTTTAGGGTTTGCTTCTCAAACCTTTGCGTGCGAGCAAACATACTGGCACAGGTACAGACTTTCAGTCTAAGGGGCTGCATTCCATGCGAATGTCAGCTGTTGTCTGCCTGGGTTTGTGTGCCCAGGGGTTTTGAATATCCCCAGAGAAGGAGACCCCACAGCCTCTCTGGGCAGCCTGTGCCAGCACCCTGTCACCCTCACAGTAGAGAAGTTTCTCCTCACGTTCAGATGGAACTCCCTGTGTGCCAGTTTGTGCCTGTTGTCCCTTGTCCTGTCACTGGGCAGCACTGAAAAAAGCCCGGCCCCCTCCTTTTGGCAGACTGCATATCCTCCCCCAGGGCTCGGTGTTTGACACAGTTCATCTTACTCTTGCACCACAATGGCAGTGTGGTGCCTGCTGTTATAACGCCGCATCTCCTTTAGACTGTTTTTATTGTAGAGGCTGAAACCACATGCCATCCTGAGCCACATTACACAATAACACTGGGCTGCACCCTTGTCCCAGGTGAGTTGTCCCACTGGTAAATTCCATTACTGCAAACAATCAAACGTTTGCCAAATCAGCTGACTCACTGCAGTGATACACCAGGAGCGGCCGTCATGTGCCTGGGAGGCTGGCAGAGCAGACTGGGCAGGGATGGTTCAAGATGGGTCACAGGAGCTGTGTCTCCCCCACCTCTTCATTTTGCCCCGCTCTCTGTTTGGTGTGCTTGGTTTTATTTTTGGTAGTTGCTTGTGTTTTCATACCTTGGTGTCTTTGATGTTCATATTTTAGTCACAACTGCAATTCAGTTCATCCTCTCATATTAAAAGAATAAGGACACCTCAGCACAGTGGGGCAGTTCATACAACTCTCCAGTGCCTTGGTAAAGCTGTTTTGTAGGAAAATGAAGGTAAAAATTAAAAGGTTTCATATTATTTGCCCCCCCCCCCC
>VXAV01009334.1:38637-66759 GCA_013399715.1 Alectura lathami | reverse complement strand
ATTTTTTTTTTCCCCCCCCCCCCCCCCCCATTTTTTTCTGTATTTCAGTGAGGGTCCCATATTTCATTGACTTGAAAAGACCACAGGACCAAGGTTTAAACCACACCTGTAATTATTACCTTCAGCCAGAGGAGGATGTAACCATTGGAGTCTGGTAAGGAACCTGCCTCGTGCAGTGTGCTGTGCATCTGTTGTCCTTCCGTTTGCTCTCAGTATTGCATGTCCAGTGTTATTGCTGTGCATGGGACAACCGTTGCCTGCTCTGATTTGTGGATGTTTGTGTTTCTCCCTGCCAAGTGACCGAGTTCACATTGAAAAGTATGCAAATCTCTGGAGCTTGGCTGCACTCAGATCAGTAATGCGTGAGACAACACTGGACAACCTGTGCTTTCTGGGATTTTCATAGTCTGGAATAATGAGGGAATCATACAGGCTCTGCATTACTGCAAAGATCTTGCCTCCATATCAGACCAGACACAAGGGTTTAGAAGTTTGGTCATCCCACTGCTGTTCATAGTTTGTTTTGCAACATAGATGTGGGGGAAGATGGGAAAACAGGATCAAAGCGTTCAGAGTAGGAGGAAGAATATTCTGTGTATAAAACATATGTAAGGTTTGGAGAGTGGGTGAGGCAGGAACATGCCGTTTGCTCTCAACAGAACAAGTGACAGTGTCAGTGCTTGCTTTCCCCGCAAAGATCTCCTGGCAAGGGCAGTTAATTTTAGCTCCTTGCTAACTAAGATCAGCTCAGATGACTGCTCCTTTGTCTGAAAGCTCTGCTCTCAATGCTTGCCACACAATTAGGCCAGCTTCTGCGTATGGTTGCTTTCGGTTGTGTCTCAACACCAGGAGTTCCAGAACCACAGAAAAGGCCCTGCTGGCTTTGAGTAAAAGAGCAGTGAACACCTGGGAAAAAAAAAAATAAAAAAGCCCAGACACCATGTCAGGTGTGAGGGGAAAGTTAGGTCTGTAAGCTGTAGGGTCTGGAATTTTTAGCTGTGTGCACGTACCTTGGACGTGTCCACCAGGGCAGCAGAGGTTCTCCCAGTGTGAGTGTACGTTTTGAATGGGGCAGAGGCATCAGGCTAGGTAAAAATGGTTCCTTCTCTTTGAGCGAGTTTTGCTGCAGGATGTTTCTAGCAGCCGGTTCATTCTTCCCAGGACAGGCTGATTAAACAGTGGCTTATATCTTCACTTGGGCAATTACAGTTTTACCTGTGAAGCTGCTGAATAGTTTTAGACTGCAGCTTTGAGATTTTTTCTTTTCTTTTCTTTTATAGGTATACTGTGTTTCCTTACCAAAATGGGGCTTCCAGCATTTGCTGGCATTACAGTATGTGTGTGATTTGTCTCGATGCTCATCAGATATGTTTTTACTAAATTTGGAACCTTGCTTTAGTTCCAGTGTGAGGTTTCACGTTCAGTATACTTCCGAAACAAAGTCCCCAGCCTGCTTTGTTCATAAGCTTGCTGTTCTTGGGGCAGAACAGTGGGTCCTACAGCTCTTGGGGCTTTTTTCTCCTCAAAAACCCAGTCTGCATGCGTGCAAGTGAATTTTGAATGTCTTCCTGTGTGCTGCTTTGTCCTCTGAACATTTTTATGTCTAGGAAGAAGGTGTGGTAGATGGATTTGTTTTTCTCCCTAGGAGAAAGGCATGTGAGTACTTTACTTAATTCTGATAGCTGCAGGTTGCCCCCTTGTCAACCAGTTGAGATGGTTGTGGGAATGTACTCACTTTCAGCGTTTGTCGTCTAGAGTAATTACCCGGTTTCAGTGTCTGCCTGATCTTTGGCCTGTGGTTTCTCTCCTTCAACTCCACCAGTGCTGAATTCTTTCTAGCAGGCAGCCCATTTATGCTCTCTCCAGAACAGCTGCCAGCTAAAAATTCCTGGCTTTTCTAGGTTATAGCTTTTCTAGCTAAAATGTTACACCTTCAGGAACCTGGTGTCTGAAAACAAAATCCATTATTTTCTCCTCAGACCCTGAACACCTCTCTGTCCTCAAATTGCCTTAGTCAGCTGTCTCTTGCTCGTCAAATGTTCTTTCCAAATCAGCTGACTTTGGTGACTTTTCTGAGTACCTACTGACCTCGCTGTGAATCTTGTTTGTGAGGCATAAGTCTGTTAATTTAAGTAATCAAGCGTCATAAGAGCTGAGGGACTGAGATTCTTCCTCCAGAACAGCAGGAAGTCCAGTAACTGTGCTTCAGATTTGCCTGTGAAGCTTGGTGCCTTGCACAGCCCCGAGTTTTGAAGGCAAGAGTGATGGAGATGAAAATGTAGAGATAACCCCAGTGGCTGGCTTTATACGATTTGTGTGAGAGATGTTTTTAGAAATGTTTCGCATTGGTTGGTTAAGCATAGAAGTTTCATGAAGAATGTGTGAGGAGTGTAATTCTGAGTGAATGAAATGATCAGAGAACCTCAAAATTCCATCCACAGAAACAACAAGGGGATGTACTCTTTCCTTCTGGTTGCAGGCATACGGTCCCTGCGGCCTTATGGAAGAATGCCCGAGGGAAGGACCAGCTGTGGTTCGAAGATGCATTGGGTTCCAGCCATCCTGTAATCCTGTACCTGCACGGCAACGCGGGGACAAGGTGAGACACAGAGCAGCAGCGGCTCTGTTACGGGTTGTGCTTTCCTGTCTTGCCACAGCTTCAACACAGTGATGAAAAAATAATAATCTAAAAGCAGCTTGGTGCTTCTCCTTTCTTTTAAAAGGAAATCGTGTTGTAAGAAATGATGCCGCTTCTATTCTTTGAATGTGAGAATAGATTTATTGTGTTATCAGGGAGATAATGGTCTCTGAATTAAGATACAGGATAGCGTTAGTGCTTCTGTGTATGTGCTTCGAGTGCATTAAGTAAACTTTCCAGTTCCTTTCATGAGCTCATTTTAGTAGTTAACACACTTTGAGGAAGGAAAACCAGATGGAAAGGGGAAGGCAATGTGCCGGTGTTGTTTCATGGTTGCATACATACAGAGCATTGGTCTGGAACAGGAGCACCCCTAAAACTTGTGACTTTGTAGCTGACCATAGCGATCAGCCATGGTTCTCCCAGCTATTTTCCTAGGTGCTGAGAGCCATTGGTGCAGTATGAAGCTGCCTGGATGTTTCTCAGTGTCATGTTTTTCCTGCCACATCTCCACACGGTGCAGAGCTTTAGGTCAGTTGTTAGCACGTGGTCTCCTTTACTAACATGCATCCTTTGAAGAGTATTGGCCCCTTTCTGAGTTTTGAGTGCCTCTTCTTTTGAAGTTGGTGTCTGCTCGTAGATTCTCTGCAAAAGCAGAAGCCCTGCTCAGTTCCGTTGTACCTGTGGTGGTGGTGAAGGCTGGCTGGCCTTTACATTGCAGGAACTTCGCCCTTTTTCACCTGAATTCTTACCTTAGCAGCATTCTTTTTTTGAATAAGGGCGAAGCATGGAAGTTGTGTGCTGTGAGCTGGGAAATGCATGAGCAGCTGGGGCTTTAGAAACTGACCTTGTCTTCTTGTGCTGGCATCCTACAAAGTTCAATCAGATTGTTGCCTTATTTTTCAAACACTGCACGGTTTGTTTCCTTGTCTTTGTTGGGTGTAGCAAATGATACTAATGGAGGCCGTTCTGCAGCTTAATGCTGGTAATTCAGGAGCAGTATCTCCGTTATGTGTGTGCCTGTTGATTACCTCTTGGCTCCCCCAGGCGTTACTGAGATGAGTGCTGAGCTGTGCACTGATTGCATATTCCCCATTTTGCTTGTCTCTGTGCCTTGGAGAAAGCTGGAGTTAACGTCGGCTTGGCCATCTCTGCTTTAGTACCTGGATGATTCTTCATTGCTGGATGTTTCTTCACTGTGCATCCAGGCCATTGTGGAAGGGCTGCTTTATTGCTGCAGGCTGCATCCATAGGGTTCACAAAGCCAGCAGGGCGGGCTGGTTTGGATGCACCACGGGCTTCGGAAAGGGCAGGTTTGGGGGTGGGTTGAAAAGTTCACCTTCACCTGCCATAAAAAGAAAATTAAAGGGAGAAGCTGACTTTTAGCTTGTCCTGCGTAGCTCAGCAAAGCCTTGGTGTCTCCTCCAAGCCCTTGACAAAGCAATTACAGCGTCTCTTCTGTTTGGCATGTTTGTGTTCAGCTGGAGTCCTGGGGCAATGGGGGAAATCTGTCTCTGGAAGCTTAAATGTTGACATGTGGTTGTATTTGTTTATTTATTTATTTATTTATAATCCTCTTCTCTTCCTGAATCACCTTGGCCAGAGGAGGGGATCACCGTGTGGAGCTGTACAAGGTGAGTGCCTGCACACGCTGTCCGCACGGCCGCGTTAACACAACCAGCTTGCACGGCCCTGCAGGCTGCTCCTTACAGCCCGTGCCAACAGGCGGGCAGCCGAGGGCTGTCACTGTTCTCTAGGCGTGAAGTGTGTCTGGGATGGGGTCTGTATGCAGTGAGCACGCTTCTCCATGTTAAAAGGTGTTTCAAAGGTCTTTTCCTTGCTGTTACCTGTCGACTCCAATCGAGCTAACAAGGTTCTTTGCCAAGAATACTTTCACAACACAGTTTATAGGAAAAAATAAAAGCTTTACTTCAACACAGCCTTAATCCGATCATCTATACTAGCACTAATGTACCATTTAAGAGCATTCTTTCATACGTTGCCAGTCTCATGACACCATGCCTCCCCCAGTGTCAGGAAGGTATACATGGTTTGAGGCCAGCTCACGTTCCTCGTGCTCTTCAAACTTTCAAGGTGACTTTTGGGCTTTTTATATGCCCAAAAAGCATTTTACCCAAAGTATTGGGTAGATCCAGCATGAACTTCCCTGGTGGTCAGGGTCTCAGAGCTAGTACTTGCCTAGGCACAGAGCAATTTGTGACAATAAAGTGTTTTCAGGGTTGCCCGTGCACCTGGTTTGCTCATGAGTTGTCAGTGAGAGGCCAGTCAGCCCGCAGCTCCCCCTTCCCATGGCACAGTGCTCCGTGTGAGTGTTGCCACCTCAGGTGTTGAAGGCTTCCTACAGGCCACAATGAATTTCCCAGGTGTAGCACAGGGACCTGTTATGTGAGAACAGGCAACTTAGTTGCCTCGGTCTTTTGCCTAATGACTTCTGTGGTCATTTTCTCACACACAGTGTCTTGATCTGATGTCACGTGTTTCAAAGAGCCATAATTACTTCCGCTGGGTTATTTCAGAGGGATTTGAGTCTGTGTTCTCCCTGTAGGCTTAGCTATCATTTCTTTGTCTTTCTAATTGGTGTTGGTGTTGGCATTCGTAAAGATTTATTGCAGTGCAGCTCCTTACACAAGATCCCCTGCAGTAAATTCTTTTGAATTCAGGTCACCTGGAAATGCCTCAAGGAGGCAGGTGATGCTTCTTCTAGGAAACAACCGTGTGCTAAGCTACTGGAGGTTGGCATATGACAGCTGAGGAGACTGTCACGTATGGTGACCTAGCTGGTTGTTTTTCTGGGAATCAGAATGCTGCAAAGCGTTTTGTGCTGGCCAAGACAGGACAGCAATCCTTTCATTCTGCCTTTCAGCTGCTGCTGCTTGCAGGCTGGAAGCAGCAGGGGAAAGCCCTCCAGAAGAGCCTCGGAAGGGAAATAGTAACTGGAGAGGTCTGGCCTTTCTTCCCAAGTGACTGATTGCTGTGAGCAGCTTTTCTCAGCAGCAGCACTGAGAATTGAGACTGTCACTGCTGCCCAGAGCCTGTGAGCAGCAGGTGTCTGAAACTGTCACTGCCTGAGCGGATGCATGTTTGATCAGAAGCAGCAACAGCAGAGAAGGAGCCAGCTGTGGAGCAGTAACAGATACAAACTCACCCTGAGGGGCATGCTTTCCTCCAGTCTGGACACAGGGCCAGTTATTCTTTGCTCAAGCCTGGTTTCCAGTTCCTGCTTACCACTGTCTGTAACACAAATCGTCTCAACAGAGCAGCTGTAAGGGTTTAGGTGTATATGTTTAAGCCTCTGGAACCTGAAATAGGCTTCTCTGTGTTGAGCTAACATGTCTGCAGGTTTGAGTAGTAGAAGTAGAGTAGAAGCAGCTGTGCTGTTTCACTGGAAAACCTGAAAGCTTTTGTAGAGGAAACACTCATGGGGTATTTGCAGATCTTGAGGGCAAGGCTGCTGGGGGTAGATCTACATCTCAGCTGGCCGATATGGGGTCCAGGAGGCCAATGGGGTAAAGCCAGGAAATGTCACTGTTGAAAGCCCTGCGCCTGCTGTACCACAAAGCTGAAGTTGCCCCTTTGCCATGTTGGGGTGGTGATGTTGTGAATCAGCTCCCTGCACCCTTGGCCTGAGGCAGGAGCACGGCTGCTCTGGTGGTCTCTGTGATGGGTTTCTGTGTTTGTCTCCCTTCCAGGTCCTCAGCTCCCTGGGGTACCATGTGGTCACGTTTGATTATCGAGGTACGTGGGCTTCTTTTGGTAGGAAACGCTTTTAGCTGTCAGCTGTGTCCCCCCCCCCCCCTTTTTTTTTTTTTTAAAGCAACAAAGTAGTTGCTGCTTTAATTTTTCTTTTTTTATTTTTTCAAATGTCAGGGGGACTCATTTTATAAACACTTGCTGCCAGCTAATTAATGTGGTTACTGGTTGTTTATTTTTTTCAAAATCCAAAAAGCTTCCAGAAATGCAGTTTCGAGGTCTTCCCCCTGCTCTTTTTGTTTCCCTCCTGAAAAGATATGCCAGAAACTGTTCCACTTTATTCTTCCTGTTGTATCTGAAGGTCCCCAGCCTGTGGCTGCTGTGAGAAGAGACAGCACTCCCACTCCCTGCTTGGCACATGGAAGTTTTCTGTGTGTAGCACAGAAAATGAGTGCAGCTAGATTGCCAAGCAGCAGCTTTGGCCTGGCCTCAGGCCCTGCGTCCTGAGGTCCAGCTTGGGACACAAGAAAGATAAAAGAGTGCAAATGAGTCAAGGCACAATTAGTTTAGAGTTGGTTCTTTTCTCCCCTTTCGATCTCACAGGTGAGACGTGGTTGTTCTGTGGTGTGTAAGCACGTGCTGCGGTGCTGACAGTGCAATGGAGCTGTATTAGATGTTGCAGATGTTTCTGATCTGTAAGCCATTTCCAGAAATCTTGAATTTATTTCATAAAATGACTCTAAAGCGTAAGAAATTGCACAAGAATTAAAGCAAACTCCTCAAGATTGTTATAAGATGCTGCTGCTGCTCCACAAAGACTGATATCTTTGATAAAAGTCCTATTTTTTGATACTCTGTTTGATCTCACAGAGGCAGTGAGCTAGTCTCAAGTTCCTGCAAAGCTGAGGTATCTGTCGGCTCACTGCTAACATCCTAACAGAAGTTGTGAGCATTTTGCAGCTCTGTGCCACCAGCAGTTGAGCATCTGCTGCTCTTTTCCCCTTCTTAGTGTACATAAGCCATGGCAGCTCTGTAGTGCCACTAGTGGTACATGAAAGATATTGACCCACGGCAATTTTGTCAAGAAGGCATCCGGGAGAGGTTTATTTGTAGGAGCTTGCCCTGGTTTTCAGTACTGCTGGCAGCCACTTCTCTGGCTGCTCGGTAGGTGTCAGAAGGGATGTGGGATGCCTCCTGCTCACCATAGGGTTTGTGGACGTGCTGTAACAGGGACAGGGCCAAAGCAGTCAGGAGGGTGGAAAATTGCTGGAGGGCATTGATTGAACAGCATGGGCGAGCTGATGTTCCACAGCTGGGTGTTTATTGTAAGGATCCAGTTCTTAAGCTGCTAGAGACTGGGCGTACAGGTTGGTTACGTGCATATACAAAGCAGCTGAGGTTGGGGAGCTGGGCTGTTGCAGATGGGGAGATGCAAGAACACAGTGGGGCAGTGGCTGAGATCCAGCTCTTGGTTTTGCTGTTGACCCAGCCCGCAAAGGCTCCCTGGCAGCCAGTAGTTGCTTGTTTCAGTGGCTGCTGGTCAGCCAAGGCTTTGAACCCAAGCCGTAGAAGCGCACAGTGAGACAAGCAGGAACTGTCCCTGTCCCCGGCCTTTGCAGGTGTGCTGCATGGGCAGAGCTGGCTGTGCCGAGCAGCTCGTGCAGTTCGCAGAGGGGCTGTTTGTGTTCCAGGCTGGGGCGATTCCATTGGCAGCCCATCCGAGAGGGGGATGACCTACGACGCCCTTCACGTCTTCGACTGGATCAAAGCAAGGAGTGGGGACAACCCTGTCTATATATGGGGACACTCCTTGGGCACAGGGTAAGCATCTAAGCCCAGTGGGACTTAGCAGCTTCCAAAAAACATCAGGCACTGACCTTGGATGAAGGTGCTGCTTGCTGTAATCCCCAGGCTGGCTTGGCTGGGAGTCTGTGGCATAATTGCTGCAGAGCAATTCCCCTTTGCACTCTGCAGAGTGAGGAGGGCTACAGTGAATGACTGTGCAGGAATTGATCTTGAGCCTTCGTTGCCCAGAGGGAGATGCTGGAAAACAGGCACTTAGAACATGATGCTGGCTGATTAATAGGAAAAGAAGGTGGGGCTGCACTGATCTCTTCCTGTGGCGAACCTCTGTCTGCATTTGTCTTCCAAAGCAGAAAGCTTGTGTGATATTCCGACCAGCCACACGTGCATGCAATTTTCCCTTACAATATGCTCGCAAAGGGTCTGTGCCAGGCTAACACCCGTTGTTCTTCTTTGCAGAGTCGCAACAAACCTAGTGAGGCGCCTTTGCGAGCGAGGTGAGTCTGGTGGGCTCTTCACCTGGCCCAGGTCCTGCCCACGTCCCACATTTCGCAGCTGTTTGCGGCCATGACAGGGCTGACCTTGGTGTGGCGTGGCGGCAGCTGCGCTCACGAGGCAGGCCCTGAGCCCTGCCCTTCAGCACGTTGCCTTTGGCTTTTCAGAAACACCCCCGGACGCCCTGATACTGGAATCTCCCTTCACCAACATACGGGAGGAGGCGCGAAGTCACCCCTTTTCCGTGGCAAGTACACAGTGGTGCTGGCAGCAGTGGTCTGTAATTGCATGCTGGAAATTAACCTTCAGAAGTGATGCAGCTGAGCTGCCTGCCTGCTCAGAGGGGCACAGGGGTGTTTACAAATGTCAGGAGTGAGGGCCTGTGCTTAAGGTAGCTCTTAGGACAATCAATGTAATTAGTAATGCTAGAGTAGTGCGTGGAGCCTGGTGAAAGAAAACAAACCGGGATCAGAAAGGGCAGTAAATGCAGAGATGGGAAGATGGAGAGCAGCCAGCAGCCAAGGGGTGTTACAGGGATGGCAGCGGCCTGCCTCTTACAGCTCTTTGTGTAACTGGTGCCTGCCACTAACACAGACTTTTACTTTCAGATATACAGATACTTCCCTGGGTTTGACTGGTTCTTTCTTGACCCCATCACGACAAGTGGAATTAAATTTGCAAATGATGAGAAGTGAGTGCATTCCCTGTTTGCTGGGGTTTCAGCCCTGGCTGCAGCGAGCCAGGGCAGGCATCAAGGAGCAGACTGCGCTCTGCTCTTTTTTCCTCCAAGCATTGTACTTGCTGAAGGGATTTCAGTTGCTCTTGCACCTCTGAATGCAGCACAGCTTTGCACTGTGGAGCTTTTTCTTTTTTAATTGGTCTTAATGAGGAGAGATGCAAAAGAGAGCACACAGACTACTAGGGGACATGCTAATTTGATCCTTGTGATTTATGCTTTTCAAGTGTGCATTGCACATTAAGCAGCAGCTTCAGGGCGTTAAAGGTTTGGGATGAGTTCTCTAGTGTGCATTTGCATAAGCTACCCTCTGCACAATAACGCCTGCTTTCACTGAGCCTTTCATTTAAGAGCCTGAGCATTTAGGAGCTTGGTCTCCAGTACTGAAACCAAACCAGAGCTCCGGGACTGCACTTTGCCAGTGGGGTGAGCCACTTTGGTCTGAGCAGCAAATGGATCTTCCAAGGATGCCTTTTTCTAGTAAATTTTCTGTGGATCAAATTAATGTTGCCCATGTAATAGCGTTTTCAAGACCTGAACTGCAGGCGATGACCCACAGAACACGTTTGTCATCGCAGTTTCCTTGCACACCCAAGTGTGTCGGTGTTAGGGTGCCAGGAGCCTGCTGGGGGTCAGCCCATGCTTCCTAGCACTGTGTGCTGTACCGGGGCCTTGCAGTATTGAGGCATGCTTTGCATGCTCGGTTTTTAACTGGCTATGGCTGACACCAGTACGGGGCTTTTTGGGATGGAAGTAGTTTTGGGCAGGGAAGAAAATGTCCAGTCAACCTGCTCCTGATTGCCTGAGCGCTGGTGAATCTGCTTTACAGTGTGAAATACATTTCCTGCTCCCTGCTCATCCTTCACGCTGAGGATGACCCGGTGGTGCCGTTTCATCTGGGAAAGAAGGTAAATGTGGAGCACTGCGAGCTGACCTGGTGGAAGGGACTGGTGTGCACAGAACGGCACCCCAGGGTGCTCATAAAGCTGGGCAAAAAGGCAGCAACAGGAGGGTGTACGTAGGACCTCCAGGCTCTGTGCTGCTGGAGATGGTAAATCTATAGTGAAGCCAAGCTAGAGCTAGCAAAGGTGGCCAAGCCAGGGCCCATAACCCAGCCCTGAGAGGGGTGGCTGGTTTGGGGGGTGGGTAGCTGATTTGGAGCAACACGTGTCCCTCACCTCCTTCCCCTCGGACCCAGCTTTACAACATTGCTGCCACGTCGCGGAGTTTCCGAGACTACAAGGTGCAGTTCGTTCCATTCCACACAGACCTCGGCTACCGGCACAAGTACATCTACAGGAGCCCAGAGCTACCTCGAATACTGCGGTAACGGCACGGCTCACCAGGGGCTGCTCCAGCATCGGTGGGGGGACGCGCCCGGGGCTCCGGGTCAGCGCTGTGGCACGCGCCCGGGAGCAAGAGAAGCGTAGCAGGTGCCTCTGTTGGGCAGCTTTTCTGAAAACCCGTTTGTCTTCCACAGTGGCTGAGACCCTGGGGCTGGCTTAGCACAAAGGCAGAGTTCTCTGGTGTTAGGAAGGGGAACAGCAGAAAGCTGCTGTGAGCCGGATGTTCTGGAGGGGCTGATTGCAGAGCAGCTGCTTCTGCTGCCCGCGTTTGCCTCTTCTAGTGGGAGCCACTGATGGGCGGGAGCAGAGCTCACTGCTGCTTTCTGTACCTGCGAGTGCTTACGCCCTTGTATTTGCCAGGGAAATGGGAGACCTGCAGGCTGCAGCATCCTCGGGAGTGCAGGAGGGCTGAGAGTCACTGCTGTCTTGTTTCTTTTCCTAGGGAATTCCTGGGAATACCCGAGCATGAGCATCATCACTGAAGACTGGCTGCTTGGCAGCATGGAGGTTTTCCTTTCTTTTTTCTTCCTCTCTCTCCTTTTCCTCCCCTCTCCCCGTGGCTCAGCTGCCATTCTTCCATCCCTGGCACTGGAGGAGGTCAGGGGTTCCCACTCCGGTCCTGATGTGCACCCTTGGCAACTCCAGCTCCCGGCATCAGCATCTGTGGTGGCAGAAGGAGGACGGTGTTGGCTTCTTTTTTTGTCGTGGATGGAGGGGTGACAACCCAGGAGCTGGTACCAAACAGTGGAAAAAAAGTAAGCACAACAGAGCCTGGCCAATCCAGCGTGGTGCTGCTGAGGACTGACATTCCTTGGACACGTGTGTCATGACCAAGGGTGTTTCTTTCACTTTTAAACACTGCTGCTGTTTTTTTGGATCACATAGAGACTCATTTGTAGGCGAATGGCTTTTGCCGTGTCTCCATACCGCAGTTGTCTTGAGTTTGAGGTGTTTTCTCTCTAGGAAATACATGTTTTGCCTTCCCTTTTCGCTAAGTAGCTGTAATTACAAATGCACTGAAGATCCAGGCGGGGAGCGGTGCTTTAATTTAGCTCTTCAGTCACAATGTGGTGCAAGTGTTGGGCTAATTGCACACATCTGGAAATAAATTCAAAGATTTTTTTGTTTGGTTTTTCCTTTTCAAACACTATTTAGTGGAAAAGATTAATGCCCCTTTATCTTTTCTGTACACTTTTTTGCTGAACAACATTTCTATTCCCATCTCAGTGGAGCTCCTCCCCTTCTTCACGTGCACTTTTTATTAGGACTGAAGTGATTTATGTAGATGAAGTACAGACTTGGGGGTTTAAACTGGAAAGCGTGAGGTTGTTTTGCCCGACCTCCCACTTCCAAGAACTTGGGCCCAGGATGTGGGAGTGGATGTCTTCCATTCTCCTCCTACACACCTGGACAGATACGCGCTTCCTTTGGGCAGGAAGGGCTTTTTTTATTATTATTTTTTTTTAATATTTCTTTTTCCCTCGTTTACTTTTTAATTCCTTAGATCAGGTTTTCCTGCTCCTGGTGTGTTCCTCTGTAGTGAAAAGCAGGCAGTGGTACACAGTTCTTGTTGCAAAACCAAGTCTGGGGCTCCTCCCCACCTCCTTCCTGCGCTCTGGGCACCACGGGCACTTTCTCAGCCCATCTCTGCCGTGGTTGGAGCACGCTGGCCAGGAGACAGAAGTGGGAATGAGCTCACCTCTGTGGGGAGACATCCTGGGGATGTTCTTGCCATGCTTCGGGCTACAACAGGGCCTCTTTTATGCCACTGCTGAGTTCTGCACTGAGAGGGGAGAGGGTCTTAGGCTGACTCGGCAGCGACTGGCTGGGGACCTGGCCCTGACCAGGCTCGAGGTAATTCCAGGTGCTGGAGGTTTAGTCAGTGGTGCTCAGAAGCGAGTCGTGCTGTCTGAAGGGTCCATTCAGGGGTGTACAACGTAGTAGAAACTGCTCGGCATGCATCCAAGTTATAGCTGCAGACTCATACTAGTTGCAAAGCAGACAGTAGCTTGTTCTTGTACTGAGATTCTTCTGCCATAGCGTGGTTATCCCTGAAGTTTCTGACCCATGATACTCATAAGCTAACCGTGCCACTTAAATTATGTTTAATGCACTTGTATTTATTGCACTGACAGAAGAGAAACACTCACTTGGCTCTGCAGAGAGGGACCTCCACATTCCAGCTAATGCTGGTGGCTGGCTTAGGGCGAGGTGCGGCCAGACGCTGGCTGCCTTCCTCCCCTGGGGCAGAGCTGGGGCTCGGCACCGAACTGCTGGTGTTGGCGATCCCAACGCCTCCATTCCCATTTGTAGGCCAGTGGTATGCTTGGAAATTGAAATGTTTATCTCAAAGCAGTGTAGTTTTAATAAAGGCATTGACTGCTGATCGCTTCAGCTTCACCTGTTTCACCTGGCGAGTTTTTGGGACTTTTTCCCCAGTTGGGCAGGCCAGCTGGGTGTGTGGCAGTGCTGCAGTGGGGCTGTGGGATGGGAGATGGGCTTGCAGCTGAGTGCAGGCAAGTCTTTGTGGCAGAGCTGCTGCCTGCTCTGGCTGTGAAGCCGAGGCTCTGCTTCTCCTTGGAACGGGGGAAACACGAGCTGCCTGTGGGGTTTCAAGCGCAGGAGCCCTGTGTGCCATTTGTAGGACAAACTCAGGACCGCAATCCCCACCCCAGTGCATGTGGCCAACATGCGGGGTGCAGGGAAATGGCTGTGCCCCAGCTAGCCCAGTGCAGCCCTTGGTACCACCTCCCTCCTGCTCACCCCACATGCTGGCAGGAGACACTGAGCTGCGGTGGGCGTGCTGTGCCACGACAGTGCCAGCACCCCAGGCACCGCGTCCCAGCACAGCTTCTGGTGGCATGGAGTCGACCTGTTGCAACCTGAAACCACGAGCACGGAGCACCTACACATCAGCCCCAAGGCAAACCAACAGGTGTTGTGGTTGTTTTAATGAGCTGGTGTCACACAGGAGCACGGGTGCACTACATCGAACTACAGGAGTTACACTGACCCCGGCATCACAAGGGACACACAGAGCACCAGCACCCAGCTGTGGAGGGACAGGGGAGCTGTAATGCACTGTCTCTGCATGGGCAGCACACGTTAGGGGCCTCAGGGCCCAGCAGGGTCAACTGCGCAGCTGGCAGTGGCAAGTAGAACCTGTTCCATGCTAAAAAGAAAAAAAACCCTGGAGTGGTTTGGCTACTGGGCTTTTAATTAATAGGTGTAGGAGGAGGCTACAGCAAGCTCCGTGATCCCAGGTGCTGATCCCTCTCCTTTTGGACTTCAGTGAATGAAACTGGCAACCACACCGGAGGCAGCTGACTGAACACCCAGCCCCGCTCTCTGGAGGTGTTACTAGGGAAGGGCAGACAGTGGCCTCTCCCTCCCATTTGGGCTGGCACAGCCCCTGCAGGAGGATGCAAGGCACTCCATGCCGTCTGCACCTGCTTGTGGGGCAGGGAGGCCAGGCCAGGCTGCATGCAGAGGGAGGGAAGGATTGAGCTGGAAATCCCTTGTTAAGCGTGGAGCACAGTTGCAGAAGACTTATCTGTGGTTGTCTTACTAAAAGCAATACGCAGCACGTGCAGGCTGGATATATGGGTACTAACACAGGGTCCTTTCTCCTCTCTCCCAGCTCCTGTTCCTCAGTCAGGGCTCCTCCTCAGAGCATCCTTCTGCCCCACTGAGGGAAAGGCCTTGTTTCTGCAGAGCCAAGCCCATCCGGCTGGCGGTGAAACGCAGGTGAGCCCTCTGGGCTGGGAACACACCCCTCCTTCCTTCCCTCTGTGCTTGCATCAATCCCGGGGCAGGTTGGGCGGGGGGATTTTGGTGGAGGATGGCTCCACACCCCAGATCTCCTGGGCATACTCCGTGATGGTCCTGTCGCTGGAGAACTTGCCCGAGCACGCGATGTTCCTGATGACTTTCTTAGTCCACTCCCGGGGGTCCTGCAAAGAGGAGAGGCTGGTGTAAACGTGGTGGTGTGGAGCTGCTGAAGCGTCAAAACCCGCCTCACCCTAGGTCCATCTGCTCTCCCCACTGTGCCACCATAGCCGAAGACCCCCCTACCTCCACCTTGGTCAGGGGAAGCCCTTACCATGAACAGCTGGTCCACCTGGCCTTGGCATTTAATGTAGGCTTCATAGTCGGCAAACACCTTAAACCTGAAACCCGAAGCACAGAGTAAGGCCAGAGTTTGCCCACTGCAAGGTGCCAGTCTGGTAGGACTGAGGAACACAGACATCTTCCTCTGGGCAGGCAGGGCTTAGCCCCAGCCAGTTGGGAAGAAGACTTGGGCAAAGAGGCCACCAAAGGGGAGAGGATGCTTGCCAGGACTCACCTGTCGTGGTGCATGAGCATGTTGACAACGTCTCTGAAGCACCCGGGGTCTCTTGGGGAGAAAAACCCGCTGCTGATCTGGTCGATGGCCTGCCGCAGCTCCGGCAGGCGCTCATAGTACTCCCGCGCGTTGTACCTGCACGCGGAGCAGGCAGAGAGGGGCTGTAGCGACTGCTGCTCTGCCTGGGGCCCAGCACCCAGAGAGCAGGACCTGCTGGCACTCGTATCTAGGGCAGGGAAGGATACTGTGCGGCTCCTGGGTGAGGGGCCTTGTTCCTGGGGCTGTGGCCATCGGAGCACCCTGCCAGTGCCTCCAAGACCAGTCACGGTGCCAGACGCACTCTGTGCCCAAGCTCGTGTCCTGTTCACAGCCACTGTGCTCTGGCTGAGCCACCCAGACTGCATCCTTGACCCAACAGCCACTGACCAGCCCAGAGCAGAGGGCTCCCTGCCAGAGCTCGGCACCGTTCCCCACCTGACAGCCCCTGGCACGCGCTTCACTCTCCCCAGCACCAACCCCTGGCGATCCAAGGCTTCCACGTCCTCCACCCGCATGCCAAAGATGAAGAGGTTTTCTTCACCCGCCTCCTCGGCCATCTCCACGTTGGCCCCATCCATGGTTCCGATGGTGAGGGCCCCGTTCAGCATGAACTTCATGTTGCCGGTGCCCGAGGCCTCCGTGCCGGCTGTGGAGATCTGCTGGGAGAGATCCGCTGCCGGGATCACTGCCGGGTGCAAGAGAGGTGGGAGTTAACCCTTGGCATGCTGCAACTCCCGCCCAACTGGGCCCAGGACAGCAGAACAACTCTGGGCATCTGCTAGCGAGCCTCCTGACCTCTCAAGCTCAGCCCACACAGCTCAGTTTAGAGGCCAGAACCAGTTAACAACGGCCCAACTCTGCCATGACCCCATGCTGCTTCTGCCACTCCTGCCCTACATAAAGCCCCAAAGCTCTCAGGCCCTTCTAAGGGACAGCCAGATGACCTGCTGTGACAGCCCCAGGCCAGCCAGCTTCTGGGACATGCCCACCTCCTGACACCTGCTTCCATGAGATCAAGACATACCTTTCTCAGCTAGGGATACCCGGTAGTTCTCCAGGAAGATGACCTTGAGCTTGTCCCCCACGTAGGGATCGTTGTTGATGACCTCACCGATGGACGTGATGAGTTTGATGATCATCTTGGCCATGTGGTAGCCAGGGGCTGCCTGAAGAAGAGCAGCCCAGAAAGGGTGAAGGCTTTTAAGGAAGGCAGAGCATGAGAGGTGCCAGAGCGGGTCCTCGCTGTGGGGAGAATCTGGGCCTCACCTCTGCTGTTCACATGGATCAGCAAAAACACCCTACTGGGAGGAGTCCTGAGCCACAGGGAAAGAGTGATGGGGCCCTGTTCAGTCCAATTACTCCATGACAGTGCTTCCTGAAGAGCCCACCAGCACAGCCCCATGCTGGCTACCCCACAGCAGGCCCAGCAAAGCCCCCAGGACGGGACAGCAGCTTCCCCACATCTCTGCCAAGCCACGCGTGCACCGAGTCTGGAAGGCGCTCTTACCTTTCCTCCGATCATAATAGTCCTAGGCACGAAGGATTTGGATGGGTCACTCCTGATGCCTGAAAGAGCAGGGCACAGTACAGCTGAAGCAGAGACTGAACTGCACAGAGCTCACTGTTGCACCAAACATGGGCTGGGATCCCAAGCCATGTCATGTGGGCCCAGCAAACCTGCAGGACCCTGAAGCCCAACCAGACATCTGCCAGCCTGACACAGAGCTGCAGTGACTTGCCTCCCCTTGGGAATGGGCAGGGGGATGCAGCACACGCTTGGCAGTGGGGTTTTAACTTGCACCAGGACAGTCCTAACACCTGCACTACAGGTGTGGGGGTGCCCTGGGCCCCTGCTGTGCTGGAGATGGGGGCTGCGAGCTTTTCCTCAGAGCTCCGCAGGACCCTTCAGCACTGTCCTCCTCCTGGAGGAGACGTCCGTCTTGACAAGAGGGCACGGCCAGGCTGAGAAACCCTTGGCCACCAGCTGGCGTACAGGTACACAGGAACACTGGCAGTGAGGGGCTGGTGTGGGGCCCCCCATGACTACCAGCCCAGGCAGGACTTACGGTTGTAGAGGGTGATAGCGTGCAGGCAGTTCAGCAGCTGCCGCTTGTACTCGTGGATTCGCTTCACTTGAACATCAAACATGGACGAAGGGTTGATCTTGACCTTGTAGTGCTCCTCCAAGTAGGCTGAGAACTTCAGCTTGTTCTCCTGGCAAGAAAATCTGATGAGGAGCAGGCATGGGCTCTCAAGACTTGAGTCAGAGCTGAGCGTTGGCTGCCGGGATGTTCCTGGGGGCGCGCTGCCTTTACCCTTCTTCCCCCCTCGCCTCCAGTGCTCGTTACCTGTTTGACTTTCGCCACATCCCTGATGAACGTCTCGTTGTTGATGAAATCCAGGAGCTTCTTCAGCTGGCTCAGATCTGTGACAAAGCCTTCCCCAATTTTCTAAAGGAACAAACCAAGAGAGGGATGTCCCACCTCTAAGGCATCTCACCCTGCCTGCAACCGCACTTCCCCAGCAGAGATGCCACAGTTGGGAAGAGGAAGAGGAGACACTGGACAGGAGCTGTGTATGGCAAGTTGATTTCAAGTTAATTATTCTGCATCGTCAGGGAGCTCACAGTTACAGGGGAAACGGAGCACTTGGAAAAATCCAACTGAGTCCCTCTCAAAGAGCTTCAAGAGGAAGGGTGTGTGCACATGTACCAGAGCCTCCTGGCAGAAACTGATGGGCAGGACAAAAATTATGTTCAGCTGCAGGAAGTTGCAGTTCATCCCCACGCTCCAGATGCTCACGACTCACCTCGGCGATAACATCGGCCAGTCCCGGGTTGCAGAGCAGAAGCCAGCGCCTTGGCGTGATCCCATTTGTCTTGTTCTGAAATTTCTCCGGCTCCAGCTCATAGAAATCCTTGAATCTGGAATATCAGGGAGCAGGAGCCACACTGAACCACTCCCCACCACCCAGAGCTTCAGCTGCCCCCCATACACACTCCTGACTCTGGGCAATCTTTGCTGATCTCTGTACTACCACGAACTCTCTCTACTGCCTCTCACCCCTTCCTCAGCTGCTAAGGGTTTCACCAGCTCCAAAGGGAGATGAGCTAGACCTTGCACGCACTCAAGAAAGATGCTCTCTCCACCAGGACAACCAAAGCAGGCCTTGATACCCGTTTGCTCCAGCCAGACCCCCAGGCTCGCAAGAGAAACGAAGAGGAGAGGGGAGGTTTGTGCATGCCATGGGTGTCCCCCAACTCACACTGAATTCTTCACGATGTCGGAGTGAATGCGGGCCACACCATTGACAGCATGAGAGCCGATCACACAGAGGTGCGCCATGTTGATGCGCTTGCAGTCTCCTTCCTCGATCACCGACATCCTCCGGAGACGGTCAATGTCTCCTGGGTACAGAGCTGCCACACGCTGCAGGCAGAAACAGGGGTGTCAGCGACCCAGCTGTAGGGCCTGGGAATGTTCCTGTCCTAAAAGACAGCTGGAGCAAGACCCACAGCTCGTGACCAGCCCGGTCCCTTACATCCAGATGCATTTGGTTGAGGGCATAAATGATCTCTAGGTGACGTGGCAGCAGCTTTTCAAACATGGAGACTGGCCAGCGCTCCAGGGCTTCGGGCAGCACGGTGTGGTTGGTGTACGCGCAGGTCCGTTTCGTGATCTCCCAGGCCTGCATGCAGACAGCAGGTTAACACACACGTGCCCGGGCCAAGAGGGGAAGAAAACCCTGTGTAAGGACAGGAGAGCAGCTCCTGCCCCTGCAGGGCATGGGAAGCACCTTCCAGCTCTGCTTACCTTGTCCCAGTCCACCTTCTCCACGTCCACCAGGATCCGCATGAGCTCTGGGATGGACAGGGCAGGGTGGGTGTCATTTAGCTGAATAGCCACCTGCAACACAGACTTGCCGGGCTCAGGTCTGGCAGTGACAGGGCTCTGCCTGTGTCCCAGCACAGCACCCATGGGCTCAGGGTGGGAGCGAAACTCAAATCTCTTTGTACGGCTCACGGACCCACCCCACACACATCCCAGAAACAGACAGAGCCCCCAGGAGCGGAGCTGTTCAACCCTCGCAAGCTCTGCTCCAAATTGCAATTATTATTTTTTTTCCCCCTGGGAAAGTAGGGCCCAGATATCACTTCTGTGTTCCAGCCCAAACTGTACACATGCCCGCACCTGGTCCTGAGCATCCTGCTCTCCCTCACGATGCGCAGGTCTGGCTGAAACACCCCTGGCTATTCTCTGCCCACAGACTCACCTTGTCCGGGAAGGTTTCAAAGCTTGTTCTCACAGGGTCTCGACAGCCAAATTTTGAGGACTTAAAGCGACGGATGATGTCTTGGAGGGTTGCAGCCACCACAAAGTACTCCTGCTTCAGCCGCAGCTCCTTGCCTTCAAAGAACTGCATGGGGGGAAAGCACAGACATCAGCGCTGCAGCTGCCATCCCTGATTGGCAGCCCAGCCCCTGGAGATGCTCCTACCCCATCTGCTGGGCTTCCCCCTTACGTGTTCTGCACCTTGTCAGGCCAATTGCAGATGGCCCCATGCTGCCTCTCAGCAGGCAGCAGTGGTAGGGACTGCCAAGGGGTTCCACATCCCAAGCATGGGCCAGAGATGCTACAGCTCCAGGGCTGGGGCTGCTTGCCCGGGATGTAGCCTGCTGCTCATAGCTGCCTCCAGAGGGCAACAGAACCTGCAGCATGGGTCCCGCTCCTACAGACCAAGCACAGCTCCCTCCCTTGCTGCAAGACCCTTTACAGGGCTCTTGGAGCAAGGATTTTGGATTCCTGGCAATAGCCAAGAGCCAGCGTCATCTACAGACACAGCAGCTGCCTCCCGTGCCTGCCACACATCATGCTGGTCTGTGTTAGAACACTAATAGAAACGAGTGGGTGGGAGTAAAGTGCAGGAGAGCAGCTCTTCCAGCACAGATGCTAATCCACGAATGGATAGTGAGCGCTCTTCCGTTTTGGACACACGGCCTGGGACAATTCCTGGGCTGGAAGCGAGTGCCCTCTCAAGGATGCCTCTGAAATGACAACTGACTTCTGCAAACAGTGAGCCATGGAGGTTGGCAACTGCGGTGAGTTTGACGGAAGGAAGACAGCAGCTGTACAATATGGGCCAGGCTTCGAGCTGCCATCAGTCAGCAGAGACGCTGGAGCCAGCAGAGCTGTCTGTTCGTTGAGGATTACAGAGCCAACCCATTGTATTTAAAATCCTCAAACCAGAACAATAAACAGCAGGTAGCCATGACCTTCCACTGCTTGCAAACACAGCGATAAAACCACAGGAAAGATGATCCCAAGCAGCAGGAAAGCGAAGCAAGAGAGCCACTCACGTTGTCGTTTGGGTACAGGACTCTGGAGATATTTTCTGCCAGGTTTCTGTCCAACACCGCCTCGATGTAGTCACCCACATTGACTGCAGTGAGAGAAACACACACAGCTCTGCAACAGCTGTAGGTACAGGCAGGCCCCCGGCACTGTGCTTTTTCCTCTTGTCTCATAGAGGGTTTTCTAACAGGGACATCAAGGAGAAATGGTGCAGGACAAAGCAGCACAAAGACCACAGTCAACTCTTAAAGGGTACGAAAGGCCCATGCGAAACCCATCTCGTGGCTGCCAGTCAAGAGTTGTGGAGACTTTATGAGGACTCAAGAGACATCACCACCGGTCCTCTGTGTCCCACAAAAGTTCTCCTGACAGGGCTGCTTGGACACACACCTTGGTGCGTGCAACTAGGGAAGAATGAAACTAACTGGTCCCATCTAAAACATTCCCCTTCTGTGCAGCCTAGCAGCTGTTAGTTGCTCAGTGTCTGCTCTTCAGCACGACAACCAGAGCCTTGAAACATGCACTTGAGGTCACACGTAGACCCAAAGGAAAGCAGCAACAAGGTGGGCTGCGCTGCCACTTTCCTTCAGCACTAAGGGATACTGCTGCATGGAAGTGACCCTCCACGGCAGCAGTGGGTTTGCAGCTCATCTGGTGATGCGGAGAACACACTGGCGTATGGACCATCACCTGGGGAAGGCACAGGGCAGGTTTTGTGATGGGGATGGAAGAAGGATGGACGGGTGCACGAGGGTTTGGGAAGCGGCTGGAGGTCGTGTGATGTATGCTCAGCGCTGTGTTTTGGAGGCAGCCAGGAGGGATGGATAAAGCAGGCCAGCACTTACACTCTTGGAGGTTGAAGTCATTGGGAGCTTTTGCTGACCACAGCCTCATAGTGTTGACAGTGTTGTTCTTGTATCCTGGCACCGGTGTGTCGTACGGCATAGCAAGGACTACCTGCAAAAGGACAGCATTCTGCTCAGCAGTGTAACAGCCTCAGAAGGTTCAAAACCTCTCCAGAAAGAATCCAGAGGACACAGACAGCTCCTGGCTGTGGTAGAGATCCCACCTGCACTAAAACACAGCTGCTGAGGTTCACAGACTTGTTTATTATCATGGGCACTTCCAGCACCTACTAGCAAAGCATTAATAGGCGAGGCAGAGCTGCCTGGAGCTTTACCATCAAACGGGAGTTACAAGCAACCTGCTGACCATCCCGTACCAACTGCAGCACCTATTAACTGTCCACCAGAGCCCTGCAAGCATCCTCAGCTGGCCATTGCACTTCTGCCTGTGCTGGCAGGGGTGCCAGGGCACCTGGTACCGTGATGTTTGCATCTGGGATAAACTCCACAGCCTCAATCCTGCCCAGGAACGTCGTGTAGCTGCCTAGGACCAAACCTGGCCGCCATAGCACTGTTCCCACAGTGATTCACCCGCCAACTCCATCAAACCTGCCTGGGTAAATCCACTGAGATCTCCAGCACCTGAACTGAACACGTGTTCCAATCTACTAGTGCAGTCTGTAAGTGGTGCTGATGCCCTGGGATGCCGCACAGGTGGCTCAGTGCTCCAGCTCACTGCTCCACCAACATCTGCTAAGCAGCAAAGCAAGTCACCCTGACCACAACAAGTGGCCTAGGGTTTATGCCAGCAGAGCTAAGCAATGCTTGCAGAGCAAGGCCCCGATCCTGCAGCACAGAGCCTGGCCACGTCTGTCATACTGCCAAAAGGAGCTTACGTCCTCCTGAACTGCTTCTTTGTGCTGGCATCAGCAACACCTCCCCTCTGGAGAAAACCAGCAGGAGCTCAGGCTCTCAAAGCTGATGTTGCCAGCTCCGAACATGGAAGCAGGCTGCGGGCCTGCCCTGTGCAAGCCCCGGGACTGGGGCACACATCCATTAACTGAACGGTGCTATATTTGGAAACTGCAGCTTTAGCTTTTTTGAGCCTCTCCAGTTTGTTCCTTTGATGGTGCTGGCTGAAAAGTCACCCCCTTGTCAGAAGCAGTGTTTCCCAGCACACAGCTTGGGATCTCTGAAACCCCGCACTGGTGCTGGGGCTGGAAGAGGAAAGCATACAGAGGCAAAGTTCTTCCTCCATCCTGGGCAGTGCTTAGAGAGGAGAGGCTGAAACTTCTTCGATCCATTTAATAAACCTCTGCCTCTTCAAAGCCTGCCTTTCTCAGCTGCAAGACTGGAATGCATTTACGATGCAGCAGCATGCACCCCTAGTAGGTGCGTGCTCCTGAAGAGCAGCGTTACCTCTGGGATTGCAACACTGCCTCGCCTCAACCCAAGGCAGGGGAATGTGGGAGTCTGGAGAAGCATTTTTGCTCTCCACAGCAGCGCAGAACAAGGCCTCCAGGCAGACTGGAGACTTGAAACCTTGTCTCCAGCCTCCCCAGACAGCTTTCTACCCATCAGGCCAGCCTGGGGAAGACAGGCACTTGTTCTGACCACAGGAGTTGAACGCCTGCTGGATTGCTAAACAGCTGCCCCAAGAGATCAGCCTCTACCCACAGCAGCGCCTGAGCTACCCACAGAATCGCTGGGTTTGAGCAAGCAGACAGGGATACAGTCCTCCTCCGGCACAGATCCGTGCAGGACTGGATGCAAGGTTTTACCCTGGAAAACGGTAGCTCTGGTTTGAGGACCAGTAGTGGAGACCAAGCTCCCAAATGCTCAGGCTCTTACACGAAAGACTCAGTGAAAGCAGGCGTTATTATGCAAAGGGTGGCTTATGCAAACGCAGACCAGAGAACTCATCCCAAACCCACGTTACTGCTTAATGCGTAATACACACTTGAAAAGCATAAATCACAAGGATCAAAGCAGCATGTCCCTGAGCAGCCTCAGCCCAACTGATCCTGAAGTTAGAGCTGCAATTGAACACCACCTCTCTCTTCCCTTGAGTCCTGCTGCAGCTGGAACCAATGAAGATGAAATCACAAAAGCAGCAGAGAGTGCTTTGCCAGAGCAGGAGAGAAGCAGAGCCTGACCTCATCCCCTCCCCACACCACCCTGGCCCATAGTACCTGGGTGTCGACCCACTTGACGCCCTCGGGGCTGTGCTCCACGCGGCCGTAGAAGTGCACGGGAAGCATGTACTCGGGGCGAGCTTTTTCCCAGGGGTTGCCGTAGCGCAGCCAGTCATCAGCCTCCTCCACCTGCAAGAGGCAGACATGGTTCACAGGGTGGCTCATGTCTCCAGGTGAAGGCTAAACTAGGCTCTCTTAAGGGAGAGAGTTTAAACTGCAAAGCTTTGGTAAGCTGGCTTTAAAAATGGATACGTAGGCCCCTGGAGGACAGCTGAACTTTCTGAAACATGGATAACTACATCCCTGCTGGTATAAATCAGCCCCTGTTGGCTTTGCAGAGCTGCACTGGTTTAAACCATCCACAAACTGCACAGATTCCAGCACTCGGTGCTTCGAGAGCCTTCCATCCAGTTTGGCAGCACAGGATGTGGTTCCCTAGATGCCCGTCAGTGCTGTTCCTGGTCGCAAACCATCCCTGTAAGCCACAGCTTGCTCACTGCTCCGCCCTCTGCCAACAAGGGTTTCTCCTCTCTGCTCCTGACAGCTCTACAGGAGCAAAGTGAATTCAGCAGAGCAACACACACTGATGAGCACCACGAACAAGAGGGGCTGAGGCACTTGCAAAGTCACGCAGTGTTAACACTGCAGGGGAGAGCCCCTGTTTAAGCCCCTGCTGCCAGCCTCTGAGGGACCCCACAAGAGCACTGGCATTTGTCCCATCATGGTGACATTCTTCGTCCACCAGACACCTTCAATAGTCAGAGCCCTTAGGGTCAGCACAACCGGCAAGAAGCAGCAGGCTGTCTGGCACCAAGGGTGATAGGCTAAAATGAGCAGACCCGAGGCACCACGTGCTGCTTGCGTGGCCAAGCCACGGCCACAGGCACAGAACAGAGGGGAAGGTGTGACCTCAGATGCCCATGTACCTGCCAGCCGTTGACGATCCTCTGGTTGAAGATCCCGAACTCGTAGCGGATGCCGTAACCATACGCCGCCAGCCCCAGTGTGGCCATGGAGTCCAGGAAGCAAGCTGGAAGAGCAGAGCACAGTCATGCTGCAGGAACATCACCTCTCGCTGGCTGCTGTGCTGCCTACGGGGCTGAGGAGCTGCCGATGCTGCTGGAACGCTGATCCTCAGAAGGGACAGGAGGGGACAGCCTGCCCCAGTGCATGACTGAAATGCACCCCAATGCAGCGTTGTTGCACTGTGGGCTCCTCTGAACCTGCCTAAGAAACCCCTGCCTTGCTCTACGCCTGCCTGTCAGATGAAGCAGGGCTTCTGCGCCCGACTCACCAGCCAGTTACTACCATCTCTTCCAAAGGAAATCTTTCTAACCATCAGCCCAGGGCAGCCCTGGTAATTATCAGCCCCAGCACTTCCTCTGTGTCAGGCAGCTCTCGTCTCCAGCAGTCTTTTGTGATAGGCAGATTAAAATAGCAGCCAACAATTTGCCTGCGTGAGAGCTGCCTCAGTAAAGTGCGAGGTTTTACAGGGAGGTGAGCAGCAAGGCTTCAGACAGCCCCTTCCAGCCACAGCCCAGCTCGCTGCGCTCCAGTCAGGCATGAAGGCATCTCTCAGATGCTGGCTGCAGGCGGGCTAAGGTTGTGTGCTGTTCCGGGTGCCGGAGGTGAAATGGAGCAGAGAGCCCTCGGGAGGCTGAGGTGAAGCTGTGACACCTCACAAGGAAGGTACAACCCAGACTGCCCTCGGTCTCCCCTCCCCCCCCGTCACCTGCCAGGCGGCCCAGGCCTCCATTTCCCAGCCCAGCATCTTCTTCAATTTCCTCCAGTTCCTCCAAGTCCAGTCCCAGCTGTTTGGGAAAGAGCCACAGGAGAACACATCAGCACCCAGACTCCATGCTCTGAGGCTGCTCTCTGAGAAGGGCAAAAACACAAAACCCAATCCAACCCATGCCACATAAAATAAAACACGTGGGGCTCTCTCTGCAACCCCTTCCCCCCCTTAGCCCCAAAACATCTCACCAGCTCCTGGTCCCCCGGGCAGCCTAATTAACTGGGAAACAATTCAGCCCCTCATCAAACATCGCTTTCCCATGAACTAAGTTTCCTTAGAAACATCAAACAAAACACTTGCCTCCTGGCAGCCCCTCAAGTCGCGAGGCCCTCCCAGCTGAACTCTCAGAATGGTGGACGGGATGGCAGGTGGCCAGTCCGCGCACAAGGCAGCGCGGAGCCCTGCCTGGTTACGTGCACCGCTCCGCTCCTTACACCCACCCCACCTTGAGGAAGGTTATGACCCTTCCTGCAGCCTGTTAGCGCAGCTGCTGCTGTTACGCTCTTCCCACATCCTGACCACACTGCCGCTGAGCTTCTGGGCCGCAGTCCATGGGGGCTGTCTTATCTTCCGCACCTCTCAGACTCTCCTTCTCCAGCCCAAGGGCTGGTAGCTTCTCCAGGGGCTGCGTCCAACTCAAGGAGAAGTGTGCCAGCAGGAGCCAGGAGATGCTGCCTCTCAGGGGGCAAGGCCTCCCATCCGAGCTGGCCATCTTGAGCTCCACAAGTAGGCGGCTTGGCCAAATCAGCACGTGGAAAATGTCTTGCCAAGGGACTTGGGGATCCTCTCTGTATAAATCCAGCCTGTGCCATCCGAGGCACGATACCTCAGACAAAGTGTTGGGTCCCTCCCTGGAAATCCCTTCCTGTCCCTTGGCAGGGAATGTTCTGGCCAGGGCATTTCGTCAGCAGTTGTAACACCTCATTTTGAGAGAGCCCAACTTTCGCTAGAAAGTGTCACATGAATCAGCCCCTGGGAGGGGGGAAATAAAGCTTTTGGGTGAGAAAGCCCTAAACATCATATTCTGTCAAAAAGGTCACTGTTCTGCTGCAGAGATGCCTGCTAGCCTAAGCAAACACGGCCTGGCATTTGTGACTGACTCAGTGGTACTCAGCACAGGCTGGTTTTTTTTCCAGTTCAAACCCATCCAACGGTATTTTTAAATCAAGCAATTCAAAGCCACTACAGGAACACAGTGGTTTGAGGAAAACTACACCCCAGCTCTCAAGACACCTTAAGGAAACCCCATTGCCTTCTTTGGGGAATGAGGAACACTAACAGAGAGCCAAGCCTTGCTTCTTTAGTCAAAATAAAACATCTTTAGGAGGAAGCCCTGAGAAATAAGGATACCCAGCCCTCCAGGTGGAAAAGTTTGACCAGTTCTTCAGTGGGACCCCAGTACCCCACGCCTTCACCTGGTAAATAGCTTCGTCACAGGCGTTCTGCAAGCCCAGGTTCACCATCGTGTTCTGCAGGGTGCGGCCCATGTAGAACTCCAGGGACAGGTAATAAATGCGCTGGAGAGGCAAAGCACGACACTTACACGCGGCACATTTCTCCCTGCCTGCTGCACCCAAAGGGTTTCACCGAAGTCACTTAAAATTAAGATCAGACCCAAATGCCTTCCCCAGTAGGGATGTCTTCCCAAACCGGCTCCTGGCGCCTGCTCCTGAACAACATGCACCAGTTTGTTTGTCAGAAGGAGCCTGGCTCGGGCTGCTGGCCAGCTCCCCGCTGCACATCTCCCTGCCAACAGCCTTCTATAGAAAAATCTCCTTGCCTGTTAAGAGTGTTTCCCTAATTAACTCCGGGCAAGAATTATCTGGGATGCTGAATCGTATCTTTACAGGCAGCCGAGCTCAGCTGAGGTGATGCCTGCACCAGGCTTTCAAAGTTTTCTCATGCTCCGCTGACGCTGACCCAGAGCCTGCCGCAACCCAGGAGCCCCCCGTCCCTCGCACACTTGGCCGGGCCTCAGGCCAGCCCCCTTCCTGCCAGTGATTTTCCAGCCCTGCTCTCGCGTTTGCTGAGCTGCGAGAAGATAAGCGAGCAAGTCACCCTGCAGGACAGCAGGAGGGAAGGCAGAGGGCAGGGCTGGGCACGCTTCCCAGCCCATTTTCAGCACCGGGAGCCATGGGTTTCCCGTCCCGGCTGAGGCTCAGGCAGAGACATCGACCTCTCTGCAGCGGAGGGTGCAGGCTGGATTTTAGGCGATCTCTGAGCGAGACGGTGGCAAATCGGATGCTCTGGGCGTTGACAGCTTCAGATGCACACTTCAGACCTACCCAAGGTGGCCCAGACAACACGGGCTCACCGTTCCTCACGCTCTCCTTGCGCTTCACACGCACGTTTCGCTCCACTGACGAAACCGTCCCGCGGGCGGCACAGCTGCTGGCACTGCTGTGCACGAAGGACCGGCCTGCGGTGACCTTCCGCCTTTCGGAGGAGCCCCTGTCGTGAGCGCTAATGAAAGCCTGTTTCCAGGATGCGCAGCAGGGCAGCAGGCTACGCACGCTTCTGCCCTTAGATTTTTCGGCTGCCGCTGATATTTTTACAAACGGGACTTGTAACAGAGCAACAGCCTGACTTTAGGCCCCGCTTCCCCTTGTAGCTGGGACCTCCTCACTGCTTTGGGGCCGGGGTTTGCAGGGGTCCAGCCATTCTCTGTTCCTTGGGCCAAGAGCCCCGAGGGAAGAGCTGACCCGGCGACACGGCCGTGCCCGCAGCGAGGCCAAGGGGACGCGCCCACGGGGGGACCGCAGGGACCGGGCGCGGCGGGTCACGCTCGCTCGCCACAAGGGGACACGGCCACCGGGAGACGCG
>VXAV01009334.1:24976-38123 GCA_013399715.1 Alectura lathami | reverse complement strand
GGGGGGGAGGAGGGCAGTGTGACGACCCACTTTGCGTCGAGCTCTGGTACTAAAAAGGCACGCTGCCACTAGGTCTCCGTTTTTCATCGGGGTTTTATTGTCAGTAAGTAGAGCGGGGTTCAAACGTCCCCCGTAGGCTCAGCGGCAGAGCCAGCAGCCATGCACACCTCATGCCAAAGCAAGCTATGGCCAGGACAGTCCATGCATCAGGGCACACACCGCTGGCTCTCCTGGAAGCTGGGCTCTGTTTCACCCCCAACAGACCCCTCAGGTCTGCTCTAAACATCCACACAACTACAACACCATGCCACAGTCGGATTACAAGCAGCACAGCACGTGCCCTCCTCCGGCTCATGCTGCCTCTGAGAACGCTTCCAGCCCGCTGCTGGAGTGGTGCATTGCAGCTGCCCTGCCACGGCTCAGTGCCACGACGATACATTCATTTATCAGTGAGAGATGTGTCCTCAGGAGGCGGCACCCAACCACCACGTAACAGCATTTATCCCCGGCCCTGCAATGGCCTTGCCTAGGCACAGATGCCTGCGATGCCCAGTAAACTGTGCTCAGGGCTGGTTTTTGAGGCTGAATCTTGTTTACGGATCTGAGGCTGACCTACTGTAGATCTGTCAAATGCACCACGAGCCCTGAACCAAGCCCATGGGCCTCTCTCATCTTGATCCAGCAAATCTGATGTTGGCTTCCACCACCGATCTCCCAGCTGCCACGGTACCAGCTCGAGGCTGTAGGCTTTAACCCTGCAGGGGATACAGGCTCTCATTCATGCCTGTCTGTACCCAGACTAGCTTTGCTAGTTCCACAAGGGAAGAGCAGAGCTGAGAGTTCCACACCGCATTTCAAACCTGCTGCCTGTCGGCAGCACATCTGTATAAATGCATTGTCTTCACACGCACACACAAGTTCATTTTCAAACATGTAAGTAGTAAAATAAAAATAATTATCACTGGAAACTGCTGACAAACAGGAGAAAACACCCTGAAATCAGGACGGTAAAGAATTCCCTCTGGAGTGACCACTTCCTACATGACTTCAGCACAGTACAAGTGAACAGCACAGGCATATTCCAAAAGGGTGCATTTTTCTCATAGAGATCATCAAGTTTTACCACAAGTTGACAGCAGATGCTGTACAATCAAGGCTTATTCCTTAGATACTGCACTGTGCACTGTAAAAAAAGAGCTAGTGATGGAGAGGACTTGGCAGGGAAGGGGCCTAGCTTCTGATAACCTCCCCAAGGACTCTGGAAGCCAAAACCAGGCCCCTTCAACAGATTCTCTCGTGCTGGGCTTCCAAAACCTGATGTTCCCAAAAGCTGCGTTCAAGGAGCTTTAGTACTGCAGTCTATTGAGGGAGTCGATGTAATGAAAAGTGGCTCCCAGTGCCCAGCTCGTCTCAACATTGTTGATTTTTCGGGCAAGCTGGAGAAAAAAAAAAGAAGTTTAAACACAATTCTCTATGAGAAGAGAAGCATGCAAGGTGAAAACAGTGCTGAAGGTTATCACAACTGGTTATGGCCACCGTAGGGACAGTGTCCCCCCCCCCCAACCACAGAGCATGTGTTGTAGCAGGAAGGGAAACTGGGGATGGAGCTACTGGCATGACAACCAATGCCTTGGCATCTTCTGCCCACCCACCCCAGCAATCCACCTCTGCGCAGTACCTTAAAGACCTGGGTCTTCGGGAAGCCCAGCTCTTGCAGGAGGAAGGTGATGTACGTGAGGTCCATGCAGAGAAAAGGGCTGCTCCCAGCGCTGATTTCCATGGTCTTGCATACTGAAGAGGAAGAAAGCGGTGTCAGAATGTTCACGGTGGGCTCGGGCCTAGCATCAGCCCCGCTTTGCAAAGCCTCAAACAAATCCTTAGAACACCTTGTAATTTGCTTTCCACAGTGACGAAACCCTTTAAAATGGCATTCAAACGATATGCATGTGTCAGCAGATGCCCACGAGTTTTGGCACACAGGAAGGAAGAGCAAGGCATCATGTCTCTCCCCAGAGAGAGCTGAGTTTCCTGTACTTCTCAGGGCAAGGACAAGAACAGGCCCCTAACTTTTCTCCCATCTACTTGAAAAATTTACCAACAATTTCAGGTGTGCCCACATCTGCCTTGTGTTGAAATAAAAAAAAAAAAAAAAATGTCAGCAGCTTGGAAAAACAAGGATTGTGAAAAATCTCAGCCCTTCCCCAGTAAAGCCTGAACACTGAGCAGCTGGTTGTTCTTGTCCCATTAGAAAGTTTCTTGAGCACATGTTTCCAACAGATGTTGGAAAAAAAAAAAAAAGGACAAAGAAACTTAAAATAGAGAGCACTTCCTTTCTCAGGAGGGATCACACAAAAGGTAGGCTAGAAATCGGAACTGCAACAATGTTTGGTCACTCAAAGTTTACCAAAAAGTCCCAGTCTGGTTTGATCAAAGCCTGAGTCTGTGGTATTAAAGGAATGGTTTCATTTGTGCATCTGAGGGGGCAGTTCTCTCTCCTCACAGCTGACGAAGCAAAGGAGGCTATGAATCAGCTTCCCCCTTTTTGCAATTAGCAATCAAACAAGAAAAAATCACGAGGAAAAAAAAGTAAGATTAGAACAGGTTATGCTAACACAATGAGAACTCCCACATCTATTTTGCATGCACTGTTGCAGGATAACTGGTAACTGGCAGGTTCATTAGTAATTCCCAAGGGAGGTTTTAAATGTATTACAAGAAAACTGAATCTCAGAAATGAAAGTTGAGAAGTTCAGAAATAAGCTGTGAAGAGAGGTGCTCAGTATTTACCTACACAAATAAAAATTAGGCTTTTTAGCATTTCACACATTTGCCACGTGTATTAATTCACACACAACTACCAGTCCTGTTTGACTGTGGCTTTTACTTACCGTACTTAGCTGCAATTTCAAAATCACTGACAGTTAAGCTTCCTCCTTTTTCTTTATCTAAAAGAGGGAAAAAAACGTGGTAAGTTTTCAATATAAAGGCAATAGGAGGTTCAAGTTGTAGAAGAAAGGCGTAAAGGTTGTTTGGAAATTAGCCTTGAACCAACCGAAGTCAATGACAAAACTCACACTTCCCTTCAAGGTACAAGAACCTTTCTGTAAGATCGCTGGTACAGACTGAAAACCTCATTTTATGCAGACCTTAGTTTCCTAGAGCCAGTTTCCTAAAGAAACACAGTGTAAAGACTTTCTCGCATTGCCCCGTGTGTGTGCTGCCCTGTCCTGCGGTGCCCGAACACAGTTAGCACCTTTGGCCAGATCTAGCAGGGCAGTGGTGCTCTGCAACGTATGAAATCTGAAATTACTCATCAACCACAGTGGCTGGGCAGGGAGTAAGTCTGACCATGCAGGCTTGAGACCCTATTTCACATCCCCAGTCCTTTCTATATCGAAATGCCGTAGCATTCGACATCCACTCGAGGCCAAGGCACCGCAGGACGTCAGTGCGACCGTTCCTTCCGCAACCTGTTGCTTACATGAAGTGAAAAGCGAGCAGGAGCAAACATACCTATGAGACCAACCTCTGCTGCACAGTCATAGTAGTAGGAGAAAGCATAGAAATCCAAGTCCTTCACTTCCTCTGCTTTATGCACTTTCCTGTAGAGCATCTTCGCCACCTTGTTGGAACAAGATTCATACAGAGGCTCGCCTAAAAGAACGCAAAGACAGCCGGCATACGGCAGGTCGGTTAGGCCAACACCCTGTTTCTTTAGGAACTGCAAGGAGACGGGCTCCCTTTTGCACACCAGCACGTCTTGTATCCTTACAGGCTCTTCACAGAGAACTGAAACAACACATCTGCATCTTCGGCCAGCGTTCACTCCGAGCAGCCTCAGGCTGGGACTTAGCACGTGACAGATCAGGGATAACCACCCCATGCGAGGCAGAAGGACTCTAAAGGCGGTTCAGGGAGTCCTCAGCCCCACCTGCACTACTGCCAGCAGCTTTGCTGACTGGACAGGCACACTGCAGCCTGAGAGGCAAGAGCTGCAGGATCTCTTTAACAGCACGTCAAGAAAGCCAGACAGGAGAGTACACAGGCAGGTAACTCAGTGTCTTTCTCAGAGGCTGAGGGTATATAATTTACTTTGCTACTCACTGTCCTAGATAGGAAGAGAGAGTGATAAAGCACTATACCTGCCTTCTGCCCTTTAATTTTGTACACGATCTCAGCATGTTCCCATTCAGATTTGAAACCAGGTGGTAAACAAGGGCTGACCAGTTCCTCACCCTCTCCTACTGCAGAAGTAAGATAAAGCCACGTGAGAGAAAAACACAAGGAGTTAATTGCAGTACCCCATCCCCAGCCCTGCTCCGCACTGTCCCACATCCTCAGCAACGCGTCTCCAAGCCCCAGCCATGGCTCGAGTGCCCCACGTCCCCCCGAGGCTGGCAAGAATCCGTGCCTCCTGGGATCTGGCAGTGTCACCTTCTGCATCTCTCTCAAATACACTCAGCCCTGGTGACAGGAATCCACATACCACTCAGGCACCTTCAGCCCAGTGGGAAGTGGACAGACAACCCCTCTCTCCCACAACAAGGCAATGCACCCTGTGCTCAGAGCTAGGAACTGAGGAGTAACTTACAGGGTTTTCCCTCAACTCCTCCTAAAATGGCGAGCCTTGCTGACATCAGCCCGAGTCCCAGGTAACTGCAAAGGGAAAAAAAGCCTCTGTGAACAACAAATATTCTTCCTCTGTCACCCCACAGACACCTTGGCTGGGACACGCTTGTCTCCTCTATGCAGTCCCAGCAAAACAGCTCGTCAGTAGCTAATGCACACAAGGGGAACAGCGTGACAGCCCACTGTCATATTATCCTCACCCAGAAGGATAATCTCTCCTTGAAAACGCACAGTGAATAGCTGTCAACTACAGTCTGTCTCTTTAAAGACTGGGAATGCTGAAGGCAGTCCTCTAACCTTTCTCCTCCCCTCCTCAAAGGCAGCACAACCTCTAGCACACAGCGTTGATTCTTTCCACACCCCACAGCAAACGGAGGTGGGAAGAAGCTGCCTCCCTCTGCCCAGAGCACTGGGCACGCAGAGTTCGAGCCCCTCGCTTTCTCAGCCACAGACTGCCAGCCTGCCTGCCGTTCTGCACAACTCCCCCTCTAGTCAGCTTGTGTGGACAGTGACTCGGCTCAGGTTTCTCCACTTCTCAGGACTCATCTGCACTTCAGCAAAACACCTAGATCTCACTGGCTTCTCAGAAAGCTCCTACCTTTGCAGCATGCTCTCTTCACAACTAACCTGTAGGAATACAGCTTGTAGGTGCTATTAAACATCTGAAACGAAGTTGTATGGCCAGCTGGTGATGTCTGGAGTGTTGCCTGGAGGGAGAAAAAGATGTCACGGCAAGGTTTCTGCCAGCAATGGCAAACATCAGCAACACAGCTTCCCAGAACCTCAGGAAATATGAGAAACAGCCCTAGCGTGGTTCAGAGAGAAACGATGACTTTGCAAGTATTTCATTCTGATCACCGATACACAAGATGACCAAAAAAACTGGAGCTGAAAGAGCATTGGCACATGACAGTCAAAACTGGTTACATTTCTATCCACACCAAACTGGTCTATAAAAGAATTATTTTAATTGGAAAAGAATCCTTATTCCACCTCTTAACTGCTTTTGTCAAGATCCTACAGAGATTGCCTCTTCACATGATCTCTGCTGGGTAAAACTATGCAAAATAATAAGAAAACCAGGCACGCATTAACTTCCTTTCCCAGCGAATTCAGCTGTGAACTGCCACAAGCCAGAGGACAAGTACACCGCTGTGCTTGCCAAAGAACAGAGTGAGGACCTGTCTGTGGTCTGGAAAAATGAAAGGATCATTGTCTACAGCACTGTGCAGCCTCTTCCCCAAGTGTACCACCAACATTTATGGGGACAAAGCTCAGGCTGCTCAAGCTAACACCACCTCTGACTCCAGAACTTGCGCTTCCAGGACTCTTCGCATCCCCTGTCACTGCTGTCAGAGCGCAAGAACTCGATCAGCCCGAGCTGGTACACCAGGGTACAAAATCCTCATCCTCTGCTTCTGTGCAGCTTTGCTAGGAGCTCTGCTCCGGCCAGGGCCTTGCTACTTGATATCCACAGGACTTCCAGCTCACAGAACACCTACGGTAATGCCACAACAGGAAGCTGAAATAGCAAACATCAGCGTGTATTTCTAATGGCATAATGAGAGTTGCTCCTTAGAAAGCGTTCATCTGCAACTGAGTGAGCTCAGGAAGGCTGGAAACAAGGACTCAGAAGGCATCTTATTGTGTTCTTAAAATACAGTATGAACCAAATGTTGGACTTGGATTCACTAACAGCATTCCCTTTGATGTCTTCACTAGAAGCAGCACAAACGGTGCAAAGGGTCCAGGATGCTCAGGATGCTGCATTTCCCCTGACGCCGAGCAGCCCTGGCAGACTCACCCCGTGCACTGCACCGTGGAGCTGGAGCAAGAGGACTGACAGAGCTGTGAGTGCCGCCACTACTGACTGTAACAAGGCGTATGTGAGCAGCTGACAAGGGGTTTTCTGTCAGGAGCACGGCTTCACGTCACATTGACAAACCCTTGCCCTGTTTCCCGGGGGAAATGAACCTCAGCAGTTACTGATTCCTGCAGCAGCATCTCCCGACAGCGGGCACGTTCACATCACCTCAGTGCGTGGGAGGAAGGTGATCTGCGTCGATCCGCCACCCAGATCCAGCATTCCGACGCTCCTCTTCTGCGGATCCTCTAAGCTACCTAAATCGTGTGACAGGACAGAGAGAGCCACAGTGGGCACGGCGAGAAACAGGCAAGGAATAAAAGCAGCGCCCTGCTGTAAAGAAAGGTGACAGCCTAACTCCATCGGTCAGCTTCCAGCCAGCTCTGGGTTAGAACACAGTCTGCTGGTCACTTGCTTGCAATTTATCAGGGTGACCTGAAAACATTCCAAGTGACAGAACTTCTGCTGTTTCTCTAGTGGCTGTTCGTGCCCTAACTGCAGCAGCTTAGGTTACTGGGTTCCTAAACATCTTGCAGTGGATACAAGGACCCTTTTGCAAACTTTACTCTGGTAACCACTTTGAAACGCGAAAGAACGTGGTTTTCCTGGCCATTCCTCCCCGATCCCACAGCAGTATTTTATGGCCATGGGGATGACAGACTGAAAAGAGCCGGCCTAACAGACCAGGCTCTCTTGGAATTCTTCCTGCTGCCAGCCCAGACCGCTCTTCTCATTTAAACCCAGTTCTTCTCAGACCGATCCTTCAAATACAGCTCCCTGGCAGCCTCAGTTTGTGCCAAGAGATCTCTAACCTTTCCGATACTTCCCGTGAGCATAAAATGCTTACAGCACTTGTAATGCTCTGCACACGGTGCTGAACAGAGTGCTTGGCTGGCAGACTGCTTCGTTTACTGTCAGAGAGGGCTTTGGCTCAGTTTTTCCTTCAGCTACCCTTTTCTAAGCGTAAACACTATATTTCTGTGTTATAAATCTGGAAAGAAGTACAACAGCACTTACTATCAGACTGCAACTGCCAAGCAGATCTAGACTATCCACACCAAAAATTTACACAGACCTAGTGGCAGACTATAAAAAGGAATGAAGTGCTCTGGTTCCTTACAGGGAACTAAAAGAAAGGCTACATGAACTCTTCACTCTGTCAAGGAAGTGGCCAAAATCCTAATAACTTAAAGGGGCCAGGCCAAAACCAAGGGATGAATCTGAATCCCAGACTCTTCTCTCTCCCACCCCACTCCAATGAATAAGCAAATACTAAGCAGGGGCAGAAAAGAGCGTACATCTCACAGCATCGGTCATAATTCATACACATGCTCATGGAAACATACCTGTTAGAAAATTTATCGTGATCCAGGCTGAAACACCTAACAAGGAAGAGATTCAGAAGACGCACCATTAGATCCCGTGATTTCATTTTATCTAACAACAGCAACAATTCAGATGAGCCATATTACAAGGTGCCTCTACTACAGGATCTGTTTAGCTGGAGGTATACTAAGGTTTTCTCGTATAGTTTCACTGTACTATCTAAACAAAATTGTGGCAAGCCACAGAAAGAGACGCCAGAGCCCACCCATCACAAGCTCCTTGCGTCCCTTTCACAAACGGGGGACTGCTAACACAGTCTCCAACAACACCTAGCTGAGAGCTAAGCTAGAGCACCCTCAGGAGGGGCGAACAGGACTGGCTCTGCTGCCCTGACCCAAAGCTACTGCATCCACAACTGACAGCGTCTGTCAAAAACCGAGATCAGATGCCCTGAACAAGCAGCGTGTCCTTCTGTACCAGAGCTTACGTGGTGTTAGCAGGAAAGGCCCATCGACGAAACGCCTGGAGAACTCTGCTCCTCACAGGGCAAAAGCTCAGCTGTGAAGCCCCAAAGGCTCCATCACGGCGGCTTCAGCCCTCAGCTAAATGACAAGGAAACGACCTACACCCACGTTGTTCATTTTCTAGGAAAACGTCCCTTGGCAGGCTTTTGTTCAGTGTAAAGCGTTCAATTTTCCTTTTGAATATTACGAATTTTCATCTTTTCAGTATTTTAATTTTTCCTGTTTTCCTCAAAGCATTTTTGCAAACCACACTCTTTCTGTCCTTTTCTTGTTTTATGAATCTTTTCTCTATAAATTAGATGAATTAATGGCCCTTCTGCTAACAAATTAAAATATTTATCCATTTGGCTAAAACTAAGGCACGCTAGGGAACAAGTTCCAGTTCAACCCTTGGCTAAACCAAGGCTGTCAGAGCTATTAATGACCTAAAACCAAAAAGAATTACAATGTCTTTCTTCCATTAAGCAGTAAAAAAGAAACTCATAAACAGTCCAAAGCATCTTTAAAGTTTGGTTTCTAAGCAGATTAAAAACACACTCCAACACTAGGCTGCACACAGTTTAGGCATGCTTCTTCAAATTACTGTAAGTCTAGACTGATTCTGGGTTCTGTCCCCAGCTTCTTTTGATGAACATCAGCATACTTCAATGTTTGTTTTCTCTGTATAACAATTTTTTCAGGTTCAAGCCACAACCGCGTTTATTAGCTCAGTTCTAACATTAAAAGCAAACCTTCCAGAAAACTCAGATGAGCATTATCAAAAGCAAGGTGTGTATAAACAGTTGGTGAAAACCGTCCCAACAAGGAGATACACAGGAAACCTGCCAGAAGTGCTGACTGCACAGTGGCCTCCTGGTGATCCCCCAGCCACTGCCCAGACTTTTGAGAATCAGGACAGAATTCAGGACTTCACACTGGAAAATGTAGCACAAGATCTCTTTGGCAGGCACAGCCTGAGGCAGTTTAAAAATTGTACCAGACTGCGCTGATGGGTTCCTGCTGCAGTCACAGAATCACAGAATCTTGTCACAGTGCAGCAGGAACCCCCGCGACGGCAGAAAGTTTCCTCAGCAGTTAGCCTACCTTCATCAGTTCCGTTCATTATCGACACACAGTTGTCCCTCACGAAGAACGGGGAAGCCTGAAAAATCTCCTTCACCTGTAGTTCAAATAAAAGCTACACTCAGAGAAATCTTTTTTTTTTTTTTTTTTTTTTAAAAAACTCCACCTTGACACAACTGTTCCTTTTCTTGGGCCACATCCTTTCTTTTGATTTCAAGAGCCCAACAAGCAGCAGCCTGTGCTCAGCTACAGGAAGTCAGGGACTTACACACCGGCTCTGCAGTTTGGCGAAGAGTCAGAATAGAAACATGGGGCTTCAAGCAAAAAGGCTGGACAGAAACACCGACAGCATGGGCAGGGAAAGGAACCCACTTAACCCTGCTGCAGTGGGCGACCCACAGGGTATGAAACATGCAAAGCAGGGACAGGAGGTGGGCACCCCCGGTTTCAGGAATGCCCCAGGGAATGGCATCTCTTAACATCAGCATGTTGGCTGTTAGAGGCCCTCCGCACTGCACCCTGCAGGAGTCATCGAAGTCCTAGGTTTCCAGGGTCTTCTAAACCAACAGTTGCAGTAGTTCCAGATGAAATTCAGCGTGGAAAAAGAACAGACTAGCTTGTAGGCAGCAGGGACATTGGTTTCAAGCACAACACATTCTTCCTTGCAATTACTGCTTGGAAAAACAGTACATTTAGGGCACGACCAGTAACCTCCTAGCAGCTGTGAAGCCTAGGACATACTAGTTTATTTTTATAATTCTTTAAAATATTAAACATTTTACTTGCCTGTAAATATAATTCACATTACTTCTAATCAATGTAAAGCAGGGGAACCTCGCAGCAGCAGGCTGGTAACACGACAAAGCACACAGCAGTTTTTCCCAGACGAGCAGAATTCCAGTCAGAACAACCAACAAAACCATGCCCTAAGAACAAGCCTGCCATGACTGCGAGAAGCGCCACTTCGCACTCGTTACGTTTCATGTCATCTCCAGGCTTCTTTGGAGCTGCCATCATCCCTCTCTGCCTGTACTCACATGACTTCTCACCCTGAACCCACCTGAGATCAGGTGACTGCTTGCAGGGTGAAACGACTCACGCACAGGATAAAAGAGTATGCACTGTGCACAGAAGGGAACAAACTTTGCCATGCAATTTCTGGAAAGCTAACTGAAAGACAAGAAGCAGTACCTTATCCAGCAGTTTCTGAGCCTTTTCTCCTGGCAGCAACCGTAGGCCTGCTGTGGCTTTCAGGACCAGAGGAGTAAACTTCCACAGCTCCATAGGAACTTCCTCCTTTGCCACCTCCAGGAGCTCTTTTATTCCCTGTCCACTCTGAGAGGAGAGAAGGAACCAGAAAAAGCATCTCAGAAACTCTTAGGATTTGCCTTTCTTGGAAGGGCAGAAGGGTGATCAGAGGCACGATTCACTGTAAATGTGGGACGGGGACAAGCAAACATCACAAGGACTCAGGAGAAGGTGGATGACTCAGTGTAAGCACTGACACGTGTGCCTGGCATTATCCAGGTTCAGGTCAAAAGCAAACAGGAAGGGTCACGTTCTCAAACCATGCCACGTGCCAAACAGCACCAAAATGGACTGTTCTGGCTACAAGAAGTTTAAAAAGCAACGTGACAAATCCCTGGGGCTTTGGGGCACGTGCTTTTACGGTAACAGAAACAAAATCACCTTTTCAACATCATCAGCGTACGCGGACAGACCTGGCTTCAGCGCTCTGAACGTCTCATGGGTTAACTTGGGAGCCTCTGTTCAAAAGCAGCATTCCAAAATAAGTACTGGGACAATTCATTTCGCATACACAAAAAGAAAGCCATTTTAGTGTTAGCGTTAGCAAGAGCCAACCAAAGCCTCTGCCCAATAAACCATCAGCGGCCACCGAACCCTCTAGCACAGCCCCAGCTGTGCACCTGGCTCTCTGGCTGTTAAACCTGGTTCTGCTGGTGCGCTGTGCACATCACACAGATCCCCAGACGGGTGCAAGCTCTCTTTAATCCCTTCCCCCTGCTTCATGCAGCCTTCCAGACTACATGGGTAACACAGGCCACACCATTTTGGCATGCTCTCTTCCGGCTCCAGCAGAAACCAGTGGAAGTTTTACCGCTGTTTTCAACGGCAGCAGAGAGAGCTGGAAACCTGCAGGGCAGACGGATGAACCCGCAGGCAAGGCACCGTGAGCTTGACAGCATCCTCCTCTCGTAGCCAACTACACTCCACAAAGTTTCCTGCGATACATTCTGGAATTGTGTTCAGAGGGATGCAGAGATTTGGGAATGCGTTGCAAGAACGCATGGGCTGTTGCTAACACCTCTGGTGGCGAAGCCTTGCACGAAGCCCATTCTGCAAACCCACGGTGCTCCCCACGGGCCAACCACACCACCCACCACGCTGCCACCTCTCAGAGCGTCGTCCGCACCTGTGTAAGTGTTCACACAGGTTCCTTCATCTTTGCAAGCTTCATAGATAGGAGCTGACAACACAAAAACAAATGAAGCCTACAGCTTATGGAAGAGTTTGTCTGTCGCGCAATGCACAAGCCATACCTTTTGCCTGCTGTGCAAATTTGAAAATATGGATGCGAGTTCCAGTGCTGCCTGCATCAAACATGATTCCGTAGAAGACCGAGAGATCTGTGGTCGGCGCCTGATGGCTCAGCTTCTCTCTCCTGCCTTCAGCAACACCTTCTGTCGCTCCCACAGCCGGCTTGGAATCCAAGTGCCATTTCATGTATGCGACGTAAAACGCTATGCACGCCAAAATCCCGAAGGCAAAGAACCGCTTCGATATCTTCATGGCTTCCATTGATCAGGCGTTCCGGTTCCTTCTGCCACCAGATGTTTTACTTCTTCAGTTTCACACAGGACAGGTGGTTTCCACATCACTCCTGCACCCAACAGGAAAAAAGAAAGATGTGGTTTACTTTCTAAACCTGCAGAAGGTATTCTAAAAAGAAAGATCTAGGAGCATGACAGTTATTTGATAAGAGGCTTACAGGAGTAAACTTGACTTGAGGATTAGTTAAATTCCTAACTGCTAGTGACAAGAAAGTTGGGTATGACTGACCAAGAAAGCAATAGCCCAATGCAACAAAGAGCCTGGTAAAAAATCTTACCCACAGTGACAGATACTGCTTGCACATAAAGGATTTATTCCGGGCAACCTGAATCTTTCCAGTTATTTCCGGTCACAGAGGGGACCAGGAGACTGGGCAAGGACAATTTAAGATCAGTGTCTGAAGGGCAAGGTGTAAGATCCAAGGAGTTAGACTGGTTCCCAACGCCAGGGAAGGAACCACAGGGAAGCACAACACAACAAACCGACGGGTGCCCAGGCAGACAACGGGGCGATCCAAAAGCAGCCAGCAGCAGTTCATGGGGAGAAAATCACCCATCTTCCCTTCTTTGACAGGTAAAGAAGGGGAGAGGGCAAACCGGCGGGTGAAGCTGATGGAAGGCTTGGACAGAGGGAATCTGTTGATGCTGGGAGTTCAGAGATACACCGAGGGAGAGAGAGGGGGGGGATCCAAATTCAAGGTGACCACGGCAGACTGTCAAAACACAGCGAGGACAAAATTTTATACAGACGCAGGAAGGCGAGACCGGGGGCACAAATACAGGCGAAGAACAGCACAGCAGACGGGAAAAGGAGCCGCGAGCTGCCACGGACGGGAGGCCGGGGAGCCGGCCCTGCAGGAAGCGACAGCCCCCCCCGGCTCGCAGCCCCA
>VXAV01009334.1:5129-24489 GCA_013399715.1 Alectura lathami | reverse complement strand
AAAAAAGGAAGCGTGGGAAGTAACTGTGGACTAGATGAGAATCTATTCAAGTCGAGCGAGAAGCTCCTGCTGACTCTCGGTTGCCCTAGAATAAGGTCGTCGTCGAAGAGAGTGCTGGTAGGGTTGCTGCGAACCCGCAGCTCATCGTGTTAGCTCCAGCCCTGACGAGAACTCCTTACTTGCAGGTTCTGTCCAGCTGTGTGCTAGGCAGGTGTTGGTGTGCATAGGCAGATGACTCCATCCGGTGGCTGCTCTGTTTTATTTTTTCTTCTAGGAGTTCTAATTGTTCTGCTTAGCTAAGTTTCTCAACGGCTCTTCACATAGGTCACTTTGTCTTTCACCAGCTAAAATGACTTCTGCAGCAGCTTACCCAATCTGGGAGAAGTGAGAGCACCATTTGGAAGTGAGGATAAGGGAGAGTTCAGCAGGAAACAGAGACATGAATAAATGGAAGGGGACGTTTGGAGACCAGGTGCAGGGCAGGGCACTGTTTATTCCAGTAAATTACTACTTCCTTGTGGCACAGTCTTGAATTTATTTTTTTTTTTTTCCCCAGAGCCCTGTGCATAGCAGACATTGAGGAACTTCAGATGATCATTACTGTTCAGATCAAATTCCCTGTCTGTTTTGCCCACGTAAATAAAGCTGATCTTTCAAACTGTTTTTCTAACCTGCGTTAATTTAGAATGAATTTTGCTGCAAGAACCCTACAAAGCAAGATTAAGGCACAAAGACTTGAAATCCTGGTGCTCCCCAGTGACATGATCACGACAGGAACGACACAGTTCAAGCCCTTGTAGTTTAGAAGAGAGACCCTGAAAATACAAGAGTTAGTGTTACTTCTTCATCAAAACCTCTCTGAGTCTGCAAGCAGCTTGCAAAAACAGCCGAGCGTGCCGTGGTAATTCCTGTAGGCGTTAACACCAAGCTTGCTCCTGTAGCGCTCCTGTTGGTCTCAGCACCTCCGGAGCTATAAGCCCATCAGGAGGAAGATGAACAAGAGGAGCTCAGCAAAGATGAAGCCCAGCTGCTGGGTAAATACCCTTTATCCCTGAGACAAGGGGAGGAGGACAGTGTTGCTGCTGGGCGTCGGTGGGTGCTCACGGTGCGCGTGCAGTGTGGCGTTGCCTTACTGCCCCAAAAGGCGATGTGCTGGCGTTAAAATGGTCAGGTTATAACCTAGCACACAGATACACAGTGGAGGTGTGGTGTAGTGGGAGGGTAAATTCGGTGCAAATAACCTGGTTTTCAGTTGACTGTTTTCTTTGGGTGGAGGGATCGCTTTTTGGTTGGATAACAAAAAATGAGGATAGGGTGTAGAAACTCTGACAAGTTCCTGGCCAGGGAGGTCTCCAGGTCTGAAGCTGTCATCTCAAGGACTTGGGGACCAGGGGTCTCTGTCTCAAATCCTGTGGTTGTCACTGGGATTTGGGGCTGCCGTGAAAATTCCCACCTAGGAGCATGTTTCCCAACACCCAGAACAGGACTTCAGGCCGTTGCTTTTAAAAATACGCCATTATCTGAGCTCAGTGCAATGGGCAGACTGCTACATCAACAGCTTATTTCTTATCTCAGGTTGTGAGAAAACAGAAATTCTTCTGGTGAACTAAATACTTGGGGTGTACTTAATGTTTTTCTTCAAGACAAAAGATTTCCATGATATCAGGATTGTTTTACTTAGCAAAATGGTGTTTTTGTTGTTTTTTTTTTTTTTTTTCAGTCCTAAGTGAAAGGTGCTCCTGTCATCAGTTACTGCAAGATACAACTACAGAGCTGCCAAAACAAGTTGATTTTTCCTCTTTTTGCTAGGGAAAACAGGAGGCTGCAGGAAGTGAGACCCTCTCGGAAAGGCAGGCCAGGCCAGCAGAGAGCAGTGTTTTTATCAGCAACACCATTTCCCCAGAGACAGGGCAAAACAGTGCAGAATTTGTCTCTCATATTCAAAATGTCCTGCACATAACGTTAGTGAAGGCATCATGCCGTGGGTTAGCTGCACAGCAGTTAGTATCAGAGATCCCAGAGGACTGTAACGCTGTTTGTTTTTTTTTCTTTCCTCCCATGAAAGCATCATTTATGTGCACCCATTCTTGGTTGTTCTTGGAAACCGCCCTTCCTTCATCGGGGGCCCTGGAAGGGAGGATGGACAGTGTAAAAAGTTCTGCGTTTGTTCTGAAGTTTTTCGTGAGGTTTGTAACAAACACAGATATTGCACAAATGTGCATTCACAGCTTATATATACACCATACCTTAGCTGGAATGCAGGTTGCTGGGGACCAGTTATTTGGGAAATGATCTCTGTCACCAGCTGATACATGGCCAGCAGGAGTTCAGGCTGTGTGATGTGTGGTTTTGAACATCTGCCCCATGACAACTGCACAGTTAATTAAACAGCGAAGACTGCCTGTTTCCTGTGGTGTTTCTCTTGGTGCTTCTGCCCCTGCCCTGCCTGGAGAGTGACGGTCTCATGTGACAGCGCAGGTCTGGGAATCTCAAATACCATTATTGCACGTTTAAGGTGCAACAGCGTACCTCAGGTGACGCCCTGAGATCTTTTGTTTAAAGATTTTGGAGTCCATCTGCCAGCACACCACGTTCGGTACTACTGCAGTGGCAGCCCAGAAGTCAGATCACATGTCCCACGGAGCTGGGATTGCCTGAAATATTAGGAAAAAGTAACAGCAGCTAAACCTACAGCTCAGATTCCCACCCAACATCCGTTTTCTCTCTTTGTCTTAAAAATATATATATATAAATTCAGAGAAATGTCATGGTCACTGAGCAGTGAATTTTAAACTTGTTTCCCAGGGGATTTAAGTCCACAACCCCTTTCTCCACACTGCAAACCTTGCTGCCTTTGCTGAGACACTCTGCAAAACCTCCAGTTCCTCCCCGTATCCCTGAGCTCTTACAGACCCTACAGGTAGCTCTGCTGTCCCAGCACTTGCCTGAAATCCAGGTGGCACCTGCTACTGCCTCTGGTGCCCTCCACTGGGGTGCCCTGTCATTCCTCCCTAACACGTCCAGCAAGGCAGGACTTGCCCTGTGGCTTCTCCAGAGCTGTACCCACGCCGGTCAGAGAGCTGCTGTCAGAAATCCTAGATAAATGCTGTGTGGCCACTTCCTTTCCCACAGAGTAAGTGTAAATAATATATTTCTCTGCCTTCTCTGGGCACCCACCAGCTTTTGATGAACTCATAAAAATTAAATAACTCTGAAATAGTCATGTTTCTGTTGAGTGTGGCTGACACTATTAACTGCTTCGAAAGTTTTGGAGGGGCAGCAGGTGGGCAAAACAATCACTTCAGCCTCCTGTTCTTAGGAGATCAGGATTAAAACATGCCCTTGGCATATTAACATGTTATTCCTTCACTGACTGCTTTGCCTCTCTCTTTGTTTTTCTAACGCTGCTCTAAAAATTTTTGTGGACTGAAGTAAATGTATTTTGTCTTCCAGGCTTTTTTTTTTTTTTTTTTCCTGAGCTAGACATATCATCTGGCAATAAATGCCAGCTCTGAAGCGCCCTAGGATCGGGCCAAGCTGGTGTATTTTGCTCTTGCTCTGCAGGCTGCATGCAGCACGGTGTAACCGATGATATTAGTGGTTTGTGCTGGATTTGTCTGCCGTAAATGCTGGATGTGCTCCACCACTCTCCAGTCATACCACAGAGGACGTCACTGATTTTTTCACTAGTGGCTGTGGCTGTGCTGTCAGAAAACACCAACAGCCGGGCAGGTCTCTGTTGTTGCTCCCTGCTGCTTGCCAGCTGCACGCAGAAGTGAGCTGTAACTTTGAGAATGCTGCCGCAGCGTGGTCTTTTTGGTGCCCTACAGGCTGAAGTTCTTCACAAATTTATCATGACCTACATAATTGACCTATATTATGTGTCTATTCGTTAAATAGGTTGCACTAATTAGAAACATGAATGGGGATGGCTTAGTGGTTATTTGTTTCTCCAGAGGTGCGGTCCTGTTGTCTGCAGTGACGTGGTGGAGTGTCACAACCAGATTTCCCCCTCTGGCCCCCTTCCATATTTGACTTGCGCTTGATTATTGCAGTAAAGCTGGAAATGATTCCACTCTCAAAGAAAAAAGAAAAAAAAAAAAAGCATAATCTTGTTTTTACTGCTCTTCTAGGCAAGGAGACCCATCCACTTGCATGTCTATATGCAAGACAGCAAGCACGAGGAGGGAAATGCAGCAAAACACTCAAGTCCTTGAGCTGGAGGTCAGAGAGTGGGAGCAAAGTGTGCTTTGCACTTCAGTCACTCTCTTGGGGCACGCTTCCAGGGCCCAGGGCTGGCCAGCAGCCCCGCCGCACCCTGCTGACCTTTGAGCGTTTTGTCACAAATGGGATTATTTCTTCTCGCGCTTCCGCCTCGCTTGCAGACCGGTAGGAGTTGTTTAGAACCCGAGCTGACGTTGCCGTTGGGTGAGCAGCAATACCTTTGAGGTGAGTGGAATTGCACCTGCTCCCAGCAGGCACGAACTCGGCTTTTAACGTCTTGGAAAGCCCATCTGATTGGCCTCTAGGGGCAGGTTTGGATCACGGCTTTCCAGCAGATGTCCGCTGCCGGGAGCCCTGTCAGGCGGCCGCTGCTGTGGCCTCATTCATTCAGACAGGGAGCGCAGAGTGTCATCGAACGAAGGAGAATTCCCCAGATTTGTTTCATGTCTGTTATCCGTGCATTTTTAACTTCTTCGGATTCATTAGAAATGCATCCATCTGTGGGCTGTCACAGAGCGCCGCGCTGCGTGTCACCCGTAATGCCTTCTTTACGCTTGCTTTCAAGAAAAAATGAGCTGAGTGAAGAGGAAAAATGAAAACAAACTGCTCCTGTTTTGAACTGTTGATGTTTCCAGGATGTTAAGGATGGATTTCCAGGCAAGTGCAAATACACATTCTGCCAGTGAGCGTGTGAGCAAAGCATATGTTCAAAAAAGTTCATTATTCATCATCTCTACTGGTTGTCCAGTGGTACGGGTTTGTCTGACAGCCTGTGCCTTGCCCAGATTTTTGTTAAGAAAGATTTGCATGAACTTGTCATAATCTTGGGGTCAATTGGAGAGGAAAGTCCATGCTCACCTTATGGGTCAGCTTCACGTGCAGAAAAGTGACCCCAACCCCTCTGTAAAGCTTCCAAGAGCGATTACAGCATGATGTATGGCACCAAGGTTCAGGAAATCTTTTGGCAAAAATGCTTTGATTTTCAAAACCTTTTTCTGCATGATGTTTGAGTCCGAGAATAATTTACTGACCTCTTAGGGTTCCTCTGCTCAAACGAGGGCCAAAGCTGATGTTTGGTCAGGTTGCCCACGGCCTTGCAGACTTGTCAAGAGGATTCTGCATGCTACGTTCCAGGTCGTTAATGAAGCCTAGGCAGTACTAACTCCTGAAAATTTCCCTCAGTAACTAGCTGCCAGCTAGACTACTGACTATATAGATAGCAGTTGTCGGCTTTGGGTGATTATTTGCATTTTTGTGTGAATTCTTTTCCACACCACTTAATTTCCTGATTTTTTTGTGTGTCTTACGATATTTTCAGTGAGTTACATAAAACACCTCTAAGTTATGAAGAACAGAAAGCTGAAAGTGTCTGCCTGTCCTCAATATTGGTAATATTCTGTTGCTGGATAGACATGGAAATACGGAAATTAAACTGGCTGCCCATTCCCCTCTTGTACACGAACCAAGGGACCAAATTGTAGCACTGAGAACTGTCCCAGCCCTCCACATCCCTGCACACCACTGATGCACCCAGATGTATGTGCGTTAGTAGTTATGGTCTGTCAGGGGAGTCAAACACAGGGAAGGTCTGCTACTTTTTTCTCAGTGAATGGATTTTCCTACCCGTCTTCTAATATCCCAAGATGAAAATAAGTTCATTCTCACAAGGTATTATCTTAGTTTCTGATGAGCTCAGTTACTTTGATGCCACGAGGAAGAAAAATGATGCTTTAAGTTGAGATTTTCAGAAGTGACTTTTGATACCAGGCACCCGAGTGCTGGTTTGAGCCACCCTTATGATCAACAGGAATCGGAAACTCTGCGCCTGTTGGGGAATAAGCAACTGAAACAATTTCTACAGTTCAGAATTCTAGAATTGGAGGGGTGAGTGATTGAAACATAACATATTAAAAAGTTAAAATATTTTGTTTGCTAAAACAATGCAGAGCTAGGAAAGTTTTGGATAGTTCTGTGAATTGAGAAGACAGCACTCTGGGGGAAGAGAGGATGGGTGGCAGGTTCCCAGCGCAAGGGGAAAGAACACACGTTGGGGCTGACCCGCATCAGCCCGGCTGCTCATCTCCTGTGGAAAGCACTTCCCCTCTCCCTCATCCTGATGAATAACGGGGGTTTGAATTTACCAAGTGAAGTGGCCGGCCCCTCCGGCCTGCTATTCATTACTCCAATTAACAATCAGTTGCCTGAAAAATGGGCCAATCTGTTTCTTGGGGAGCCGCATAGAAAAAACCCATGAGGCAAGGCAATTAGCATACCAGCCCTCACCCTCTGGGGGATTTCATTCAGTTATTTGGTTGAGCTGAGTACCAAAATATTGTCGGTTTGTTATGGAGCGTGTAATGTTTGTTAAATGGCTGCAGTCCCCCGAGGCCCATATGCTGCTGATATTCTCTGCGTCCTCCCAAGCCGAGGGAGAGGCAATAAGGCAAAACTGTTGTGCCCCACACATGGCCCCTGCATTTTCCTGGCAGGACACAGCAGCTGGACACGGGCAGAACAAACCTTCGCCACCCGGGGTGGGCGGGATAGCTTCCCTCCGAAATAGTTGCACACTTGAGCAAGCCCATTGTCCGCCCAGAAAGCATTTCAACCGCCTCTTGTCGGGCAGCCACCTCGCGCAGAAAGCGCACGCGGAGCCGGCGCTCGGGCAACCTGTCTGCGCCGCGCATTGTGTGGGGGCAATTAGTTTGCAGATTGCCCGTTTGCACACCCGCGCCTGAATCGGTGAGGTTGCTCCCCCAGGATTTGCTATTATCATCATGATTATTAGGCGAGGGCCATGAATAAATGAGGTAATTTGGCCAAACGCCTTTCTCCCCGCGTGCATACATGCAGTCCTTGCCTCTTCCACTGCGGGGAAGGGCGAGATCCTGGGGTGCTTTTGAGCCTCTAGGCTGATGCCGGTGTGACGGTCGTGTGTTGTGCAAAGTTTCTTGCCTGTTTAATAGCATTCATTTTTTTTTCCAGAGAGAGAAAATATATCGCAGCTGTCAGCTTGTGCTGCCATTGCTGGTGCACATGCTCTGAGCTCTGAGATGTGACCCTGGCCCTGCAGCTGAACTGCTCCTTCGTTTGTGAAGCAATCCCGTGTTGGGATTTTAATGGCCAAGGAAATGCCAGAGCCACCAATCTGTGCCATTTGAGTGTGGGCAAAGTGTATCTGGCCTGATTCAAAGACATCAGGTCTGTTCTGGTCTGCATTTCATAGAATTGCAGAACCATTAAGGTTGGAAAAGACCTCTAAGACCACCTGGTCCAACCGTCAGCCCATCACCACCATGCCCACTAAACCATGTCCCCAGGTGCCACATCTACACGTCTCTTCAACACCTCCAGGGACAGAGAATCCACCACCTCCCTGAGCAGCCTGTGCCACTGCCTGACCGCTCTTTCTGAAAAGTTTTTCCTAATTCCCAACCTGAACCTCCCCTGGCACATCTTGAGGCCATTACCTCTCGCCCTATCGCTGTTACCTGGAAGAAGAGGCTGACCTCTGCAAACCTTATGGAAATCCAGTAATGTTTGGTATTTCTTTGCAGCCTGTTGGTTAACCCAACACCACTGGAATGAGGTAAGGCTGGACCTGCTGAATTCTTTGGTGTTGACTTGGGGATTTAGCAGTCACATAGATTAAAAACCGGTTAATAAGGGCACGGTCAATGTTGTATAACACTCATTTATTTTTAGAACAGAATGAAATCAAATTCCTTCCAGAAGCTGTAGCACTGTTTTATCAATATGGTCACATTCTTTGAGCCAACTCCTAACCTGGTGAAAAAGGATCATCTGTGTTTTCTGAAAGCCCGGGAAGCATACTTCCCTGGTGCTACATCCTGAATCCTTCACAAATCAGGCCTGATGTGAGCATTCCAGGATTTCCCCTAGGGAAGTCAAGGAGCTGGCAGTTCACTGCACTAAACACTGAAAGATGTGATCACTGCTTCTTTCCTTGTTTAAAACTGCAAACGTATATTGACTAAAAAAAATATTCTGAGCCATGAATGGGAGCTGAACAATCCCTGCATTGTAGGAAAGCTAGCTAACAGATAGGAGATATGTTTCCCCTTGCTAAATGTAGATATTTCCTTAGTTTCCTTGACTTTTTTGGTCACAGCCTGTTTCAACGCTGTCTTTACGCTCCTGTGTTGGCCCTCTCCATTCTCCACCAGGCAGGCTGTGACTCCCAGTGCAACGATTTCGGTGGAGCCACCGCAGTTTAAAGCAATTAGGGGCGTGATCCTACGTCTCCTCCCACTGACAGCCCCAAGATGTGAGGAGCTCAGGCTGCGCGTGTGGTAGTGAAGAACCAGAACCCGGATTTCCTGGTGTTCTGTGTTTCTTGGTGTTCACCGTTCCATGGCCACAGCTGTGGTTCAGATGCTTTGGGGAACGGGGAACTGCTGCATTTTATTAAAGACACGCAACCAAAATAATAATCGGATAAAAGGATCATATATTGTCAAACGATTATGGAGCTGCATTATGTGATTTCAGATCTTTGCCTTCAAAATCTCTGCATTTCAAACCGGCTTGTGGTTTTACTCTGCGCCATTAACACTTTGGCGTTACACAGGAGTATATTTCACATGGCAAATTCTGTGGAATGTGGATTATGTTATCAGGAAATAAACACAAATTTCTCAAGTTGGCCTTGGCTCTGCTGATGGTAATCAGGAAATTGTTTGTCCTTAAGCTAGGACAGGGGATTGGATTCTTAAAAAACAAACAGGGAAAAATGCTTTTAGGGTGATTTCTTTACAATAAAAACATGATAGTCTTAAAGCTCAGTGATAATCTTTGTGAGTCCGTTCCACGTGAAGCAGGGGAGCAACCAGACTCCCAGCTGATGTAAGGCAGCGTAGTCCCATTAGCTGTCAAAGCTGGGTCAGCGCGCAGCACCTGAGGATCCAGCCCTGTGGTTTGGAAAGAATCATCATCTTGCTGTCAAAACCAGGGGAAAGACTGTAACAGGATTTTGTGAGGGCAAATAATGTCAGAGAGAAAATAAGATGGGCTGGGACCCAAAGAGGAAGGCTGTTTCACTTGCCATTTACTCAGAACTTTTTTACTGGAACATGCACCAGTGCAGGCAAGTTGTCTCAAAAAGGCGTTCCAGGCTGTTAACTGTTCTTGTACTATCTAGTATCTCTCCCTACAGTGGAGTTACACCCTTGAGCAGTGCACCTTTAATAACAAAACTCCTGAGTTAATCTCCTTTAGAGGTCTGTGTGGCATTACTAGCTATAATCTAACTCTTCCAGGTTATTGTCCACGCACTTCTGGGCATAAAACCTTCTTTGGGAGAATTAGGTATTTTCTCATTATGCACACTAATATCTTTTCACTGAATATCACCAAATTTCCGTGAAAATCTCTGGCAAGTTGCAGAGTTTACCCAGTTGATAAAAGAAGGTCTTAAGGCTCATCTCTAATGAGTTGTCCTCTAGGTACCTCATTTTGCAAGTGAGATACTCTCCGATGGACTGACGAAAAATGAAGGCAGCTCTCCTTTGGAGCAGGCAGGCGTGGGGTATGTGTGGAGAAGAAAATCCTGATGAAGCTGAGTCCCTGCTGGGTACAGACCTCTGGATGTTGGTTGCCAGCCTGGAGGAGAAGGCAAGGAGCCATTTGGGGAGCGTCCGCTCCTCACTCTGCCCATGGGATCTCATTGCCACGTGTCCAGTGAAAACATGTAGCTGCTGGGGCTGGCCATGGGCAGGGAGGTGGCTGTGTAGCCAACAAGGGGGAATCATAGAATCACAGAATATCCTGAGCTGGAAGGGACCCCCAGGGATCACTGAGTCCCACCCCCGGCCCCACACAGCACCACCCAACCCCAAGCCCTGTGTCTGACAGCGGTGTCCAAACGCTCCTTGAGCGCCGGCAGCTCGGGGCCGTGCCCACTGCCCTGGGGAGCCTGTGCCATGCCCACCGCCCCCTGGGGCAGAACCTTTTCCTGACCCTCCCCTGACGCAGCTCCATGCTTTCAGAGCAGGAAGGTCCTGAGATCTGCTCCAGGGTCTCCTTCAGCACATCCAGGGTCAGCTGGTTCACAGGGTTTGCAGGACTGCATGTAGACACCTGAAGTCTGGGACCAAGCTTAAAGCCTGTATTGGATCTGGTCTTCAATCTCTGTGTCTCACCTGCTGGAAGGACGAGGAGGACTCTGCTGGCAGTGGTGCCTCCAGTGCAACCTGCAGCGTCTGCACCCATCCACAGCTGCAAACCCCGCTGTTTGTGCTGCTGAGATATCGCCTTGCTGGAATATTCACATTTAGAGAACACTTTGTTGAGCTCGTAGCTGAGATGTGACTCTATGCCAAGCTCTGAAACACTGTCTGCGGAACAAGCTGGTGTGTCCCCATTTGACACCATGGCTTGAGCGTGGATGTGGAGGGGGAACGAGGCAGAAGGTCGCGTTGTGTTTGGGTCCGCGATGCTTGTAAGCTTTGTGACCGCCGTGTGAGGAAGATGGCCTCAGCTCTGAGGTGTGGATGCGTAGGGCTGTCCCCTCCACCTCCTGTCACCCAGATGCTCATGGAGGGCTTGTGGCCGGGATGGAAATCAAACTGAAGCCTCTCAAGTGCCGGATACAACTCTGCCTCGCCTTCCCTCGCTGAGCCGCTCACCTGAGGCCCAGCACTGCAGCAGTCCCAGGCTCATCCGCCATACTCCTGCCAGCGAGTTTTGCTTTGGTTTAAATTCTTTGGATTTATTTTCCACGGAGTTGTTCAGTGTGGCTTGGCTTGAAGAGGAGCTAAAATTCCATCACAGGCTCGGCACCACCCAAGAGGAGGGGAAATGAAGCCCAAAATGCATGGCCCGCCTTTGAATAGTCAGGGAAAGCCACCGGAAGGGTTAAACACTTTATTTAGATGGCTTTGTTTGTTACGTTAGTGCTTTGCTTGTTCTGAGAATTAACAGAAGATAAGCTAAAAGTTCATTTATAAGAGTATTAAAGGATAATTATGATGGAGTAAATGCAGCGGGTCAAAAGGCATTATGATGAACAGAATCACAATATAGGGCTTGGGAAAATAAGCTAAAATGTACAATGCTAACATCACTTGCCGAACACCGTGAGAAGTGCGCGTCTTTGGTTTTCTATCTTCTTCATTTCCACTCTAAATTAAAGTTTCCTCCGTCAGCACTCTGATGGTCGTGCTCGAACACATAATGATAATCGATTGCAGCAACTTAAATTAAACTTTTGGGCAGGCACGAATATGTGACCTTTTAATATCAACAAAATGATAAAAAAGATTTGGTAGGAAATCTGTTTCAATCAGATTAGAGGAGAAGTGGGTAAAGCTGATTACAAGACCGCTAAACACAGTATTTGGGCAGTATTTGTTCAGAAACAATAGCGTTAATTCTACTTTAACAAGTATTATCTGAAAAATCAATAATTAATGGGAACCCATTATCAACTTGTAATTTAGCACTCGGATTAAGTTGGGGGAGAAGTGAAAGCGAGCGGGCAACCTGCTTTTACTTGACCTGTCGGCCGATGGATTAACGGGGTGAGGGCAGGTTTCGTGCTGTGTTAGAGGAGAGGAGGTGGAAATTCCTCCATTTGCCCCCCTTGCTGCTCAGCCGTGTCCCTGCGGCCCGGGGCAGACGTCTTGAGGGGCACCTGGTCCTGCGGCGTGGTGGGACTGTGCCTGCAACCCCAAGGAGCGCGTGGAGCAGGCCTCCAGGGAAAGCAGTGCTGCTAGTGAGTGCTGTGGAAGAGTGCAGCCTTCCCCCGCCTCAGCGTCTCTCTGCGCCTCTGCTCTCCCACGAGCCCGCTGCCGTGCTTCCCCCTTGGCTGAGGGGACCGGCAGCGGCATGTGTGAATGCACGTGCACTGCTAGATCCTCACCAGCCTGCTCCCCCCGGCCCCACCACGCCGGCTCTATTTGGGGAAACAAACCGATCTGTCCTCAGATGTCGCGTGTGCCGGGGTCCGACGCGCCGTGCGTGCCTCTTGGCACCAGAGTAGGTCAGCGCAACAGATGCCAAAGAGATCACGCGAAGACAATGTACTCGCAGCGGATGCAGATGTTCTGACCAAGGATCTGCGTGTGCCTCGCTGCGGACGTCTCGGGGTGTTTGCTGGGGGTGGCTTGGAGAAGAGCATCGCTGCTCGCGAAATTCTGGCTGGGCAGCAGAGAGCTGCCATTTCCAGCTTGGCGGTGACCTGCCCGTGTTCTCCTCCTGGCTTTTGTCCACCGCGAGTCACCCACCTGATCTGGGGCAGAACAGGATGCCGCCTGCAGGCCGTGGGGATTCAGTGGGGTGAGGGAGTGAACGACAACATCTGGGGACACTGGGAAGTGAAGGTGGCTCTGGGCTGCTCCCACCTAAGCGCGAGTGATGCCCTGGGTTGGGATGGGGGTTTCCTGAGGAGCACAAAGGCGGGATGCTCTCGGCAAGGGGAACAGATTGAAGGCAGATTGCATGGGTGAAGCAGCACCGTGCTCCGCAGCTAGGGAGTGGCTTCAGAAATGGCATTTAATCATTCAACATTAACACAAGACATCTGTCACCGTCCCCAGCAGTGACGGGGCTACACGGCAAAACAATATGTTCTGGTGCTCCTAATCACTGGAAAAACACTACTTTTTGCAGAGAGTTCTCTTAGTGCCCAGCACAAATCCTTCTATTTTATTATAGCAATCCCAGCCAAATCCTCCAATAAATGGAGTTTTTATTAATGTGCAGCTGTTAAATGAGAAAAAAAATAAAACTCAGAAATAAAAATGAATCCCTGAATAATCGGGTTGATCCCAGGCAGTAAGAACAAGCAGGCCGACCAAATACTTACAGCTTTTCAGTATTATTTAAAAATATGTCCGAGGCTTTTCTTTCGCCCCCTGCTTCCTACAAGAGCGTGTTTAGATTTTGCTCGGTACGATCCCAGCCACTCCGATCCTCTCCCTGTGCGCGCGTCCTGTTGAATTCCCTTGCCCTGCCAAGGTGCCTGCAACCCCTGTGACACGAGCAGGAAGGCCTGCAGTGAAGGGAACAAATCTCTTTGCTCGGCGCTTACTGTGCCTGCTCTGCTCTGCCCGCAGCACAGCCACGGTACTGCACAGGTACGACGCTGGGCGATGAAATGGCCACCAGGGAGGTGGCAGTGATACTGCCCAAAGGAGAGCGCTGGGCAAGCAGAGCCATATGGAGCCTCCAACAGATGCATGGCACACTTCCGTGATATTCAGTGCATGTTTCCAGAGAGCTGAGACCTTGGACAGCCTTATGGGAGCCCACCGAGAGCAAAACTTCCAGCAGGAGGGCAAAGCCAGCCCGGGAGCTCCCCCAGTTGTCCTGCTGGGATGCTCAGAGCCGAGCTGCGGCCACCAGGATGCTGCCTGCCATGGCCGTCAGACCTCGGCCAGCTGGGAGTGCGGATGGAGGAAGGCAGAGCAGGAGGGGACGCCCCAAGCAAATAGCACCCTGCCCACAAAATGGCACGGCCACCTCCGCTATTCTTTCTGATTAAATTAGAGCCAAAGTAAAGCCCTAATTCTTCTGATTAAAGCTTAGAAGTTAAGCTCTTTGGGCAGGATGTGTGCCTTGCCCTGCGCTCTCCTAAACCACTTTGTCCACTCGATGACGAGACACCAGTCATACACCCCTCGATCTTTCTTCTCAGGCATGTATGAAGCCCGGTCCGCAGGATGCGTGGTGTTCTGGTGGCACCCCATCGCGCCTGTCCCAGGAGCGGTGTTTATGAGTGGTCACCCAGCTGTCTGCAGGAGGGTGGAGGTGGGAGGAACCGCTCCAAGCACAGCAGAGGTCCAGATCTGCTGGGCTTTGGGCTTTCCCCAGAACTGCCCTAGGAGAGACACCGCAGCCTCCAACGTCTGCCTCCAACGTCTGGCGCATCTCCCGTCCCTCCTCCTCCTCCGCACCACGGACAGAGGCACAGCCGGGTACTTTTTGTCCCAGATCAATGCCTTTATCCATGTGGAAAACTGTTATTAGCTCAGCTTTTTTTTTCCTCTTGAATCACTCCTGCAAAGCAAAGGGCTTCTCCCAGGGTTTCTGCTTCCACCACAGCTCCTTCACCTTCGGCTGGCTGAACGCTGCAGGAACAGCCGAGGAGGAGAGCAGGGGATGCTGAAGAAACCTGGTGGCAGGCACCTCTCCTGCAGCGACACTGGAGCCTTTTGAGGCACTGAGTAAAAGGAAATGGGAACACTTGCTGCTGTTTCCAAATTGGAAGAAAACGCAGGTTTTTCCCCTTCAAAATCCAGCAAAACCTCAGAGACTTGCAGACAGCGATCCCACAAGGGACATGCCTATTTCTTCCCCTTATTCCTTTTCCTCCTCCTTTCTCCTGGAGTGCAACAATAACCATCAGACAAGCCCCTGTTTGAGGTGATTAGGACGCTGTTCACTGTCAGCAGCGTCCAGCCTGTTCATTTTGGACAATACGGCCCCTCTTGGCATCGAGGTCCACCTTGACCATGTTGCAGAAATCACATCAAAGCAAAGAGCAGAAGCTGGTAGGACAGCTGGGAAGTCCTTCGTGCTCCGTGTCCTTTATTATTGAAAAAAGGAGCCACACAAAAAATAAAACAGCTCTGCCTGGTGCACAGCTGGGGGCTGCCAACCCAGGGGCTGAAGAAGCCCGTTCGCCTCTACTCATACGAGCAGCAGGATCTGAGCGTGGGGTTATATCTGATGTTATTTCTCCCTTGCTCCCACGGGCCCTCCAGCTGGTGTCTTTGGGACAGGGCTGTTTGGGATGAGGGACGCATTGCTTGCGTGATGCCCCTCAACCTTCAATTCACCTTCAAGCATCGGGATGTCAGGCGGCGATGGCCGGAGCCCGGCCAGGTCCTGTGTTTTGGCACCTGTTTGGCTCCAGAGAGCGGCTCCGGAAGGCGGCACTGAAGGGAAGAGTGAGAGTAGGCGCCTGCGAGCGCTGTGTCCCCGTCCTTAATTAGGTTAGCTGCTTTCATGGCAAGTGCTGTCATACGGGGCCGAAAAATCAATGCCATATGGCACCGCGCTCGGGTAGCAAACTTGGAGATTAATTAAAGGAGAAGGAACTCTGTCAGGTCTCATAGCGCGGCGCCTGCAATTAGGCATGGCTGAACTGGTTTGGAAATGCGGAGGACTGGGTGACACCTTCACCCAGATCTGAGCCGGGCTCTCCAACATTTGGGGGGCAGAATGAAGGGAGCTTTGCCTTCCCCCACCCCAAACTGGGACATTAGCGATATGGAATCCCCATTTCATGTGTTTTACTGGGTTTCACCATGCCTGGATGGGCACTTAGAAGAAGAGAGAGGTGGATTGAGGTGGATGGGGGAGAAAGGAGGCTGGGAGGTGAAGAAGGGCAAAAAACGCAACCTTCAAGCCAGCAGCGAGATTCCGGTTCTCACCAGGACCTCCTGCAGCCAGCCCCAGGCACTTCCCCATCACTCCTCCACCCCCTGCACCAGTGCCTTCCAAGCCAACCCGGCTTTTCCACGCCGAGGAAAACTGTGGCTTTTAACCGGGGTAGGCATGCCCTGTTGGCCACATGTTGCTTCCCCATCGCCGCTGTTGCCCAAGGCAGAGCGCAGCAAGCTCCCCCAAGCCTCCACGTCTAGACGGCAAATGCTGGAGCCAGGGGTGTCGATGGAGGTGTTTTGAAAGACCCCAAGGCTTGAACTTCTTCTAACTTGATGCCGTTATCCGACTGATAAGGATTCAGGCCAACCAGCTGAATGAAGAAACCAGCTGGAAATCTTCCAGACCAGCAAGGATGTGACAAATCTAAGTTTGGTTCAAAACTCACTAAGATCAGTAAAACTCTTCCAGCAAGTTTCATTGCCCTGGAACCAAGACCTTCATGGGACCCAAAAATTCCCTGCTCCCTCAAATGTACAAGAAACCTGAGAAGGTGGTGAGATACTCATTTTATTTCCGTTAAAACAAAAAGAAATCTGACTCCATTGCCTGGGAAGTTTCATTTCCAGGGCCCGTACCGGAGCGGGACAACGCACACCCCTCTTTTGGGAGATGCTGATATAATGAATGTGGCAGCTATTGTGCGTGCTTGGGAGCCTCGCAGCCGTTTCTCTTCTGCTTGTATTTTCTTTTCTTTTCTGCTTTAATGAGTGTTCCTCTAATTGACTTGATGATTTCTGTTTAATTAGCACATTTTGGAGGAATGATCAAAAAATAATAAGATAAAGTAATCGGACAGGCATAGTGCGGAGGAAGAATGGCTGCTTTGTGGGGCTAATTGGAGCGGACAGCCCATCGGCTAGTTTGGGGCTCCGCACAGTCGGGTGTTCCCAGCCCCGCCGTGTGCCCAGGACTCCCAAGCACCCACACAGACCCGGCTCCGGCAGTCATCTCAATTAGCTTTAATGAGCCGTGAAGGAGCACCCAGCCCGGACCTGTCTGTTTTTACCCACGTTTTGTAGGACACTGAAGGCCGTGGAAACAAGGGGAGCGGGCACCACCGGGTACCACCAAAGCACAGCCTCCCAGCTCCACCCGCTCACCGCCTGCCCGCCACACCTCCGGCCCTGCTGTAGGTGCAGCACCTGGATGGTCATTTGTTTGCCCCGTGTTTGGCCAGGAATTAATTAGGAGATCGGCTCCAGGCTGCTGTGACAGCTGTCTGCGTGCGGCACTTCCCAGCAGTTTGATTAAATCTGCGGCACTCCAGATGTGAGAGCCCTGCGCGTCGGCGTGCGGTTTGCTCTTAAACTCCACTTAAACCGTGACTGCTCTTCTGCTTTTAATCAAAGGCAAACGTCTTAAGACAGAAAGCTGTGCAGAGGAATTAGTAGGGATGTCTCTGGGGCATGTGGAGCGGGATGTGGACGGGGAGCCCTGAGCCCAGCTTGCCGCGCTCTGTCACGGCAGGCGGAGGGCACGGCCAGGTGTGGCTGCGGCATCCTGCAGACGCTGCGGTGTAACCGTGAGGCAGAAATAAGTTGCCTCCCACTGGGAGCACAGATTTCCCCATGCGCTTAACCCAGCCATGCCACCTGCAAATCCATCACCCCAAAACAGAGACTGTTTGGCCATCGCCTCCCCAGCAGAACACAGGGGAGCTGGAAAAAAAAAACCCTTTCTTTCGGGAAAAGGGACCTGCCCTGCAGACTCCCCCCATCGCCAAGCTGCGTGTGTCACCATCCCTTTGTTCCGGCAGGAGCTGGGTGCGGGCGCGTGGCATGGGACCAGCGGGGACCACTGACAGCGGCCATGCGCTTGCTGTCCACGGAGCACGGGAGCCTCCTCCACCCCCAGCAGCCACGAACCGTCAGATGGTGCGGGCTCTCCTTTATTATTGACCTGATTCATATCTAAACCAGGGAGGTGAAAGCTGCCTTATCCCCTTACAAATCCCCTAACCCAGTCCCTTCAATACCTCCTCCTCTATTCCCCCTCCTCATCGTTACAGAAGGTGAACCCACGGCAAGTGCGCATCCTTCTGAGGCTTCACTTCACATCCCTGCAACCAGGGGCCCCCAAACCGCCCAGCTGCTGGCTCGGGAGGCACCCAGCACACGTCTGTAATCCCGCAGAGCCTTGGCAAGGCTCACGCTGGGGTCTGGAGGGGTCAGCTCTGGGCACCCATCCCAGGAGGGCCATGCCAAGGTGCTGAGGGGCACGGGGCCGGGTGCTGGGCACCCCGGGGCTCCCGCTCTGGCTGGCACATGCGCCCTGCCCATGGTGAGGGGGGGGGAGGAACAGCGGGGAAATTAGAGCAAGAGCGATGTTTGATGTTCTGCTCTTTAAGCGATTAATAATCTTTCGGCATTGGAGAATCAGCTGAAAATCTTCCCTGGAAAATAATGAGCAGAGAAACATTTACTGATTAGTCTAATCCCAGATAATCCTATCTGATGAGCGTATATCAAGATATCCTTTAACTGATTTATTGTCCAAAAGACCGGTGGAGATGCCCCTTGGAGATGCCCCTCGGAGATGCCCCTCTCCACCCTGGCCCCGTGGCCGCGGCCCCCTGCCCCCCACCCCATCCGTGCGCCCGGAGCGGGCGCATCCCGACGCCCCACGGCACCGTGCCGGATCCAGGCTGCCTTGCCGGCGCGGGGAGATTTAATCGCTATTTCCATTTCTGCGTCTATCGGCTTTCTCTTGGGTTTGAGCTTTTATGTTTCATAAACTGATTAGGAGCAATTATACGTGCTTTATCCCCAAACTTTCCAAATGACTAGGCCATATGCATATTTAAGGCTTCATCATCTCTTCCAACAGCTCAGCCTTAACGTAAACTGCTGAAATCAAGCTGATTCTGGGACAACATCAAAAATTAGGGTTTTATCCACTAATATCTACTCGGACAGGAAATTTGTTGTGGGTGGTGGCTGGATTAGGGCTTCTAATTACTGTGGCAGATCCTCCCAGCCCAGCAGTGAAAGTCTCTGCTTCCAGCAGACCTGTGGCAAAAACGCTCTGCAGCAGCGAAGGCGCCCAAGGGGACGTCGGGGTGCCCACAGCCGGGCGGGGGGCACGGCCTGAGCACCCCTGCATCACCGGCATGTGGGAACCCCCGGCCGCTCGTGGCCTCCCACCTCCCGATGGTGGTGTGAAGCGCAATCGCACCCCCCCGCCAGCCCCCAGCGCCGGCCACGGCAATTATCCTAAATGAAAGTTATTGTTCTGCTAATCCCAGGAACAGCTTGCGAGGGGAGATTTGGGTCTTTCTTTAATAATGCAAAGTTAATGCGGAGTCCCCTTGTAATTATCTTTATCAGAAGGACCCTCGGTTAATCTGACCGTCCAGCGGGAAGGCCCGGATCAGGCGGCCCGTGTAAGCCGGTTGTAAATCGTTTCCATAAACAGATGAAGGGAAGGGGGGAGGAAAAAAAAAAAAAAAAAAAAAAAAATTGCAGCCCAGGTGCAAGAATCTGGGAGCCAAAAGGAGCGGGGAGGCCAGGCAGCTCCAAACGGCCCCAGGGTGGGCGGGATGGCCAGGGTCCTGCCCCACAGCCCCCTGCCGTCCCCTCCCGGCCACAGGGAAGGGACAGGCCGGCGGGACGCCCCGTCTGGGCTGTGATGCTGGAGGGCCGCGGAGAGGGGCCGGGCTGGGGCAAACGGGGGAGGCGAAGGGCGTCGGGGAGGAGGGGACCCAGGAGGGCCGCGGGGAAGGGGC
>VXAV01009333.1:220073-266152 GCA_013399715.1 Alectura lathami | reverse complement strand
CCCTTCTGAAGTCCAGGGTTGCGATTCTGCTTGGTATTCTGACTCATTCTGAATGAGTCTGTGTTGAAGGAATGCTCAGATCTGAGGTTATGCTTTGCATGTGACTTTTCCTTCTACTCCAGTGGATCTTCTCTGGATCAGGAAAAAATGCCCTTGCTTTACCTTTGCTATCTGTGTAAAATAGCACCAAGAAAGATCACTCAAAAGTTTCAGCTTAAGAATGTACTTATTCTTGGCATTTTAACATCTCCCCTCTTTACTAGATGTGTATAGCTCAGCTTTGACATGAAAAAGGAATAACTTAGACGACAAACAGCATGACTGCATTGCTGCATACCAGTCTGTTCAGAGGACAGCCCATACCAAGGGGTGGAGAAACTGCATTTAAAAAAAAAGAAAAAAAAAAAAAGCTGTGTGCTGTGGCACCTTGTGCCTGTAGGCCACGATTGCTCATTGTGTGAGGAACCACTCCAAGGGCGACGGGCCAGTCACTCTTTAAACAGGTGGGTAATGTTGGGCACAAACATAAACACAAACACCAGAAAGGAATTTTTGAAGGTAAATACAACTTTGTGCTGAGAAATGCATTAAAATCTTTGTAACCATGCATCTTAGAGATGCACATAAACTGGCAAAGCAGTGCAGGGTGGGAAGACCATTTTGGCAAGAAATAACCTTCCCAAGAGGACAGGCGATGGATTTTGATGTTACTTAAAGTTAACAGGACAGTGACTATTTCCTTCCAGTTGTGAATTTTCCATAAATTTTGTGGAGGATGGAGGCAGGCTCAATATATAGAGTGTGGCATCAAGTATGAGGATAAAGATGACATCTTAAAGGGAATTAAGAAGAAAACTGCCAAAACCAACTTCCTGCAGCTTTATCCAGCACCATTGCCAAGCAGGAAAGTGTAATTCAGAGTTTGGCCAGGGTTCAGCTTCAGCTGTACTTCAGGAATAAACACCTGTGTTTTTACTTTAACGTCTTATAACAGTCTCACACTTAAGGGGAAAAAAAAATAAAAATAATAAAAATAAAAGCCCCATGCCTTGTCCCCACCCCCTAATTTACTAGCAACAAACACTCTTGTAAGATCAGGAACCAGTACAGGATGATTTCTGTAAAACAAGACCAACGGTTGGCTTCTAGTCTACATAATTTTAGTCTGCATGGTTCTAGTCTACAGGGGTGCCACCTGCTGCTCAAAACGAAAGCAGCAGCATCACTTCACACATTCAGAAGTGAAGTCAAAAGAAGCACTGGCATTCGTCCTGCCCCAGCCATAGCACCCACAGCAGCAGATCTCCTGTCACTACAGCCCTCTGGATTGCCCCTCTGCCTGTACCACGATGGTCCCGGGGGACCGATGACTTAAGGAATGGCTCAGAAATCCGGGAGAGACAGCTGAGAAATCCTGCTCTAGAGTGAGTGCTCTCTGCAGTTCTCTTGCTCTCTTAACACTTTTGACAGGAAGCCAAGGATTAAGTTAGAGTCACGGCACTGAACTGCCAGAACTGGTAACTGGGGGTAAGAAATGGGACTCACACTGATGCCAGACGTCTGCTGTAATTGTGGAGCATTTCCCAGATCTTTCACATATAAATACAAGGTCAACAGCATCCTAACACTGCAAGAACAATCATTTAGCACTTTGTAGGGCCTTAAGTCAGGAATCCTGAGCACACAGCAAGGCAGTTTGACCTAGCCTGGAAATGAACGACCTTGTCTGCATGTTCTTACCATTAGAGTGAGACATCTCATCTCCGTCAGAACTCGGTCTCAAATGATTTATACCAGATCTTGGGTTTTGCCTGCTCTTAAGGCCTCCTTTGGAAAGATTTGAATGAACTGCCTCTGTCTGTCAGTAAAATTCCTGCAGTCTGTGGGTGTCAGGGAGGAGAAAACGAGCACAGACAAAAAAACCACCCCACTTACAGTGCAGAGGGGATGCCAGCTTTATCCCAAGTATAGGGATAAATTAGATTGGCTGCTAACACGTGTGAACATCTGTAAGTATCCGTTCAGTGCTCAGACCCAGCATTAGCACTAAGTGCTGCCTTACCTGCTTCCACAGCCAGCTTGCCCTTGTTACCCCAAGGCCGGCTGCACCATCAGCTATGGCATGGGTGGGACTGCTTTGCCTCTGCTCAGCAGATCTGGAATGCCTCTGCCCTGGGAAAGTGTCCTAAGTGCCAAGGACTTAGGCTGCTTCTGTGAACAGCTGATAAAGATTAATATATATATTTTTTTCCCTCCTCACAGGGAAAATAACAGAAGCTGGAAGGGATGCAAGCTGTGTAACGCTGAGCAGCGCAGCACCCAGTGCACCAGGCTGCACGGTGCCTTTGGTCTCTAGCAAACAGCAGCTTGCTCATCAGTAACTCATACCTCCCAAAAATATTACACAAGAGTAACCACCGTATCAGCTGCAGCAGTGATTTTATTTTTGATCCAAGTTCCAATTAATATAATGACTTATCACAGGATGCTTCAAAACTTCATCTGTAGGACACTTACTCATGAGGAAACAGTTAGATTACCCCGTCTCAAATAGCCAGTTTACACTGCCTGTACCCAAACAAGTCATACTGGCGATATTTTCAGAGTTTACATTGTGTGGTGTACACCAGCCCATCCTGGTCTCTCGGCTGTCTGAAACATTTTACAGTGCAGAAGGTGCTCGCTCTGGCATTTCAGACTTCTAAAAGAGAAAGGCAGCCACTCCTTCAGCGGTTTATGTTGTGTGCCTCACACTGTCAACAGCCTGGCATTCACACACAGCACAGAGGAGCACTGCATTCATTGCTTCATCCAAAAAAAAAAAAAATCCGCAAATGCCAGTTTAAACAAATCAGCTCAACTAGGAGGGAAATTCAAGACATGTTTTTAAGTTATAAAATTGAGTCATAGGGTTCCAGATGAATGATGTACAACAGAGAATCACCAGAGTACATAAACTTCTTGCTTCATAATACAGCTAAGAGTTGTTATTTAAACAATTTGAATAATTAGCTCTAGATTTATGTGGAGAAAGGAGATGCACTGTATGGACCGTGTTTATAATGATCTAAAAAGGCCTGATTTGAATCCCGCAGTTAGATTGAAATTGTTTATACCAGAGAAAGGTGGTGGCTTGGTTGTTCCGCATTCTGCTGTGGGCCATTCAGCTCACCTACCTGTTTGCTACTAGTACTTACTTTCAGTGTGGTGTCGGCTCTGAAGGAACCCACCCCGCCTGTTTAGAGGAACTGTGCACCAGCACGGCCAGCCTTCGAAGAAAGTAGATGCGGTAGTTTAAATCCCTTAGCCAAAAGACCCTACCAGCCTCGTGTGGTCCTGGCCTCTGAGCTACATCAGGTGCACACACTGGCAGCAGGCAAGAGGAGGGCTGGAGTTTGGAGTCTGCTGCCTCGATTCTGTCAGTGCCACGGCAGTACCCGCGTCCTGTGGCTAACAGCTGGGTGCTAGGAGTTCTGCTATCACTTCCAGTGAAACCAGGGCTCCCCCTCCTCCTAGGCATCATGTTTCTGCTCCTTGTCGTGATGGTTATTTATCTGCAGCCACTTTGCATCTCGCTACGTGTTGAATAAAACAAGGTTTAGGCATTTTTGTTGCGTGCAGGGAGCTCCGGGAAGTCTTCAGGTAGCAGAGCGTGAATGCGACAGATAGGGCAGGTGCTCGAGTGTTCCTTAAGCCATTTCCTAATGCACTGCAAGAACAGGAAGATCATGTTGAGGGAACAGTCCAAGTCTGGCACAAAGAGTCCAGCTGGACTTTGTTAACAGCTGTCACTGATAGGCAGGCAGTCTTCCAACACCGCCTATAGCCTGTTACTAAATCCGCAGTTAGAAAACTGTTCTCCAATTCTGACGCTCTGCTGATCGGCCTATTCTGCAAGCAACAAGCAGTAAACGATAAGGAAATGGGAGAAAGTCCTGGACAGGAGCATCAGGTTATGCCAACATAATTTTTCACCTCCTTCCTACATGAAGTTATACGTGCAGCTGCTATCGGGGGGCAAGTGCAGGTTTTACAGCAATAGCCCGTTCTTTAAGTCTGCTGCAGACAGGAGCCTGCGATTTGATTAGCAGGACCTGATGACTCTGAAAAGTAAGCTTACATGCATTCTGATAATTATCTTAGTTGAGATCTAAAACTGGAAACTGTCCAACGCAGCAAGACTGCACGTGGCCAGTCTTGGTGCACAAAGTACGTGAAGGAGAATTAGGTATTGTTGTTCTTAACCTCAGGGACTGAAGGATAAGGGGGGCTAGCTTTTAAAAAGTGAAACAACTGCATAACTGAACAGAGAGTTCGTAAACATCTGCATCTAAGTGATAAGAACAGAAATCCTTACTTCTCTGTGGAAATGATGCCCACATTCCAGTTCACATGAGTCTTTGCTTAGCTCATCATGGCATATGGTGCAAGGATCATCACTGGAGGCCTATAAAATTGTTTTGAAGTTATTTGAACATTAGCAACAACTGATCATCAAATCCTAATCATCTAACATTACTCATTTTAGCTAAGTCTCCTTAAGCTTTTGTCCACAAAATGAACAAGTCCTGATTATTTTCTTCCAGCAAACGTTTGATCATTTCACGTCTCAGAAAAGGTACAGGTCATGCCCTGAGATTCATCACGCAGTGGAGAACTTACCGCAGAGTCTACTTTTTTCCATTTAGATTTAGGCATTGCTCCAACGTTTCCCCACGGCTGGGGATTTGGCTGAGATGGATACATGGTGTTACTTGAGGCGTTCTTGAGCACAGGTCTTGCCTTGGGTGGGCAGGGGACATTTTCTTCTGCAGGTACCCGACTCCGAGCTCCAGTCTGCCCCGGTGACGCAGAGGACGCTGACTTCACAGGCTTCCCTGCTGCCACTGATGCCTAGACAGGTATTGCATAAGAATTGAGAGCAAGTTCACAGTTTGCTTGATAGCAAAGAAAAATCTGCATTCTCTTCTGGACTACGTTGCATTATTTCCACTGTCAGAGCTGCACAGTAGAAACAGCAGAAACTACAACACACCTTACTTTGCTGGTCCAGAATGAGATCTGTCACCCTGCTTATAATTTCAGCGGAGCTCAGACTTAACAATGTGTTCCCATTTCTTCTTTGTACATCTTTTATGAACCTAGTGAAGTCTGAACTGAAAGAAAAGTGACACGATTACCGACTGGTAGCGCTATGGCTATTACAGGTGTAATCACAGTACTAGGAAACACCACAGTTTCCATGTTGGATTCACAGCAGGAGAGCCTATGAAAACTGATGCTACTCTTCTCATGAGGTAGGAGCCACCTACTACGGAATCTGTTCTTTCTGTACTTCATCACTGGATGTTCAGAATTTCTATTGCCCAACACAACACCACACCCGTTAAAAAAAATACCTGCCGTAGCCCGGAAATATAGTTTGTAGATGTACGATAACATTCCCCAATGCTTCTGGAGGCACGGTGTTGGCTGGAAGCCCAGAGGGCCTCATCGGTGTAGGTGGATCTCCTCGGTGGGTTTGGTTTGGCTGGATGCTGCGAGCAGCACTGCCCGACTGCCTCGACGGACAGGCTACGGAAACTTTATCGGCGTACGATCCCTCCAGAGGCTTTGAAGGTTTTCTCTCTGACCCACTGCTTGGGGAACAAGCCTTAGGGTTTGCACATGCCGGCTTAACTCCAGCCTGCGCATGAAGCAAAGCAGCTGGTGGGCCTTGGTCTTCGGAACTTGAAAAGGTGGGGAGTAAATTAGGGTGCGCGGCCGCGGAGGAGTACGTGACAGCGGCTGGGTCACTGACAGCCGCTCTGTCTTGCCTCCTCTGCAAAATAAACAGATTCCACAAGAAAAACAGTGATTAAAATAAATTGAGCAGAACCCTTGGGCATTTGCAGCATGAACTATGCTATGAGAAACTGGAAGGTCACAACAGTTTATGGCAGCTTTCTACCTAGGTGAAAATACTGCACGAAGGTGCTCTTAGATACGTACTGCGTGCAGACAGTCTGCTGGAAGCAGGACTAAATAGGACAGCGTATCTGCACCCCAGCTGTTACTTTTACTTGTTCTGGGTTCACTAAGGAATGAACTGTCTCCTTAACGTCTCCTTAGGAGAATGAGAAGAGACAAATGACACTAAATTTTGGAATAAGCAACAGTCTGCAAAAAGCCAGACTGAGTATTTGCTTGACAATGTAATTTTTTTTTCAGATCTGTGTATGACCAACTGAGCTTTGCCAGCAGAGGTATGTAAAGGTAGCTTGACCTACACAGAGCAGGTTAAATCAGCTAAAACTGAGGTTCCATTTTTGCAAGTTTTCACATTCATTAGGACATAGCTTTAGGTTTATTTTTGTTGATCCTTACAGATTTATCAAATTATGTTTCTGATGCTACTTTACTAAAAAGTGGTAGGAATTGCCGACTGAGTTAAACAGCCAAGGAGAACAAGGGTTTTCATCATGTCTTTCATTTAGATTCAGTGTTTGCCTGTTAAAGTCTTCTCAAAGCTGAAAGAACTACAGACATCTTTTCTTGCAAGTTACTCCTCCATTGCTGCAGTAAAAACAGACACCAAATGCAGAACAAGAGGATCCACAATCACCATTCTTCTCAACCTCTCAGTTGATGGTAACCCAAAGAGGGTAACTAAGAATATCGACATATTCGTACAAGTTCGGTGCCAACAGGAAAAAGAAGATACCTAGAAATAAGTGGGGAAGAAAAGGCCAAGAACATAGGGGTCACTTATGTTCTTCAGCCTAGAGAAGACCAAGAGGGGATCTGATCAGTGCCTACAAAGAGATCAAGGGTGGGTGCCAAGAGGATGGGGCCAGGCTCTTTTTGGTGGTGCCCAGTGACAGGACAAGGGGCAACGGGGAAAAACTGGAACACAGAAGGTTCCATCTGAACATGAGGAAAAACCTTTTCACTGTGAGGGTGGCAGAGCGCTGGCACAGGCTGCCCAGAGAGGCTCCTTCTCTGGAGGTATTCAACACCCGCCTGGATGCTTTCCTGTGCAACCTACTGCAGGGACCCTGCTCTAGCAGGGGTTGGACTGGATGACCTCCAGGGGTCCCTTCCACGATTCTGTGATCTGTGCTTTCCAGTACATTTGGGGATTTCATTTGTGTGTGTGCTCTGAATACATTTCACTTAGCAGGTCACTTAACTGCCCTGTTTTGGAGGATGACTGAACCCTTTTTTCTTTACTCCACTGTCCCAAGTGCAGCAGCTGCTGGGTGCTCTCTGCCTTCCTGACTGGGCATCAGCTCTGTGCCCTGGTTCCAATTTTACTGTCAGTCAAGGGCAGCATTTAGGCTGCCGACACCATTGCTGCAGCCAGATTGATGCAGTATTTCAGCAAGGTCGCGTGTCTCCCCACGACCACGCTGAGGAGTAATTAAAGTAGCACTGACTGAGGCTGCCTTTGTCCCTGCACCAGGAACAATGCATGGTTTGGAAGTAACTGATGTGATCTGAGCAAAGCATTTGTGCTGGCCCATGAGAAAATGTTTTCAATAGTATTTATCTGGGATGTAGTCACTGCAGACTAATTTCCATAAATGGCTATGCTGCATCTAATTCATGACAGATACGGCTGCGAGTTAATTTTGGTACCCGCAATCAGTTACACATGTTGCTGTGGTGGGGCCTTGTCCCTGGGGATTTTGGTGCTCCAAGAAGGTCATGACATACAAAAGAAAATTAGTCCTAACTCAGACGGAGCGGGAAGCCTTTTAAAGTTAACCTCCAGCAGCTTACACCTTTACAAAGGGCCTGGGAATGTCCTTGCCACTGGCGGCCACCCTGCTGATCTGCAGTCACCTTTCCTTCTGACCACTGCCTGGGCATACGAGAGTCACGTTACTTTGTGTTCAGGGCTGCATGTTCAAGTTGCTCACGTGCATGCATGCTCTGTACTGGACAGCCACGTGGTGGCAGCTGGCAGAGCTCCCTAACACAGCGCTGTCAGACGTAGGGACATACCAAGACACTGGGAGGAGACGGCAGATCCACAGCTCCGACTTTGGCGAGGCAGTTTCGCGCACCGCTTTTCACCATCTGAATTTTTTCTTCGTACCCAGCCTGAAGAAGGAAAACAAATTCTTCTCCAAATTTGTGCTAACTAAAGCTCTTCTGTGAGTCACAATGGGAGAAGGCGTCAGGCCTTTCACATGGCTTCCGTAAGGCTACCATTTGCTGCAGTCCCACAGATCTCTACTGAAGTACTTGCATTAATGCCTGAAAAGGTTTGTGAGACATCTTCTGTTTTGTAAAAACTAACCTACACGCTGCAAACATCTCTTCTAGTAGGCAATTTTCTGTCATTTCTAAAAAATTTGCATGGGCTCTTAAAGTTCAAAAAATACAAAAGGACAGGCTAGACTTGTTCAGGCCTGGATCCCAGGTTAACAGCATGCATCAAGGAAAGAGCTTTGCCTTTCTACAACTGCAGAGATTCACTGAAGCTTAATTATGCTTAATAATCCGGCCTTGTAACCAAAGCTTGCTTTTGTCATTAAAAAAACGCAGATCAGTATTTGGAGAAGACATTGGTGTTTTAAAAGAGGAATGCTTAATTATGTAAGTTATTCATTCTGCTTTAATTGCCAAAATTCAACTTACACCTTGTTAAGAGAAATGAAGACTTACCTCTACTTTTTCCATTTCCTTCTTTATATTAGAAATAAATATTTCCCAAGAATTGATCTGTGACTTAAACTCAGGAGGTGCTGAAGCTGAGCTGCTGAAATAATGGAAGAGCTTCAATTAAACTGCAACATTCCCATTTGTCCAGTTTGGAGAAAAGAAGGCTGAGAGGCGACCGCACTGCTCTCAGCAATGTCTGTGTCATTCACATCGCAACCCGCTCCCAGTGATACTGGGCAGGAGTAACTGGAATGTTCCCAGGAGCCTAATCCTCTCAGGCTAAGAAATTAAGAAGAGAAGTTTGCTGCTGCTTAAATATCTCCCATGTTGGTCATTTAAGACTAAGAAAGAAATTCAACGTCAGGAAAGTTGCACTTAACTACTGTGCCTCGGGTTGTGAGCAGAACTGACTTGTCTAGTTCAAAGGTCATGATGAAGCGTCCAGTCATTGCGTTTATTTAGCAGGCAGTAGTACTGAAATTACTCATGTAACCTCTCCGTACCTGCTTAATGACCTCAGCATCTTGAGATTTGCTTCTGCTTGGGCAGCTTTGCCATTTAGCTTGTATATTTCAGTTTCTTTCCAGTTTTTGAGTACTGATATCTGTAACAAAATAACTGCTTTTAAACCAGTGCAACAAAAGCAGCCTTGTAACACAGCAAGTGAAGCCTGGAATCCTCTTACCCAACACTGCTGACACAGAGAATGCACTCACTCACTCACTGAGGAACTGCAAGTAGAACTAAGGGCAGTGGCCGGCCTTTGGGTTACATTCACCTCAACAGATCACCGAACAGGCCCAGGGGTGTTCTGTTTGCAAGGTAAAAGTGTCTCTGTGTGTGTGCACGCACACTTGAAGTGGTTACGGCAGCCCTGAAATACTGCATGGCTGAAGACCAACGTGGACCAGCAATCTGATCTTTTTGTAAGGTCTTGCTGGAGGTGAAACAGCCTTCAAGCCTCTCCTAAGAAGCATGGATTGTTCAGCATATTTAAAGCACTTCCAATACAAAATGCTGCTCTAGCAAAAATCTGGGTATTTATCAGTACCCACTTCCTCTGAGTGAGATACACAAGATGCATTCTGATTCTGCCTGATAAAAAAAGTAGCTGCGTATTCACCAAGCACGACTTGCTTTGGAAAAGGAATCTGTGTCTTCCCAAGGCTAATGCTTACGAATGGAACCTATCCGTAACAGGGATAAAGTGTGAAACTGAATTATTAGTTGGATTTTGTTTGGGGCAATACCAGACACCCCAAATCCTGTGCGCTCTCATACTGGTCAATAATCTGTGATGCTCTGCAAAGTTCTCCAGGATAACATCATGCACAGCAGTTGTCAATATTAACACTACAGACACTCTTACAGAAAGTCTCAGATGCTATTTAAAGGGAATTTGTTAAATAAGGCTCAACCAGTCACCTTCCCCATCTACCAGTGCAAATGATCCAGCCTATAACCAAGCGTTTTAGGGATTTTTGTTCATACCTCTGCTTTAACAGCTCTTTTCTCATGCTCCTGGCAGTCATCTTGACTCTTTTTAATAAGTTCTTCCAATTTTACTTTCTCATTAGCTAGTTTATTACTACAAAACAAAAAGAAGTAAGTATGTGAGTAACATAAACAGAGTAGTACTTAAAATCGATGACATGTCAGAGGTTTTCTACTGCTCTCACTTCTCCCTTCCTCAGATCCACTCATCTTCATTTACACGGCACAGGCTGTGCCCTCAGGCATCCTGCCATGTTCTTGTAGCCGCACTGCTGGCTCCAGGGACATAAATTTGGGATTTCTTAACTAAATTTCACTGTGCAACGTGACAAGTTTACAGGAGCTCGGCAATAGCAGTCATGCAAGCTCTGTTGTTCTGAGCCTGTTCACATATCACCTATGAAGTTCCACCCATGTGCAAGTGAGCAGCTTTTAGAAAGTGTTTAGGGAATTTCAGGTACATTTAGAACCACAGATGTGTGAAGACCCAAAGGTGCATCTGACAGCTCAGTTTGTCTGTGCTGTGCCCAGCTTCCAAGGGGCTCTGAAGTACAGTATCATTTAATCAAGGGAAATACGTGATACTGTATTTTGGAAAGACAGCTTTTAATCATTTTAAATATCTGGAAGAAAATTATATTTACTTACGGTAAATCAGAGTAAACTAACTGTGAAGCAGAGATACAGGCTACAGTGCGTTTTCTCTAATCTTTCACCCAGAGTGAAGCAGACAACTCCAGCAATGACAAGTCAACAGAATAACGTCAGTTTTGCAAAGGCGCAGGAGCATTACCTGGTCTCAAGACAGGTGCTGAAGCACACGTTATACTGCTTCTCCTTCTCGTCAATGGCCTTGGAACACCTGCGGCAGTCAAACAGTCATTAAGCTTGTTCTGAAACATGTTCCCTAGCAGACACGTTGCTCTGTACCCACAGTGACAACAGTGCAGCAGTGACAAGCCACGCTCTTTACATGCTGCTTGATGCTGTAAGGGCACTACAATTCACTCCTAATGAAGCAGCAAGTAACTGATGTAAGCGCAAGATGATTTTTCAAGAAAGATTTGGCCCAAACTATTCATACTAAAGATAATGCAACAGCATTCAAGGACAGAGGTCTTCTTCGTCTGTAAACTGACAGAGAACATTAAAAATACAGTAGGAATTGTCAAATCTGATCAGAAAAGTTACTGCTACTTAAGTCACTTTCAGCAGTTATCGGGCAGCTATTTTAATGTTTATCTGTATTTGCAAAAAAAACAAGTACGAAAGCAGACCTATGTATTTCAGAGTATTACTGTGAAGAAGCTTCTAGCTGGTCATACAGCCAACAGTAAGGTTACTTCAGGATTTCTGTCAGGCTTAAAATGTTTAGGGAAAAGCTACTGCTAATACTACATCAAATCACACAGGATTTATTTTCAGTGTGCCGGTGACGTGGTCTCCTCGATGCCAGTAGGAGGCGGGATGGAGCTGGTTCGTGTTCCTTCACGGCCAGAACTACAGAGGGCCAGGATGGGATATCGCTGATCTTGGCTCCCTGGGAGGCCCTGCAGGCTTCTGTTACAGGGTGAAGGATGGGTAAAAAACACCACAGAGACATGCAGCTATGTGGGTCAAGCAGTTCTCCTTGAATCTGAGGAGCAGGTGACAAGACTAGGAATGAAGGGAATGTGCATCCCTAGATGACCTCCAGATACTCCACGTGGCAGAAGAGACAGAGTGGAAGAAAGATGCAGACCGGAGTTCAGCGGGGCTGACTGTACAGCAGAAAGAGGACCAAAAAATGAAAATTGAAATGAAATGAAAGCTTCAGACCTATCACACAGTGGTAGTAGAGCACACTGAGGAGTCATGAAGGAGAAAAGTAAAAAAGCAGTGCAGATCTAAAGGATTCTGGAAAACTCAGAAAGATGCCCAACAGTGAAGAAGTAGGACTTATTAGTTAGGTTAAAGAACTACCTGTAAATCCTACTAACAGCAGCTCTAATCCAAGAATTGCATTTAACTTACTTTCAGAATGGTACTATCAGGGCTAGAAGTCTGGAGTTTTCATTCTGCATACATCATAAAACCAGTAGATACCAAAACTTCTCACGGGCTATCAGAAACAACCATACTTACTGCTGCTTTTGGGGAAAAAAAAAAAAAAAAACAAGTAAAGGGACAACATTGTAGATCTGCATTGAAAATAGGTACCTATCGTTGGCATCCATATGCTTTTTGGCTGTGTTCCTTATTGCTTTTAAGTTGTCTTGATTTTCTTTTTTTTCCTGTTGCCATTTTTTAACTTTTATTTCTAAATCTTGATGAAGCCACTCCAGTTCATTCTTTGATACCTAAAAGCAGAAAATAAGAAAACATTTCTGTAAATGCTATTTTGTGAAAATGCAAGTTAGAGCAGACTGCTGACACACGATCAAAAGATAAGGCACTGAAATTTACAATGACAGTTTGACTTAACGCTTGATTTTCTTTTAGGTCAGGTGTTTAGCACAGGAAGCACACTCATTAATGCTGAACTCCAATGATCTGCACACGCATTGTGATTCAGTGGCACCCTCCGGAAGCCTGCAGATGACACCAAGCTCAGTGCAGTGGCCAACACACTGGAGGGAAGGGGGGCCATCCAGAGGGACCTGGGCAGACTGGATGGGTGGGCGTGTGCAAGGTCCTGCACCTGGGTCGGGGCAATCCCAAGCAGAAATACTGGGCGGGCAGAGAATGGATCAAGGGCAGCCCTGAGGAGAAGGACTTGGGGGTGTCAGTTGATGAGAAGCTCAACACGAGCCAGCAGTGTGCACCTGCAGCCCAGAAGGCCAGCTGTATCCTGGGCTGCATCAAGCATGGCCAGCAGGGAGACAATTGTCATCCTCTGCTCTGCCCTTGTGAGGCCCCACCTGCAGTGCTGCATTCAGCACAAGAAAGACATGGAGCTGCTGGACTGCGTCCAGAGGAGGCCACGAGAATGCACAGAGGCTGGAGCACCTCTACTGTGAAGAAAGGCTGAGGGAGCTGGGCTTCTAAAGCCTGGAGAGGAGAAGGCTCCAGAGAGACCTCATTGTGGCCTTCCAGTACCTGAAGGGGCCTACAGGAAAACTGGAGAGGGAGGGACTCTCTACCTGGGAGTGTTAATGATAGAACAAGGGGGAATGGTTTTAAACTGAGAGAGGACAGATTTAGGTTAGATGTTAGGAGGAAATTCTTCACTGAGAGCGCGGTGAGGCCCTGGCCCAGGCTGCCCAGAGGAGCTGTGGGTGCCCCATCCCTGGAGGCGTTCAAGGCCAGGCTGGGTGGGCCCTGGGCAGCCTGATCCAGTGGGTGGCAGCCAGCCCACGGCAGGGGCTGGGGCTGGGTGAGCGTTGAGGTCCCTTCCAACCCAAGCCAGTCTGTGATTCTATAAATGTTGAAGCTAGAATTCAGGGGCTCCCAAGCTGCAGTACTGTAATTTACTCCAATACACAAATGAAAGGAAGAAAAAGACATAAAAGAAAGACTGAATGACTGGCCCCCTCTTACTGAAGAATAGCATGAGGGGATGGGGGAGAACAGCTTTGGTCTCACCTCATCTATTTATTTATTTTTAATTGAAAAACTTCCTTTAAATGCAGACAAACGCAGAGTGGTCTGCAGCACATTCAGCTTTACTATAAAATCAATCCAGTCAAAGTGGTAATAGGCTGATGGTGCTGTCTGGGGACTTCTCTTGCTCCCAGACATCTCAACAGAAATAAAGCCATCAGCCATCCCAGCAAATCACAGAACACTCGAACCCCTTCTCCTCAAAGAGAGGGAAACAGTCAGTAGCACAGCGCTTGTTGGTTATTGGGCTAACCCAAACCCAGTACCTGCCCACTAGATGGAGACAGACAATATTCTATCTGTGCATTCAGGTGTGTTCTTAGGAAGACGACACACAAAGATCTTCAGATTTGCTGAGTGAGCCTTCACAGCAACGAGGATCACATTCAAGTTTCAAAAATACCGACCCATGGCAACCAACACTGAGCCACTGCATCCCCACTGCCGCTCAGGTAAAAACGTTACCTCTGTCTCTTCAATACTTTTTTTTAGTAGCTCTTGTAAAGCACTGATTTCCTCCGAGCTCCGGTTCTGTAACTGTTCATATTTCTCCTGTGCTTCTTTAAGTTGCTCTTTTAACACCTGATGCTCTTTCTCCATACGTAGAATATCTCCCTGAAAATAAATCAGTTACAGAAAATAACCAATATCCATTACCCACAGAGCAGCAAACACTGACGACAGTCAGCTGATATTCAACATCTTGAGGATTTTTTGGTGTTTCTGTTGTTTTTTGGAGAGGATTGGGTGTTGGTGGTGGTTTTTTTGTTTGGTTTGGTTTCTTTGGGACAGAAAAATTTGTATCAGAAACAGACATTAATGTGAATATGAAGAGATTGAAGACCATATTTTTTTCTCATTCATCTCTTGATACAGACATAAGATTGCCATTAACATCAGTCTGAGCTGTCTGCATGCCCCAATGGAATATTCAAACCTCAAGATCTTTGGAGAGGAAATACTCAATTTTCCTTAAAACATACTCCAACACCTGAATGGCCACACCACAAAGCCTCCTTTTACTGGGCCTGTGTAAAGTTTGTAGGGACATTATGGACTGCAGCCCAACGTGAAGGGTGGGGAAAAAAAAAACCAACCAACTCCAAGTCAAAAATATCTGTTAGAACATCTCATTTGGGGCACTCCTTTAGCCTTCTTCACGAGAAATATAAAGAAACATACAGGTAACTTACTTGCTGCATTTCAAATGGATGAAAAGGCAAGGTATTAGTTTCCCTATCCGCTACTTCATGATTCACCTAGAATACAAAGCATCATTCACTGATTAGAAAAATAATCCCCTGTTCACACATGCAACTGCTACGGCAGCTCTGCTTTGGAGCTTTTGTACCTAAGTTACAATTCCAAGACTAACTACGTCAGGAAATAGGCCTGCCTGTGGCATAACAAGGAATTAGAATCACAGAACCATTAAGGTTGGAAAAGACCTCTGAGATCGTCGAGTCCAACCAACAACCCACCACCACTGTGCCCTCTAAGCCATGTCCCCGAGTGCCACATCTTCAAGTGATAACGCATGCACTTTTTGCCCCGATCTTTCCCTAGCTGGACTGACCATGAAGCCTTTACCCTGGGGACAGCTCTTCCAGTGCTTAAACACAGCTGTGCACTAAGCACCCTCTGACTGGCAAAACCAGCATCTGCCTGCAGAGCAGCTGTGTTCTGAGGCTCGTGGTCTGACAGAAGTGCCTCCACTTCAACACCACAGCACTCACTGGCCCTCAGAGGCCCCACTTGTTCTCCTCTAGCACCACCCACCAAGGGCTTGCTGAAAGAACTGAAGTTTGAACTCTCACCATGCAGTTCACCAAAGATCCAGTTTGTGTTACCACCCTGACAGGCTGTGAAAAGCCACAGTCACACACCGCTAATGCCTGGCTGCACCACACTTCCACAAACAGGTCTGTTGCATCCTGACCTTTAGAACCCTGTTAACCAAAATTCCCTAAATTGAGAACTGTTGCCTCCTCGGTTGACAATTTGCTACATGTGCTCCAGAACCAAACAGAAATTCCATTTTGAAAGCCCAGCCAGTCAAGTAACTGCAGTCATCTGCCAAGTCTCATAGGAAAATAACTTCCAGCAACTGCTTGGGAATGATTTTCAGTAAGTGTAAACAAGACAAGTTTGGGGAAAAAAAGGCGCCAATGAAATGTGTTAACACTTTCATAATTTAGAAAGCAATAATAAAAAGATAACTATCTCACAGCTATAAAAAGTTATTCCTCCCTTAACAACAAGGAACAAATGAAGACGAGGAACGTCTCTGCAATCACTCCTCCAGCATGCTGGACAATCTCTCATAGAAAGAGATGTGTGGATCTGCCCTAGCTCTGAAAACCTGGCACCTGAACTCCAAGTTAAGGTTTTCTGTAACCTATCTGGACGTGACCACTGCCCTCTGCTACTTGAAGTGGATTTGCAGGGGTGGTCCGTGCTGAGTAACTGTGGGGGTGCCACCAAAGGGTCAATGCTGCAGTCCCTGCACTGTGCCCCTGTGAGGGGCTCAGCAATGCTTCCTGTGCCCGCAGGCCAAATCTTCTGTGTTGGTTTTTTTTATTATTACTTTTCTCTTCAGGAGATACAAGAAATTGTGAGGGAGTTTGCCCCTGAACTAACCCCACAGCTGGGCCATGGCTGTGAAGCAGGAGGGATGCATCAGCCAGAGATGGCTAGCATCTACAAGCTATCCACATCCTCAGACGCTGCAGAGGTTGAAAGAAATCACTCAACTAAATGCAAAAAGGAAATGATGGCACAGAAGCACTTTCCCTGACCTCTGAAACAAAGCTTATGCACCAAAGTTCCATCCTTTGAACCTGGGTCAATAGATCTGAAAATATCAGGCAGAACAAAATTTAGAGACTCTCTCTGAAGAAGCAGAGGCTGATAAAATCCTCAGTGTTTTCCAACTTGTGCCCTTTGTGGGGAGGTAAGAGTAGAGAACACTAAATACTATTTGTAGAACCCCTTGCATTTGGGTAGCTTCAAGTGTTACTGCTTTTGAAACTCCAAACACCATCTGACACTTCAGGCAGTCATAAAGAAATCATTCCAAAAGGACCCATGCCTCCCACAGCCGCAGAAACATCACACACGGTGCTCAGGGCTACCTTTGTCACTTGACAGTGCTCAGACAAGCGTTCCACTTGCATCTCTTACCTGAACAGCTATCATCCTGGTATGGGGACTGGTTTTCAGTACAGGCATACCTCTGCTTTCTTTTTCCTTCTTCATCACCCGTATACCACCTTCAGCTTCGCTGGTACTATTCGCAACAGTTAAATTGTTATCCGAGTTCTCCAACAGGCACCGAGGGTCTTTGTATGTCTGTATTTCAGGCGGCATAAAGCTACTGCAGACACATTTTCTGTCTGACGTTGCAGATTCCTCACTATCCTGAAGAGCCAGCCCATCAGCACAAATACAGCCAGGCTGCTCGGCACCGTCCAACAGGGGAGGCACCTGAAAAGCCGCTGGCCACGTTCCTTCACATGGGGAACCCCAGAGAGCCTGAGGCAATAAGCTGCTTTGGTTCTGAAAATCCTGATACAGTGAAACTTCTGAAAAAGAAGATGTATTTTCTACAGTATCGATATTCTGACTAAGCACTGACTGACATGAAGGAGATAAAGAATAGGGCTGATACGGTGGAGTCTCACAGCTTTCTAACGTTATGTCAGGAGCTGTTGATATATGGGGTTGCTTAGGATAAAAAAGCGGTTTGAATTCCTTAGCAGCTGGGTTTAACTGTAGCCTCTTCTGGGAAGAATGTTCTTGCACATCACAGACAATATAATTTGCTTCTTTATCTTCAGTCTCATTTCTGTTTGTATTTTCTTCAATAAGAGCTTCATGCCTTAAGCTAATAAAATTATCCACCATAACGAAACGATGGGATTTCAGGAGAAAAGACTTCAGGCCACCTTCATCTTCAACAATCTTTCGAGCTACTTCAGGGAAATGTTCGTATTCCCCAACTAGCATCTTATTATTGATTTCCATAGGACCATGTTCTTCCAATATTTGAAAGAAATAGCTTAAAAAAAAAAAAAAAGGTTGTAATTGTTAATCAATTCTTTCTCAAACAATTCAGAAGTCCTACTTCACATGTTGTATGCACGCAGTAATACTTAAAAAAAAGCAGAGTCTCTAGAACTACTGAAGAATGATCATTGCGAAGATGGTGTTCTGGCTAAGCATAAACATTTTTCTGTAAGATTCCTGCTTGTCCACATCTTCCTCAAAAACTGCAACTACCTGAAAGTGGAGTATGTGTCTTTACGTACACACCTACACATAACAGACCACCAGGACTCAAACTCTGGCCTTCATACGCTATGTTAGTTAATAAGTTGCTGCATCCAATATTTTTGTCTCCAAAAGGCCAATGGCATTTATGTGAAACATTACTGCAGAACATGTACATGCCCCACAGGTAACTGAGAACTGAAAGGAGCGATCACAGCAACTGGCAGCTTAAGCAAAACCTGTTGGCTGCCAGCCGATGACAGACACAGATAAAATCTGCTGTTCATGAACGGCATTGAGACACCCTCTCTGCATTGCTCCATGCCATCGTTTTGTCATTTAGGAACAACCACGGTGAGTACCAGTAAAATGAAGAGATGAATCCCCTCTTCAGCCGCCAGGAATGCCCTCCTGCTCACCGTTTCGCAGCAAAGCTGCCGTTTGCCATATGACAGCCTCCCTTTAGCACTTACAAGCACATTCACAAGTGTGGGTTCAAGGTCCCAATTTTTCTGCCCTGCTCCAAAATCACAGAGTTTTCCTGGTGCCTGTAACTGTCAACGATTTCTATACTGGGAATCAAAGGCGCTTTAATTCCGACTGCTCCTGCAGTTCTTTCTGGAAATGCTGCAACGTGAATTCTCTAGCACAAAGGTTCAGAATCTACGTGCACTTAAGCTAAAACAGTAAGAGATTTCAACTACTGAGCACAGAACCGTATACGTACTCATATAAGCTCTCGCAGGTTTGATCTGGATCATCACCCAGCTGCTGATAGCTGTTACTATCTGATATCTCATATACAGCTTCAAGCTCCTCTAGTTGCCCCCGTAGATACTCTGGGATTATACATGGTTCATAATATGCAAAATCTCTGTGGCATTAAAAAAAGAAAAAGAGAAGGAACAATAATTTTTATCTTTAAAAATAACTGTATTTTTCACATATACTGCCAAGAGCATTACCACATGGTAGCCACACAGGTGCCAAGACAAACCCCAAATGCAAAAGTTTTTTCTAAGGAGCAGAATAGACACTATTCCCAAAATGCTGAACTGCTCAGCTTCTTCAATTGAGAGTGACTGACCTGCTAACTGCAGCAACAAGGCTCAGCTCTTTCCTAGCAGCTTTCACATCTACAAGCAAGAGCAAAGCCAGGCTCAGGACACAGGAGCCTGAGTCCTGGTTACCACCCAAATTCTGAGCAATGTCTGACACCACAACCGGCTTGATACAGGGTGGATGGCAAAGTTCGGTTGTGGCTGAGGGTATTGCTCTGACAAATTCATCACCTAATTTCTCCCTACAGTAGAATGGAACAGTAAGAAGGTAAGATGTTACTTGAAAGAACAGCTTTTGACCTAGAGGGGACTGGGATGCAATCTGCCAAGCGTTTGGCTACTTCTTATGTTGTAAGATGCTTAAAACTCTAATACCTGTCACACCTGTCCTGGAAGCAGAGGAGTAAAGGCTCTATGGAAGCTCACATCAAGGTCACTTCAAGAAACCCTGAGCTATGAACACAGACTTTGAGGCATTTCTAAGCCTGTCTTCCCCACTACCTGCAAAGTCCCTTGGAGTCTGGGCAGTAAAAGCAAAGGTGCAGATGATACTTACAGTGCATCTTCTTCTATAAATATCTTTTCTTCCTCTCGTGGTGCCGTACTAACTCCACTGGATAATACTACAATAGACTAATTAAAAACAGATTATTGGTTTTCATCTTGGAAAACATTCCCATGTAAAGAGTACGAGTCACTTCTTTACAACGAACATTGCTCTGCAGCTGTGCTGTGCTCAGATGCCAGCCCATGAATGGCCAGACCCTCAAGTACGGTTGTCAGCCTTAAGCCACACTGAGAAACAACTTGCATTTATTTTAGCCCGATTTTTTAAATCCTGTGTCATGTTTCCAAACTTAATTCATTATTTATAAAAAAAAAGAACAAAGAAATTTCTATAAGCAGTTGAATCCCCATTAGGGCATGTAGCACATTTTAACAAACACAGATTCTAAACATTATTTATAAGCTTTTTAATGAGTAAGCTTTGAATATAGAACATTGGTTGAAATTCATATTTGGGTCCTTTTTGTGAGTCTCTTTAAATGAAACATCTGCTCTGAAAGAGCATGGCCACATCCTCAAGGGCAAAAGAAGCTGACACCAAAGAAAGCTAACAAACAACTCAGCCTCCCTGCATACTTGGCTCAATCCTATATACAAGGGAGAAGGAATAAAGGAACGTCTGCGTTGTTGTCTGCGGATAACCACCGCTTTCCCGTGTGTTCCTGAGTAGGACAGACAGGGGCTGTGGTTCTTTATAACGTTAAATTATTCGTTTCTTCTTCAGAACTTATTTTGGAAAAAGAAATTGTAACATCCCAACAGCCCAACCTGTCTTTTATTCTTACTATTATTTACAGATTTCATCTAAACCTGTGCCTGATTCTTCGCTGAGCTCAGACAAAACAGCTTCATTTTGTGAAGCCTTTTGTCTCACTTCTTTCCATTGCACTGCAAATCAGCTGAATTTCTAGAGTCTCTTCCTTTGCATCTGAGAGCCTTCAGGCTTCGCTAATTTCGGTACAGGTGAGTCCGATCCCTCGTTCCACAAAGTTTTAATACTAGCCTCCTACTCTTATGTCCACCATTACATGTTTTAGTTATCTTTTAAAGTTTATTATCTAACAACTTTAGAAGCAGACAGATCTGTGTAAGTGGGTCCAAGTCAGAAAAAGAAAAGTTCTGCTGATGAAAATAGCAAGAATCTTAGTTTTTGTCAGGAAATTTGAGTACAACTATAAAATGGTGGGGGCATGAAGGAAATCAAGATGACTGTATCCAGTAAAGCACGGTTCTAGAAAACCAGCACAAAACCCAGTATGTTTTGGCTGGAACATTATTTCTAGCAAAATCGATAAAATACTGAATAAATTTTATCTGAGCATTAAATGAAACATTTGCATCTTCAGTCAACAATACGCCCATAAAAATTATCAGAAAAGCCAGTTTAAGGCAAAATCTCAGATTTATTCCATGAGGCGTGAGTCCTTTCTCAAAAGGACTGGTAACTAGCTCCTTGCCCCACTGGCAATGTATCAGTGCAAAACGAAATGGAGCTTAAATATTAATTACACAGGGCAGCCGGTGGTTTGTGTTCACAGATGTTTTTTTTGTCCTCCCATAATTCAGATCAAAGTATGGGGTCCGTGGAGAGACTGAAATTACCAGTACACAGTTAGAACCCTAGCTGCCCAAAAATAACTTTTTTTTTCACAAGTTTAGAAACATCTTTCCTATTCATCTTGTAACAAAACAACTAAGGCTGCATTATCTGGGTGTGAACAGCACATTTCTATTTCAGGAACAAGCACCTCAAGGAAGAGCCTGCAGAAGGCATTTAGGAAAACAGCTGCTCTACAGCTGACCTGCAGAAAGAGAGCACAGTTACAGTAAGGAACAAAAAAGTCACTGACCCTTGAGTCTTTACAGTTCTTCTTTCTGTTTTTGTTTTTAACTTTGATACCATTATTCTGAAACAGAAAAAGAAAAAAGACATACAAGGTTAAGCATGATGTTGTGCCCCTCCCTACCACGCTCCCAGCTGAAGAACACAGGAAGGCACAGCCTCACCTTTTTGTTCCTCTTCCTCATTTTGCTCTTGGAATGCACAGAGCACTGATTTTAAAAACAGAATATTCTAGGATGCAAGTAACACTGCAACGGACTTTACTGAAGTGGCTTTTGTTTGATTCTTGGATTTCTAATTCATCAGACAAACGAGTAGGGGACTTCACATCTCATTAATATTTATATTCATTAATAACTTGCAGCATTTGTTCTGTATCAAAAGTAAATCTTGGTTTTGTGCAGATAAATTTATCTGCAGGCTAGAATGCTTCTAAATGAGAGTGCTTCAAGTCCATAATTAACTGGAATCACGTATATTTCTGCCAGTTGGAGCAGTAACGAATACACTAACCAGCAAGCAATTCACAACAGTGTACAGTTTGAGTCACGGGCTCAATCTGAACAGCACCAGCAAAAGCTGCAGGGAACAAGTGCTACGCGTACCTCATTCCCCATCTCCTCTGCTCACCAGAGCAATGAACTTCTAATCTCAGCTTTCTAATTTAACAGCATCTGGAAGTAAAGCTGGGTGACAGCTCTGGACTGTGCAACATCCACTGCAATCAGCACCCCAGATCCTTCACACTCTAACTAAGCACCCTCGAGGAAGAGTCACGCTTCATGCCAGCTGGAATGGTGAATATGCAGGTAGGCAAGTTCATACAAGTCTGTCTGTAAACTGGGCATGGCTTTTTTTCCCCTCCCAGTTCCTCAATGATACTTTTAGAGATCCTTTGAAGTTGACCCCAAACTGCTGTTATTAAGTGAACACCACTCCCATGCACCTATTTACAGCACACTGCTGTATTCTCATCTGCTTTCACTGCATCTCCCTCATCTTTGTCCTTGAAACGTGCACATTCTACAAGGTATCTTGCTGGTTTAACTGAAGAGAAAACCCTAAACGAGTAATTTACTGACAGAAGAAAAATAGTGTGCAATCTTCAAAGGCATGAAGAAAGGGTGAGGGATATTTTAAAAAGCCCCAAAGAGCAAGTCTCTAATCAGGTCGAAAGGATGATGTTAGAAATAAGTTAAGAAATGTGTGCAGCTCGTTCGCTTTTGCACATTTTTCTAAAACACCACATACATTCTTGTTTCTGAGCTTCTAGCAAAACAGACACTTAGGTTAACTTACCAATATATCTTCACGCCCCTGCTTCTTTAATATGACGGTAGGGTCATCTATAAAAGGACAACACTGTCACATTCATAAACGCAGGTATTACTACTGCACGTGAGTTAGAACCGTGAGCTGTAATAATGACTGTCCTCCATCAAATACCACGGAAGCATCTCAAAGACTTGGTACAGGGTATCCATGCTTAAAATTAAACTCATATTTTGACTGGACTGCATATATGCATAAAGGTAAACCTCTGTGCTGGCTGTGGCACGTGCCACAAACAGCAGAATGGAACCTTTGAAGAGCGGCTTGCCTTTTTGGACACACTGTACGTGAAGCAGTGAACACCCAAGATCCCATCTCACGAGGTTAGCAGCTTACTGAGGCTTCAGCCTTTTACAGAGCACGTCACAGGAGGCATAGAGCCAGACAAAATGCAGTGCGTGTAAGAATGGAGCCTTATGTATAATGTATATTTACCTGTTTTATCAAAGAATTCATCTAAAGCTTGATGCAGGAGTGGAAAATGTTCTCTGTTGTCTTCTAAGAGCCATATAAAACAACGAGCCTTTTCTAGAGGCGGTTGTAAGAAATAGTCAAGACTTTCTTTGCCTTCAGAACTACTTGACGCGCAGTCAAATTTACTGCTATACTTCTTATTCCAGAGTGTGGTTAAAATAGAAAAGTCAAGTTCTTTTAAAAGTTGTCCATGCTGAAGGATGAAGTTCTCTGTAGCTGTCAACCCTAAATGTAGGAAAAAAAAGAAAAAAAAAAAAAGCTATCATTTCATTTCAGCCTTAGGGTTTATTTTGGTTTTTTAAGTGTGATAGTCCTCACAGAGGAGGAAGAGTTTGTTCCAGACACGAAATACATGGTGGATGAAATGGATTATGTAAAACCTTTTTTATCCTGAAAATGCACGCTGAAATGACAAATGCATTTTATGTAAATTTCACTCTTAGTCAAAAACCAGTATAATAAATCTATACAAATTATTTAAAGGACATGGATGCAGCAGAACAGAATAAAGAAGTTGAAGTTTTTGGCATCTTAAGTCCATTTCGCCTGCAAACAGGAACTTGTATCTTCATCCAAGTATAAATTCAACAGAAAACAACACAGCAAGGCAACACTGCCAAAGGGTACCGAGTTAAATTACTTGCAAGTTACACGACCAGATAACAATGACTTATACAAATATCCAGAAACAAATGATTTATACAAAAACTCTCATTTTAAGATGTAAAAAAAAAAAAAAAAAAAAATTGTTTAGTTCTCTTTTTCCCACATGGGCAAAGCCCTGCCCACATTGAACTGCTTTACTCCTTTCTAAGAAGTTCATCTCTGCAGAGATGCGAGAGGCTGCTGCTGTGTTACCAGTGGTCACATCTAGAAATCCTGCTAACGATCAGGTAAATGAAAAAGGAGGAGGTGCTACTTCACCCTTTGAAGTTAAGAAAGCAAAACTGGAAAACAGGGAGGTTCTTCTCACCTGTAGACTAATTATGACCAGGTGAGGTGTTCTGCTATTACATAAGCGTGTCACCTACCCAAACTGTTCAGGTGTTTCATCCACTTCTGCAGCTTGGGATCCACTTCTTCCAGCTGACTCAGCACATGGATAAAGCCCCTCGTTTTAACTCTGCTATTTTCCTGAATTAAGTAACTGATAAGCTGCTCCATCACGGCATGGGACATGCTGCTAGTTTTGCCATACGATGCGTAATCCTCCTCACTGATTACAAACCAGGAAAGTAATTCCTTTAACAGCCGGGAAGCATCACGAACAGCGTTTTTTATCTGCTCAGCATTTTGAATTATACGCTGCAGGACTCCATCACCAGCATATAAACCCTGGACATAACCTGCATAACCTGCAGTGGGATTTAAAACAAACAAGCAACATCAAGATTTCATGTTTCTTTACAGCAATTGAAAGCATCAACTCTGAAGTACAGAAAATTTGGACTGAGCAGTGTTTCTCTTAAATATTAGCTTTTCCACAACACTCAGAATTACAAAATACACAACTTTTTCTATAAGCTTGCTTTAGCACTGTAAATTTGGTGGTACATGCTTTTAGTTAGTTTACACAACAAGTAATCCTTAGCACCTCAGCTCAATTTCAGAAAGAAAGGTATTTGTACCCGCCAGTGACGGTAACTTCAGGCAATTGCCTGTACAAATGGATTTGTCTGCACGGGCTGCGTGCCAGCCCTGACGCAGGGACAGAACCCCCCAGCACCAGTTCCCAGAGCACAAGCACATTTCTGAACATCCAGGTGTCCACCTAGCAGCAAACCTCCGCCCTGACCCTGCTACCGGTTCTCTGGAGAACAACTCTCAGAAGATGACATGCTCGTATCGGATTCACCCTTCGTTGTTCTTCAAGACCACAGGCCTACAGAACGCCACTTTCAGAGCTGAACTGACAGTGCCCAGCTTCAAATGATGTAGGGCTGAAGAGAATTTTCAAAAAGCAAGGCACTGCATATTACCTTTAGAGTCATTAATCACTGCAACACGGACACACTCCCAAGCGCACCAACAGCTTCACTGAACCCTGCAGTAGGAACTCAAGCATGGCTCCCACTTGCAGGAGTCTGCACTAAAACCCTCTGACCTTACAAGTGTGCATACACACAAATGCTCCTCTCACTTGCATTCTTCTCCAATCTACAAACAAATTTACTCTTACTTAAAGGAAGTTACACCTGCCAAAAAATAAAAAGCACACTTTGTGATCTAGCTCTCCTGTGAAATTGGAACCTTGACCTCTCAGACAACCTGGGAGATTAAATTAGATGGTTTTTGGAACGTTTCCTCACAAAAAGTGAAAAATAATTCAGGGAAATAGCTTATTTCCAAAGATATGCAAGACTTCAATTTTTGTAGAATCATAGAATGTGTCCTGACTTATAGGATATAAAAACTTTTCTGAAAACAACTTTTAACTAACTTAGAATTTGAGATTTTGTCCTCTCAGAGTGTTTCCTCATGAACCAAGGAAACAAGAACAAAAGTTCTTAAAAGGACCTTAAACAACCATACAGTAACAACTTACAGTTATCCAGACATTAAAACCAAACCTGAAATAAAAGCCATCTTAAATATACATTCAAGTCCCTAAAGATGATTATGCAGGTCTTCAGGGATGGTGGGGAGGGGTTTACATTCAATATTAACGATCTGCTCTCATTTGATTGTTTGATCTGCTATCACTTCAGGCAGCGAGCACGCTGACTATGCCATCTCGTGCTGCCTTCAGGCAATAATCCCTACTCCACGTACCGCTGCCATCTCGGTATCGAGATGGTTCACTTCCCATCTGGTTTGCTTCCATTTTCTGTTTAGCAGAATTCAGTGCATCTTCTCGTGCACGTTTTCTTCGTAGTTTTTTTTCTTCTTTTCTTCTTAACTTCCTAAAACTGATAAAAGCAATTCAGCAGTGAATCTAATATTAGTTGAGGTAAACGTGCCCAGCTCCCCTGGCAAATGAACTCTTTTCCATGTCTTACAATAGCTATAAGCTCTCATTCTACTCTAAAATACTAGTTTGAAAGGTATCAATATAATAAAGCTATTTTTATTTAAGTTATTAAGAGGCCACAAATGTTCATTAAGGGGCAGGTATGTAAAGGTAAGAATATCCTCCAAATCCCTGAAGTTCTTTTTACTCTCATTAATAATGTCTGAATTAGGACTAAGTACCTGAAATACTGTCAGTTTTTGTCTTAATTTATAACTCAATGTCTTGTATGAAACAGTTTGATTTCCCTGACTTTTTAAAATCAACTTAGTTTATCCTCTTGGCATAATGTCTCATTATTTATGATTTTGCTTGAACAAAAAGCATAAATTCAGGTATGTCAAAGGCACATGCATCAACCTTATTATTGCGTGCAGGTTTTATCTACACTTTCATAGCAGTCATATAAAGTTTGCCAGTTAGTAAGTGCTGTGAAATAGCGGCACTGAACTTCTGCCAGACAGCGACTCCTCTCCCACACAGCTAAAATCCTGCCAAGTTTTCCCCTCGAGCAATGTAGGAACAGAACAAGGTTTGCAACCTCAGACTGAAAATAAAGGTGGCATTCTAATCCAGATGCGCTCAGCTGGAAAGACTGTGTTTCTCATTAGGACAGTCGATCCACCAAGAAGAACGGACACCCACTCTTCTAGCACTCCAGCTGTTAAGCACCCTAGCACAAAGGACGGACATGTATGGAGGGCAGAAGCCAAGAGACAGCCCCTAAGTTCTACACGCAGCCTCCGAAGCACACCTTCCCCAAGCTACTGTCACTCACCGCCCACAAACTTTGCACCGAAATTAGTTTCAGCTGGACGGGCTTCAAGGAGACTGCACCATTTCTGTTCAAAAGGGATTGGTGCAAACTGCTGGGAAGTCAGCGGCGCAATGGGCAACGCGCCCCTCAACACAGAGGTGCGGTCAATCAGTTTTCACATTCATTTCAATTCATAGCCCGTATATTTGGAAAGGGTGGCCAAAATAAAAATGTTGGTTTTAGAGAACTAAGATCATTGGAGAGCTACCAGAAATTCATGAAGCAACACCAGTTAATGCCCTCTGGTGCTCATATTGTAGAACGACCGTACGGGGCTACAGGCTCATGCATTAATTTAAATAATTTCATGACTGGATCATAAAGTACTTTCACTCAACCTTTTAGCTTGTCTGCTTTTCTATCAAAAAGCTACTGTATTTCAGTTCATTCAAAGACACGTTTTCAGAGGCAAGGGACAAGAATAGCTTTCCAAAGTATTTGCGGTATTTAAGCAATTCTTTACAGGGCATGAAATTCAATCCTAGAGAAAACTTTTTTTTTTTTCCTCAAATTGATTCAACTTATTTCTAAATGGTAGAGAGCTTACCTTGAACATTTCTGTTTAATATTGGCTCTTGGTGGTTCCTTGGTTTTTGTGATTTTTTGTTCAAACTACCAAAATAAGTGACATCATATTAATTAACTTTGGGTTACAATGCAACACCTGATGTTCTCGAAACCCAACAGTATTTGATGCTTTGGAAAGCAATAAAAGGAATTCTACATTTGCCTCATGAAGGTCTATCTAAAAAGACTTTCTATGACTTAGTACACAGCAATGCATCTTTACCTGCAAAAAGACAGGTGGAAAGGTAACACAAAGCCAGGAATAACTGGATGCTGTTTTGCTTTACTAGTGAACAGGACACAAACTTTACAATCTCTTTTTTCCCTTGCTTCTCACAGACCAACACTGCTCAAGGAAGAAGCATCCATCTCCCCAAGACAACGTGGAGGGTAAGCATGCTATCCCAACAGAAGTATCTGATTGAGTAAGAGCAGCTCTGAGTTACACTAACAGATATCCCTCCCTGTCACCCAAGCTAAATACAGAATAAGGCTCCAGTTCCCATCAGTGACAGCTCGAAGCAAACCAGTAAGGTAATGCCCACTCCACCAGGTTAAGAAGACAACAGGCAATTTAAGATCCTAAATCATGCTCACATCCTGTACTGAAGATAACGTATTACTTATGAGTTTGTATATTACTTACGAGTTACGTTATCATTTTCACTTCATCTCATTTAGCAGAGTAAATATTTTAAAGATTTTCATATTTTATATGAACATTTACTTACTTCACACTTTACCAAACCAGAGGAACTGAAAATAACTATTTTCGAAATAAGGCCTGTACAATCAGGAGTGAAACATAATTCTTGAAGAAAATCCTGCAGGAGAAAATGACACACAAAAAGAACACATTTAAACTCATACAAATTCTCTGTTCTTACACAAATTGCAGTTTCTTTATTTGAGGTGACCAAAGTTGGCATGGCCTTAGGCTCCTACTGGATGAAGAAAGCAAATCCCTCACAGCTGACCTGGCAAGGAGTGCAAACCAAAAGGGCCCTACACCCGTGGCACATACCTGTTAGCCTCAGAGCAAAACCCCTCCTCCTCCAGCTGCAGCCCTAGGAGCCAACTTTAAGATTATCACTTCACAAGTTCACACCCTCCCAGGACTTCCCTTCATTTCATACTGGCTGTCAACATAATGCTTCGTAAAATTCCTTCAGATACGCTCAGTGTCAAACTGCTTCTTCAACAGCAAGACTTGGGAAGGAATCAGCTTTTGCATGGGAACACATAAATGATGCAAGAGAAACAGGCTAAGCGTGCACAGGGCTTATTTCTGTAAACAAAAGCAAGCTTTACCTACGCCTGCATGTCAGAAAATTCAGAAGAGAATCTCTTTCCTATCTCTCTTCTTGTCGAATGAGTAGAATGTGCAGCTGTAGCACTTCACTCACCACAAACCAAAAGAATGCTGTAATATTGGCTAAGAATAGAAGAAATAAAATGATTCTAGTCTGACATAGCTCTTACCTTATCATTTTTATCGCTGTAGTTTGCGGCTTTCAACTTTTTCCAACAGCTGGTATGAAACTCCACTCTACATTGCTGACAGCAAGTGATACGTATAAAACCCTAACGTGGGGAAATAACATGAATTTAACACCTTTAAAAACACAGAGAACAGCGCACAACTCAACGGAAGACAGGATGAGATGGTGTGTTCACAGCTCTCCATATGAAAGAGGGCAGAAAACATGAAAACAAGCAGTTTTATTTCCCAAATCCCTTTAAACTAAAATTTACCTTAAAGTCTGGATCTGTAAAAAATATTTGGATTTTGGAGTGGCCACGGCACTGCTGATAGCGACAAACTGCATCTGGTTCTGGAGGGAACTTACACTCCTCAATACAATTCTTTAAGATCAACTGGGAAACACAGAATGATACAAAATCAACTGCACAGAAACCAGATGATTAAATATCATCTTCTAGGAAACCCTGTGATGAAACAGACGTCTCTTTTTGAACTGCAGACAACTAACAGCCAAAGAACAACTCTCTTCTACTGAAAGTTACACAAGACTCTACGTTGATGCCAACATATTCAAAAGTTCATTACAATGGCTTTATGTAAAGTGTGTTCAGGTCCCCTGTGGTTGGCATTGACCCCAAATTACTAAAACATTATCAGAAATAAACAGATGCCCTATCACAGCCTTTCAGATACTTTCATTACACTCTCCAACAGTCCCAGACCAATAGTAATAATAATAATAAATTTTGGAAAGCTCTTCAATGCAAAGGAGTTTTTTTAAATTTAGAACCACAAGTTGGAATTCCCAACTCAACAAATTTTACCATACAGCTCCCAATACAGTCATTATCAAGAAATGCAGTCAAAGTCTCAGAGTCTCATACCTGGTTTTAAATATAGATAATTCCTACAATTTTCAACTTCACATTTTTGCTAATTCTGTTTTCTAGTTTGTTCTCTCTAGCATTACATTGCACACAGTATTCACATCTGCCTGCAGTTTAATCATATGCAAAACCGGTATTAGGAGCAACTTGGAGCAGATCAGAACCACACTGTCACATAAAAATACCCAAGCACAGACTCTCTAAACAGAGACTTTGTGCTGTAAACAGCATGCTTTCCTAGAGTACAGCTTTGTCATCACCAAAAGAGCTCTTCTCTCCAAAGACCAGGCTTCTGGGCTGACAGTGCTCTAGAAAACAAGCACTTGCATGGGTTTCTCCATGCTGCTTGGTCACTTCTCCACGCTGAACCTTCCCCACTTCTGCCCACCACTTTCTTTGGCCTTGATAATATAAGGCAAGGAACGAAGCGAGGATGACAACCAAGAAGTCACCCTACAAAGCTTGTTTTATGTTTTGGAAACATCATTTGAGAGAACAGCATTTTTATTTTTGTGTTGAAACATACCTGTAGATTCTCTATTCGTGTTTCTTCGATGACCTGGGACGTTGTGGGCCAAGTTAACACCCCAGGTACAATCCTACGACTGACCATTGTCTGCGACTTCATGAACTGATCAAGCGCATCTGAAAACCTGACATTTAAAACAGGCACAGCATGTTCAGATTGTACATCAGTGACTTCTACACGGCACACAGTTCTCTCATGTTTTTTTTCCTCAGATCGTAAAATGAATCAACGGTAACAATAAGAGTATATGGAATGAAAGAGCATTATATTCTCTGTGGAAAAGGGCGGGCTGGTGTAAACAACTCATGGCCTGAGGCTGAATAAGGGGGCCCAGAGCCCAGGCGTGGTTACTAGGCAGACTGAGAGCCTGTGTAGATATCCAAGCGACCCATGAACGTGCTGAGCTTGCCAACCTCCTTGACAACCTGGAGTGTGAGGGCACGCATATTTTCACCAGCAACCTTCAACCCGAGTCAGCAGGGAGGAGGCAGAAGACGCCGCTGTCTCTGCTTCAGTTTTACCCAAGTTCAGACAGTGCTATGTGGTTGTTGCTCTGATTGTTGTAGTCTCTGTGGCCAGCTGTGTGAATGTGAGTGTGTGACCTCTTTGGGACACGTGGCCTCTCCAGCAGACAAAACTGTGAAGGGAAGCAACAGCCACACCCATGGGACTGGGACACAGACACATCCCTGGGTCTTACAGCGGACCTAGCTACACTGCAACAGCTGGAAAGAGGAATCCCCTCACAGAGTCCAGTGCTCCCTGACCAGGTTCTTTCAGATATTCCACAAGAGTAGGGTCTAATGTTTGAAATCAAATTCACATATTTGCTAAATTGCCACTGTATTGGGTTTACATGGCAAGGGTTGGGGTTTTGGCCAGTAGGGTCATACAGCAATACACTGGTCACAACACAAGCATAATGTAGCACTTGCAAGATGCAGCTGAATCACATCACAAACACGATGCCTGTTACCTGTCTCTCTGTGCTCACTCTCACAATGCAGGGTGTTCCCAGTTTGCAGGAAGGAAGATATGAGCTGAAGGCAGCTCGAGCCCGTTGCTCTCTTCAAAGCTGAGCAGTTGTTCAGTTCTTACACATTATGTTGGGCCGAGCCACGTGCACACTCCCACGCTCCCCCCTCTACCCCCGCACTGGCCTGGCTAGCTCAGGAAGCTCTCTCTCTTTATCTCAAGGAACTCGATGACTCACTGGTGCAGCTGTCTTATCTAAATCCAAGGTTACTCCCCAGTCTCCCCAGCACTGAGATAAGTTCAGCTTTCTTTACAAAGCATTCCTCCCTAAGCTCACCAATCTCTACCCTTTGCCAAAGAGCTCTCCTCCCTGCGGGGGCATGCTGGTCAGCCACATCCCCGTAGCCTGGAGCCCACTGCATTCAGCGGCTTACATTTTTAACAGTAATACGTTTGAAGTTGTAATAAATCACTCTGATGTTTGAATCTGTTGATTAACAAAGATTAATTACAAAAGAAAAAAAAAATGACTTTCTCAAATGAAAATACCGTTTGTATCAAATATTTAAACTTCATATTACACTAACCTGTTTTGTCTGAGGTATACCTTTCCAATTCCGTAGTATGCCAGACAATCAAATCTTTCTTCCTGGTACTGTTCAATTATTTTGTTAAACTGGTCTTCAGCCTTTGTCAATGCCTTGAAAATAATTTAAGACAAAAATATGCGACACTGAGACAGAAGCTTTTCAGGTTTTCCTCTCTTTTTTTTCCCCCCTCAGTATGCCCTACTGTTTGATCGGTCCTATGAACAATACAGGGAATTAAGCAACCTTCTGCTCATGCACAAAGGGCTCTAAACACTCGGGCTCTCAAAAGTAATGAGATTTGCTGATTGAGCTACAAACACCCAGATATTTTTCAATTCACTGAAAGACACTGAATATTTGTAAACAATACCTGAGGTGGCGGAAGGGAACACCCTTCTGTTTTAGTGTTTTCTGGAACCAAAAGCATTCTCTCTCTCTCTCTTTTTTTTTTTTTTTTTTTTTTTTTTTTTAAGAATAGTGCATAACCATATTACAAGAAAGAAAAATAATTGACTATACTTCACTAACACTTAAGAAACTCATTTGAAACTTTAAAACATAATTTTCTTATTTGGTAGCTTAATTTGTCCAAAACTTAATTTGACCAAAACCCACATTAAAAAACCATGATTTTATAAACTGTGACAAAAGCTTTCCTTCCCAACTCATCTCATGTCTGTTAAGAGGACACAAAAATGGACGAACAAGACCTTTGAATAAAAGCAATGTAGTAGCTCAATGTCATACCTCGGGCTGTCCTATTCCAAGAAGAGCAGTGGCATGTCCATAGATGATTACAACATAATTAATAACACGAAGATTCAACTGCTGCAAATAGAGTCAAATTTAGAATAGAAGCACAAAAACACTTGGCTGGCAATGTTACCATGGACATAGAAACAAAGTATACTGAAGAGGTTGCTACAGCAACATCTGAGGTGGGTGCAGCACATTCCTGGTATAGGCAGACCCCTCTCCCTCATCCGATTAGATAAGGTAGCGAGAAGTACCAGATGGGCTGTTACAGACACAACCCAACTCTAAATGTGCTGCTGAAGGCATTCCTTGTACAGCCCCAGCCCATCTCGGCTGATAAAGAAATTTGGCAAATTGAAAGAGGAGAAGAGAGGAGCAATCAGTTGGCAGACAGTGGATGCAGAGAAACCAATCAACAGACAGACAGCATCTGACCACGCTGACTGGCACCTTACAATAACCAATCACACATGGGAAATAAGCAAAAGCGTGGGCAAAGAGAACCAATGTAAAGGGCAACAAGACAGGAAAAACACGTTCCTGGAAGCTGTGAAATTCTGCATCCGGGAGTATATATAAGCTGTGTAACTTTGACACTACGTTGGAGTACGCTAGGTGGAGCTATCCCCTGTGCTTCCCAGCGCTGAATAAGGAAGTGCCTCTGGTCAATACCCCCTTGGTCCTGATAAGATTTATTGGCCCTTTATGGGGAGCAGTAACAAGAACATTACTGCCTACTGTGAACTGAAGATCTGCATTAGGACAGAACAGAGGAAACTATCACAGCTTCTACCCAGATTAATGTTACAGTTACCATAAAGAGTGAATGGGCAATGGGCAGTAGTTTCATATTAAAATATTCTGGTAGATACTTTAAAAACTGCATCTAGAAATGCACATATGTATGCCGAATATTACAAAGATGCATCACATAATCCCACAGTTCTCTCTACCTGTTTTCCATTTTTCTTTTTATCAAGCTCCTTAGCATAATACCAGTGCAACATCCAGCACTGCAGCCACCATCACAGGCAACAATTCCATAACAATGTTTATTTGGTGGAGGGAAAGAATGACACACACAGTACCAAAAGCATAAAACTCAGTTACCCAAGGCAGTAAGTTATTCCTCTCAATTTACCTTTAATCCTGAAGGATCTAGAATGCTCAGCAACTGTGAAAAGACTTGTTCAGCACTGCAGCACCGCTGGTCCATCAAGGCTGTGTAACCATCACGAACAAGGGATTTAACCTCTTCCAGCAACATAGTTGAATCTACCTAAAATATTTAGAAGAATATCAAGTCAAAATGAAAACAGGCTATTAAAAAAATATATTTTTTTCATTTTTCTTCAGAAAGATACAAGTTCAGTTCAAGCATTATTTTAATAGTTTGTATAGATAAAGCAGACATGCTTTCCTCCTCTTGTACACTCCATCTTGTGTAAAGCATTTTTTTTTTTTTAAAGCTGAGGATTATTTCATTCTGCCTGTGCTTTTCTCTATCTAGGTTAGCAGTTAACGCTCAAAGGTTTCAGATGGCATTATGTTATTAGACTTTCGCTACAGCTCCCTCTTGAAGTCTGGGGGAGTTTCCAGCAGTAAGACTGTAAATTACTACAAGCAGTCTCACAGTAAGAAGTTCTGTTCCCTTGGTCTGCTTGAACACTAGAAATAATGTTAGCTCTGGGAAGGAGATCATTGTGTCAGTGCAGAAATACTTTACTATTAATGAAGCTCCTCCATCCGTTCCTGTAATCACAAGCAAAACCAAACAAGACCAGAAAGCCCTGCCTGCGCATTTCAGGCTAGCACTTCAATTCGGTAGGAAGTAATTCTGCCTCACAAGCTTCTCATCCACTGCCTTTTTTCCCCCCCTCTGTACATTAATATTTGAGCTTATTTGTTCACTGGGATCCTGAATGCAGGCTTGTGGGCAGGCAGAAACTGAAAGAACGGGACAGTTTTGGAAGAATTGAATTATTTTTTGAGTTGCCTGATTTCTAAACATTACAACAATGTTGTACTTAATTGTATTGCTGTGAACTGAATTAACATTTTGGCACACTAAGAGTAATGCGTCTACAGGATGTACTCCCTGGATCATCCGTGAACTTTGATTGGATTTTTTTTTTCATCCTGTCACCTGGCCAAAAAGGACAAATATAAGAAAATACCCATGATCTAACGGAAGTTGTAAACAAAAGGGGTAGGGGCAGCAGAAGCCACCAGTAGGTACAGAAAAAACTAACTAACAACATAAACAAAAGGCAGAAATGAGATAATGAAACCATGATTAAGGCTTACTTCTTAATTTCCTAGAACTATTGACAACACAAGGTAATGCTGTCAGAGCATGCAGTTATAGAACAAATGCTATTACTTTACTGTTAAGCTAACAACATATCTGCGTGAAACAGGAAGCTGATTAAGCCAAGTAAAAACATCATTTTTGATACTAGTGCTGCATTAATCTTACAAAATAGGTATTTTTAAGGGAGAAAGCTGGTCTTAGTGTAGTCAACAACTGCATGTTCTCCTTAATCCAGTTTTCTGTTATAGGGTAAGTAACTGGCAAATGACTTTGAATGAATTATGTATGTCCCCATGAATTCACTCAGCAGCTTTGGGAAACCCATTATTTGTTGCTGATAAGACCTGAGGAGTAGAATTCTCAATTTGTGAATTTTATTGAGTTTTAAACACATGTTCAATGAAGTGTTGCGTGAACATCTCCAAATATATGTATCAAACACTGGAAAACATAGCCCAAACTTTAGGGAGGGCACTATAAATCCCTGAATGACTCCCAGCAATTTTTACAGTTTCTCTTACAACATAAGGGAGCCACCTCATTAACTTGTGTTCCTAGCTAAGTTATTCTATGAGTGACACTGGAAATGAATGTAACAAATTTGCGTGAGGTCTTACAGGAGGGGAAGGTGATTCCATGGTACAGAAGTACCCCAAATGATTTCACTCGTGTGCTCCCACCTCACTCCCACACTAAGGAGCAAGCGTTCAAATGGTCTGCAGAGGATGACCTGGGTGTGACATAGGGTGCTCTTAAATGCACTGTCTCTGGGGTTCATCCTGACTGGCAATGAAACGTCAATCTGGATTTGCCTTTCATGCCTCTAAGGAGCAGATACCGTTATGGGTCTTCTACCTTTTAAGTTTAAGCCTAACAATTCACAAGTCTTAAAATTACTCAATATCTTTCCTCTAGTTTTCCTCATCTGAGTATTCTGTGGCTCCAGACCACGTCAGTTTTTGTCTCCTCTTCATCTGAATGAACTCACACATACAGTGGTCTGTAGCAATTAATGTTTGTCTCCCTCTTAACACTGCTGTCAGCTCCTCTGGTGTTTGTCCACGCACACCTCCATTGTATTTCATTCCCACTAACCCTAATGTTTCTGTAACAAATCTCTGCAATTAAAACATCTTTGAATAAGAATCAGTTCTTTCAGTTGGATGGAAAAAGTTTGATCTAAGACCAACTAAGAGCCCAAATAAACCATGCACTGTAAGTACACAGAACTTTGTGGTTATTAAATAGATGGATGCGTAAACCCCCAATGATTTCAGCATTAAAATCATACATTTAATTTATAACTAGTAAAGTTTTAAGTACTTAAGCATTAAGAGAAAAGCGTTCTGAGAAAAGTTATGAAACCGCATAGACTTCCTGATACCCGGTGAAAGATGGTCCTACTGCCTCTGCTTCAGGGTCACAATAGGTTTTCTTTTCTCTAGCTAGACTTTTTTTTCCCACAAAGCTTTCCAGCATGAACCATCACTGAGACAGCTGCCTTTTTGTCACACTAAGGCTCGATGGTGGTGGGAAGGGGAGAGGAGATGCACAAAGAGGACTACAAGCACTGAGACAGCACCAATCAGAGCAATCACATGATCTTTGTTTCCTGATAAAAAGCAGGCTAAATGTGAAATGGTAAATTTTTGAGCAAACTAAGAGTTTGGACAGCATTATTGAAAGGTGACAGACTGCTTACGCTTCAGGTCATATGCTAAGTAATTCCCACGGTTACCTGTTGTACAGTACAGAAGAGTTTATCTTGGATGGTTTTAGACTCTATCTTCAAACCAAGGTGATCTCTACAAATAACAGGACAATGGTATCATGAGTTTGTAAATGTACTTTATATGTAACCTCATTTTCAAGAAACAGAAATTTCTGTGCTTTCATCACCACGCCACGTTAGCCGACATGATAGCTTATGACAGCACACTCTTTCACAGCAGCAGTAACAAGCACTGGAACATTACAAAGGGTTACGATACTGGTCAACCTTGTGGCCTGGGAATTGCCAGGGCTTCGGAGAAGCAGAGGCTTCCCCCATCGTTTCAGTTGTTTTGTTTATTTATTTTTTACTCATCTTCTCCAACTCATTGTCAGCTGAGTTGCTGTTATGAAGGCACTGTAACAGGTGACTGGAGAACTCCCCTACACCCAAGGCTAAAGTACAAGAAGGCATTTAGGCCTCTCTCTCCTCTTCTCTTTCTGACCACAAGACCCTTTATTCTAGCACAACATCCACTTAAAGTAAAATACATGTAGCAGCTGTGCATGGTGCAGGCAGGGAGAGCAGAGAAGAGAGGCAGAGAGGAGCTCTTTCCAGCTCTTCCTTTCTCCTACTGAAGCAGAAAGGCAATGCACAGCTGAGGAATGGAGGAAGCACAGTGCAGAGGCAAAGCATTGCCTGATACTTGAAATCAAGTCCTCAACGCTAGGACTGCTGCCCAGTCCTTAGTGCTATGTTACCCGTAGTGACTGCTAAAGGTTGGGCTTTTTTCCCCATTAAACTGAAAGGAGAAACAAGTCAGAGGCAACCAAGTTAAATGACACAAAGGACCCCTCCTATGAGACAGCTCCAACTGCCCTAGCTGTGGTGGTATTCAAAAAGAGTTACGGAGAAGGAAAAAAAAAAAGAATTATACAAACAAAAGAATACATAAATATAGATTAAAAGATGGTAAGCGTTGTGGTGACACTTAGATTAGGACTAGATGTAAGCAGATTCAGCTCCAAGGTTTCCTAAGGGCTTGGTCTCCCTCGGATGAGAAATCTACACTTCAAAAAATAGCACTTCATGGAAACTTGCATCAGCTTCTTTACTGCAACGTTAAGTTTATTTTGCTGTACTCCTGATCTGAACACAAATGAGAAACATTAGCTGAGGAAGCATACAACCAAGACAGTACAGTTAGAGCTTGATTTGCCTGGTTTCACAGTCCAGGCTAAAACACCAACAGTTTCCAGCTCTGCGTGGTCTTTAGCAGCAGGCCATCACTTGCCTCGGTTCTGACACCGAACGAGCCAGCAGTCGCGGTTCGTGACCCTTAACTAGCTCTTCAGTGAGGAAATACACTGGGAAATGGAACCACCCATAAATGACGTGACTTCCCCAAACATGTTTGGATCGTGTCAGCCCCAGTGTTACTGGAAGTAATTATTTCTTTTGTTAAACCCTTTCAAACTGCAGAGCAGATGTAAGCATGCATTTTGTACCTGAACTCTATAGTGCTGTTGATCTCAACAGATTTAGCACTGGCCCCAAACCACCAAACATACTGATCTGCATTCAGGAAGAGTACTCATGTACTTAAATTAGACATCAATGTGCTTTAAGGCGAGATTCAAGTGGAAGTACTAAAATACTTCTAAAGTAAAGGCTCTTCTGTAGTATTAAACCGAAACTGACTTACAATGCTCTCCTCATGGTCAGATCTCTGATTTTGAGCAAGGATATAAAGTGTCAAAAAGGTTTAAAAAAACGATTTGGTACACAGCATGACTAGTACAAAGAGACCTTGAAAATAAGATACAGCTGGAGTTCTGCTGTGGTGTAAGTTTGCATGTAACAGTAAGAACAAGGTCCTACTATCTTTTGCTGTAAAGGAAGCACATTCATTGTTAGGCTGTATCATGCGACTTGCTTTTGGGCAACTTTTTTTAAGTAGCAGTTATTAAATTCATGCATTCCTTTACTAAAATCCAAGTGGGATTTGGAAAGTATTTAGTTTTCAAACAAGAACTCAGTTTCTTCATGAAGTTGGAATATTGCGAACTTCAATCATCTGTCTAAACATGAATTACATCCTGAAGAGGATGTGAACAACAGAAACACACAATACGCAAGGTGTATTAGGTTTTAAACAACAAGTGTTTGAGCAGTTTTCTAGTAAACTTCATGCAGACCAGTTGCCCCACTTCCTCTTTCACAACTGAAAACAAAAAAAGTTTCTCCATCTGCAAAAACAATCACTCTTGTATACTACCAGAAGTTTTTCAAGTGGCTTTACTATATTCCCCGGAGATAAGAGCCCACAGGGAAAAGGAGGCACACTCATCCTGTTTGCATACTCCTGCCATGGTTTATTCGGTCAGCAGCCAGGTAGTCAGCTAGACAGCTGCTAGTGTTGAAAACTTCAGTTATAATTAATATAAACTGCTTAGCAAAAGACAAACTCCAGTACCTCCTTTTCACATAAATTCTCTGCTAGAGGGAACTTGAATTATCAACTTTGATTACTTTGCTGGAAACAAGTTTTCAGTGTGCAGGCACCATACCCCAAACGGCGTTTCTAGAAGTCTCTTTCCACTGATGTTTCAGGAACCACTTTCCAAATCAAGATCTGTTGTAACACTGCCACATCTCAGCACAGCATTTGACTATATCTGAGAGGGACTGACAGAACAAATAGCTCCTAGAACTCCATGCACCACCAGAAATTTCTACTTGTTCATAGTCTCTTCCTCCTCTCACATCTCAAAGCTTTTTGATATTTTGGGAAATACTTGAAAAGGTGCATGACAACACCACAAATATATCCTGATACACCTCTGAATACGTGTCTCCTGCCAATGGACTATTAGAGAACTTTCAGTGACTAGAACAATAAATCTGATGTGCAACATTTACCATCGCTTTATAGTGGTTACTAATACTGCTATTACCTTGCTGTTTCTGTTGGCTCACAAAACGCAAGATCTAATAAAAAATAAAGCTCTTAAAACCTGTACGCAAATACTGAGACAACTTTTCTGTATATATTTATACCAATGCTACCTATTTTAGACAGGTTAACAGACCATCAAAGAAAAAATGTGCTAAAAAGAAACCAGCTTCAGCAATCAGATCTTCTGACTCGTACACCTAATCTGCTCAGACCCCAGCAGTAAGGAGGTGAGATGAACACCAGCACAGCAGAGCAAACACTCGTACGTTTTGTGCCCGCTTTTGCCATGCCTACAGAAAGAGGAAGAAAAGGCTTCTGCACCAAGATCTCCTGCACTTCTCATCCCTCATAGTCAGCAAACAGAACACTGATCATCCTCCCGACCCCATGACGTGCTCGTACTGCCTAACGTGCTCACATGCCACCCCCTCCCACACTGGGACCCTGCTGCTCCAAGCTCGGTTTGCCACCACGGACACCTTGCCACACAGGTCAGCACCCTGCGGTACTGCCACCTCTATTCACCAACTCCCACTCTCCAATGTTTTGACCTGCAAAGCAAAGGCCCCAGATCGGTTGGGTTTTTGTTAACAGAGAAGGTCAAGAAGCTAAGAGCACAGCTGAAACAGCACCAGATTGTAACCCATCAGCTACTCAGCCAGGTATCTACGCACAGGTAACTGCTATTACCCTGCTGGTACAGCCTAAGAGGGAGGCACCCACCCCAAAACTCAGCGGGGTCCAGCAGGTGTAGCGCCAGGAGCTGCTGCTGCATGAGTTACGAGGCTCCCAAACAGGGAACAACTCCTATCCATGCTCTCAGATCATATGTTAAGATTAAATATTATAAAATAGCTAATAATAAATTACTCAGTTCATTCTTTATGCTTTATGTATTATTTCTTGTGTATGTACACGTACAATGAATTATAAATAATGCACGCTATTCATACTTTCATTACAAGCATTAAGATTAAAACATTTCTAATGAAAAATAACAGAATAGTATTCAGATCATAATTAATCTGCACTTTCTTCCTCTGCTGTTTACCTTTTTTCCTTGACACTAAGCTGAAATCACCACCCACTAACAGCAAACATCTACTGCCGGAGGAATAGATCCATCTATTTGCTAGAACAGATGTCTGTATTAAGGAGGTGAAATTAGTTAGGAAAAAACAATAACCAAAAAAAAGAAACAAGAGCAAGGAGAAAGCCAAAGCTGCATTAGCCCAATAAATACATACATTTAGTTCTACTAAATAACTAAAAAAAAATCTTACCGTGTCTTTTCAGATTCACCAGGTTTCTTCTTTGACCTTCCTTTGTTTTGGTGACTTTGGCCTGTAATGGGAATAAAAGTATGTCAAACACAGTGATCATCACCTAAAAAATGCACTCGAAACTCAGATTTTGTTTGATAAGTATCAGATCTAAAATACTGCAATATTCAGGGCCAGCACAACCGAGAAGTTTTTCAAAAAGCCACCTGAGGGCTACAAGGTAAGTGTTATTATATTATTTTTATTCCATAGTAAATACAGAATTCTTTTAATCCCATAAAGGGAAAAAGATATTTAAGTAAAAAGCCCTTAAGGTTCAGTAGGATATGATCTGAGCCTAACATTGTAACACCTATTGAAGTAGACTCCAAGCCAAATACACCATCTATGTTACACCAAGCCAACGCTGCTATTTTTGACTATAACTACAATTTCTAAAGGTACGGACGGATCGCTACAAGAGCTAAGCGTCTTCATCCAAATTTGACTATAAAGGTTTTTCAGAATGTCTGCTACTTCGAAAGCATGTTGCTAGAAGAGTCCAGCGCAAGCCACACTAACCTTAGAAATCCTAACACATGAGTCAGAGCGAGATAAACGCCCCTGATGATAAGCTGTAAGTGTTTGGCTACGTGGAAATACCGGGCTCCAGCAAGAATGAATCTTGTGATACTGACTGATTTCCAGCTCTGAAACAATGGCTAAGACTAGGCAGAACTCCCATGCGCTCTCTAATTTCCAGCGTCTTCCATTGCAGTTGGTTAGTTACGCTGCTCTACAAAGTAACCCAGCCATCAGGAATGAGGAACAAGAAAAGCTGTGTTAACACTTTGATGTCGCTGGTCAAAAGCAGGCAGCGACTCCGGTGTTTTCTCTGGAATCAGCAGAGCCTATGATGGGGCACCCAAATGCCAGTGTGCATGCTCAGAGTGAAGCCCCAAAGTGTGTCATTTTCAAGAATTTTAAGCCAGAACTTCACTAGACTTGAAGGATTCCACAGCAACAGTGGCAAAATCCAGGGATGTGGAGAGCTTCCTTCTGGTAACCAGTTCCACAAGCAAGGCACAAAATCATTCTTCTGGACCGGTAACCAAAAAGTAACCGGCCCGTACAGCTCCAGAACCGCGGACACCACACGCTGTAGGAGCTCCCTGTAACTTATGGTAAGGTGAAGGGGGCGCAGGGGCAGATTTTTCTGCTGGTTAAACCTAACTCATTTAACAGGGCATAGAGGAATCCCTTCTGCCTCAGCTACCTGCTCCGACAGAAGATGGCTCTTTAGAAACAGCTCCGAAGGTGACTGTAGCCTCCTAGCACTGGTCACCCCCACAGAGATAACACACATTCCAGTACATGGATGTAAGCTCTCAGAGCACTTGAACCCAAACATAAGGTCTAGCTCCCAAATAAATCAAGATCTAATAGCTTGTTACACTTACATTCAATTGCCATTAAATTCAATTTGAAAAAAAGGAGTTACTAATTTTATACATAAAGCTTCAGTAATTACCTACCCTTAAAGATGTTTATTCATGATACTCAGAAAAGTGTTCTATATATTTAGATTTTATAGATATAAAAACTTTAAGAAGTTGAAGACATGGATCACAGACACCCCCAGACCTATCCATTTGACTGATCCCACTCAGGACAATAGAACATCTAACATCACCTCCACAAGCACCCCTGGGACTTGTGCCACAAGTGATTTTTCATGGAAAACTATGTAATGCCACAAAATTTGAATTAATCAAAGCGAAATTCAAATGTCATGAAGACTGAATACGTCCAGAATTATTTTATGAACCATTTATTGAAAGTGGCACAGGAGTCTTAACAGCTGTCTGCTGAAACAGTTGATACACATGCAAAGTTCCAAAGTAACGCTCCTGATCATAATAAAGATATTCAAATGATGGAAAACAATATTTCCAAAAGCCAAACTTTTCAAGTATATCACCAGTTTATCATTTAGAGATGGAGATTTCACTCCCTTTTCTTCATTAAATAGGTTTATTTCCCTTAAGCAGCTGACACACCACTCAAAACAAAACCTTCATGAAGTTAAAGAATGCAAACATTTCCTTGCACGATGAAATGAGAGAATTAAATCAGCCCTATTATTCCACTTCAGGAACCTAAAATTAAAAGTCTTTAACAAAAACGATTTTTAAAAAATTTCCTGCAGGAACTACTACTCATATGCCCACCAACTGAAAAGTACCTTTTTAAATCTGAAAGTAGTGTCTTTTAAAATGAAAGCAGCAAGCAAATACATATGCTGAACTATAATTAGAACACTTCAGGAATTATATTAATTCAACAGCAAATATAATTCACTTACCCCACAAACATTTTAAAGTATTAGCAGAAGTAACATTGCCTTTGCTAGAGATTCTCATTAGGAGCAACCAAATGTATTTAGCAGAAATAAATACAAGCTCAAAAAAATAGTACATGCAAACAAAAACCGTAGTGAAGAAGGACAGCACTGTTAAGATAAGATACAGTGGCATAAAGTTCCTTTACATTAAACCTCCTGCGAGTCACAAGCCTTTATGGGAACAAAGGATAAGAAAAAGAAAGCTGTTCTTCCCCACCCACACTAAACTTGTATCAGCTAGTCAGCCGGAGCGTAACTCCTCCTTTCACATCAAAGCCAAATCAAATATTTTCTCCTACATCACTACTGACATAATGAGTATGGGGGGGGAGGAGGAAGCAAGAATAGAAAAAGCACAGAATCAGCACAGGGCTTCTTTAAACGACTTCAGCCCAACATTTCACGGTCCTACGGTCTCTTCAGCACAGAAGAATTTTCAGCTCTGCCTTAATTTAACATTTTACAGGTTTGTTTTTTAATAATCTTACCACATAACATCTTTTCAGCAAATCAGTCTCAACTTTTCCTTTGCAATCCTTCTACATTTTCCATTTCACAATACATTAGCTGTTTTTGTGCACGTCCAAAGTCCACGAAAAGCAAGACCCCTTCTTCCTACTGCTCATTTCCAAATAACATTTTGCAATGTATCTTCAATGGCTTCCTAAAATCAAATTTTGAGACATTTCCCACTTTGGCACCTGTTCAGCTAAACATGAGTATGTGGAGCCCGAAGAACAGCACAACTGGGCACTGCAGACTGCAGACTTCTGCCTGGTCAGGACTAGGACCACCCACTGCCACGGTGGTCACAGCTTCAGAACACAGCATAGACATGCACCTGTCCAGATACAGCAGGGAAAATATCCCCTGCAAACATTATAAATAAGAACAACTTCTGAACGTCAAAGAAATCTCCTGTGCGCTTCCAGTTAAAGCAGGTTTACCAGATGATAAGAAACAGACAAAGTTCAGGGGGACAATTCACTTTGGAGAGGAGAGCTGTTCACGCTGGAAAGGAACACACGCACCATAGGAAGGGCCCTCTAGGACTGTGGTATACTGGGGGGCAGGAAGTCTTTCTGCAAAAGTGTTATTTTAATTTAAAGAACCATGAACAATAAAACACATCAACTCACACCTCTCAAAGTCTGTAGCCAAAGATCCTCTCTGTCAAATAGCTTGAAATATCCTTCCTCTCTAACAGCAAGATTCTTTTCTTAAAGACTGCAACAACCAGGCAGTTCTGCTAATTTTAGATCCCTTTACAGCTGAAAACTAGCTTAAAATGAGGAAAGCACTTCCAGCCTGTGACTCAGCATTCTACTTTTTAGTTCCGCTTTCAATTCTGAACTCATCCGTACAGACTGAAACTACAAAAGCAGAAGGAAACCAGACAGAAATACAGGAGAGGAGGAGTAACTAAGTCACCGCACCTCTCAGGGCAAAAGTAAAACATGATAGCTCACTGTTGTGAAAAGAGCACCAGATACACAGCTGCTCAGTAACAGCAACAGCGAGGGAAGAACCGACCCCGATAAACAGGAAAACAAACTCACTTGGTGGAAACTCCAGAGACCACACTCTGCCTTCTGTCCTCGGGACGTTGGTCACCTAACAACAAGTATATCAGTTTAGTTTGACACAGAGCATAAAAAACAAGTTGGAATTAGTCAAGCTTCGTAACCAGAAACTATCTTTAAAACTGACTCGCCAATTTCACTTGGGAATTACAATTAAATTGCGAACTACAATTTAATGAAGAAATCACAACCATAATACTGTACACTATGTCCCCAAAGAAACAGATAAAGAACAATTTCACTAATCAAGTTGAATTTCTACCCTTATGTTTCCCCCAATTTCACAACAATTTAAACAATCTAAAAATACCAGGGTTTTTTTGCAGTAACATTCCTCTCCATGATAACTTTATGCAGACCTACGTGATGAAGATCTGCACGCACAAGGGCAGATTAAAGTTTTCATAAGACAGTCAGAAACCTCACAGCACCTCCTGCACGCTCCGGAGCTCGCTGTGCTCTCCTCACCCACGTTTCCCTCCCTTTGCCCTTGTACCTTAGTTTCATTCTCCCCGCTGTTGAGTCACCTTTATTCACTGCCCGCCCTCCTGTAAAAGCTGCAAAGGGCATCTCACATGCACACGCTCCATTGTTTTGGCCCTGCTAGTTTACACATTATTTATCATTGTGCTTTCATATCATGGCATAGATTATCTGTAATGCATTTGATAGACTAAATTGTAAGGAAAAATATCGATTAGCCTAAAAAAAAGATAAAGACGATCAGAAAGAAGTAAGAAAGGTTCTTTTAAATTAATAACCACTGTGACAGAGTCACTGCTGTGATGCTCCCAGGTGTGGTGTGTACGGTGTCTGTAATCGTTAGGCACAATGAAGCCCTGCTTTCCTGCAGATGACCGCACATCCACCTATCACTGAGAAGCAGCGGATGAATTCCGTACCTCGGTTTGCTTGCACGCCCAACGTTTGCTTTTTTTTTTTTTTTTTTTTT
>VXAV01009333.1:205329-220062 GCA_013399715.1 Alectura lathami | reverse complement strand
GGAGCTGTGTGGTGCTCAGCTGCCTGCTGGGGTTAACCCACAAGGTCACAGACCGCTTTTGCACTTTAACAGTGAAGTAACATTCTAAGGGCAGAGCCAGGGCTTCTCCTGGTGGCTTTCCTTCCTTCACTAATGCGTGGCCTTGGTTTAATTATTTTTCAGAAACAAACCTCAACCCTGATCAGAGCACAAAGTTTAAGTCTCACGTCAGCTTTTAAATCTCCCTCACCATAAGTAAAAATAATCTAGTACAATACTTATGTTTGTAAACAGTTATTTAAATTTTAAGTAATCCAAAGAATTATCAAGGGATACCAAAATAACACAAGTCTATTTTGTATCCTAAGAGTGTATGACACTTGTTACAAGCCAAATTAGTTACACAACTAAGAACCACAACACCCTAGTTTTCAATATAACCCAGTACGAGCACTATCCAACCAACATTTTTTTCTATAGAAATCCATTCACAGAGCAACAAAATGATCTGTAACCACGCAAATACCTTAGCACTGCAACATCTGTGTAGAGTGTTCCGACAGAGCAGAACTCTGTATATGAAGCATCTTTGGCTAAAGCACTTTCCACTGAACTCTGTCCCACCACTCCACGCTAACTGACTCCTCTCCCAAAGCCAAAGGGAAGCCCACATCTGAAGGAGCACAGTAGTTAAATACCACAGGAAAAGTGAACTTGGCTGAGAAGGTAAACACTTCCTAGAACACAAGTGCTGCAAAATTTCGGGCACACCATTAAATGACATATGCCAGAATGGAGAAGATGAACATACTGATAGGCTTGTAATTCCATCTGTAGCATAACGTATTGTGGTATCATGTTTTTGATAGCGACGGTGATCTTTAGGATCAGACTGCGTTTGCTTTCTGTCTTTTTCTATTTCTTTCTGTTCTTGAGAAATGATTAACTGAGATTCTGAAGAACTGCAGCCTCTGAAATGTAAAAAGAGAGAATCTGAGTTTTTCCAATGTTGATGTCTTTTCTTGATATTTAAAGACATATTATATATATAGTGAATGAAACAAATCTACCCCTCAGAGAAGTTGCAATGTCGTAAACATAGATAAAGGGTTTGATCAAACATCCTTGTTTTATGCCTTCAGGTTGCACAGTATTAGGTTAAGCAAATGTCTCCAACAAAAAAAAATGATACAACAAGAAGAAAAACACAACTTCCTATAGATAGATGGCACATCACTACAAGTAGCCCAATAGAAACCAGGACGGTCTTTCAGCAAAATGTTTAATGAGCGGGTCAAGGATTATACTGTAACACAGCTGAATGCATAAAAATGGAATAGATTTTCACCATTGCCAAAGTGCATTTGCTAGCATCCAGTTCCCCTTCTAATTAGGATTCAAGTCACCTTAATCTCCTAATGAATGTTACACAGCAAAGATAACGCAAAACAGTTTTCAGACATCAGGTTTCTTCACCAGCCCAAGTCCATAATGTGCGGTGGATTAAAAAAAAAAAAAAAATCAAGTTGTAACTGTTTCCTGTTATTTCCAACATGGCTAGAACTTAAAACACTGAAGGAGACTACTTGGAAGTAGAAAACATCACAAGACAGCTTACTTAGAACCAGAAGTCCTCTTTACTCCTAGGCCGCATTGGGGCTGCTGTTCTGATTTCTTTCACTTTTATTTCTTAGTTTTGTTATACATCAGAAAACATCCATGATACATATTAATCTTATACCAAAGCATAGCTAATTTTAAAAAAACAAATAGCAAATTTAGCAGTGGCTTACTTTTTCTCATGAAGCAATTTCTTTGGTTTCTGCTTACATTCTTTAGTACCTGTAGAAAAATAATATAAGGAAAAAAAAAATCAGCTTGTTTCAAAGGAAATTTACCAACGAACCAATTTTGCTACACCCAATCTTGAAATCAGAAGAGGTTACCATTGATTTCCTCTAGTGTCTTCTTTAGCTTGTCGTTTTGTTGAACAAGATCCTTAAGCCCATCAAGAATATTCTTGCATAGCTCCTGAGCTCTCTCATTAGCTTCCAAAGCCAGCTCGTGTTCCCCCAGTAATGATAGCGCCTTGCAGAAGTGGTAGTGACCCTGCATGGACATCAGTTCAAATGTTCATTCACTCAAAGAAGACAGTTTATACTCAAAACAGCTGCCGTACACTGGGCAGTATGAAATGAAAATTCTACATACTCCCAAATTATCTATTATCTGTGAACTCAGCACACTGAAACAGAATATAACTCCCTGGGAGCAGCACCCAGCCTCTGGCTTTGGAGAAGAGCAAATGTGCCTTCCCCCCTCTACTTTCAACTTACGATTTGCAGTTCTGTAACTACCCTTCTTTACTCTTCTTTAGTCCAAGAATATCAGGAAATACATTTTGGTCATTGATCTGGGCTTTTATTATTCTGTGGACTACGTATATTCTTTTTAAAGCACTGTGAGACCAAAGCTATGCAGAACGATGTAAAAAGTGTTTTCTTCTGCCTTCACACATACAGAACATCATGTAAATAAGTGTAAAAAAGTAACATTTTAAATATAAATATGCAAGAAAACGATGTACTTGGCTGACTGAAGCAGAATTCCCAGATACTCCATTCCTCCTGCTGTCATTAATGCTAAATGCAGGTAGGAACACTTTGTATCTACTTGTGAGAAACCTGAAACTCAGACTCTGGGATCCTAAGCTGGTTTACAGCACTAACAAAACAAATTTTGAAACATAGATGAAACCAACCTTTGGCCAATTAGGCTTCAAAATAGTGGCCCTTTTTCCATCAGCAAGGGCTCTCCTTAGAGAAGGGAGGAAAAAGAAGAGATGCATTATTCATACTTCAGAAAAATCTACAGACCAGGGCTGCACTGTATACGGCACTATAAAAACGTAAGATATATAAAAGAACAGTTCATTCACCTGTGTAAAGGCATGGTCAGACAACATTTCTTTGCTGAAACTCACCTGGCAGAGTGTTGCAGTCTCAGCTATTTCACATCTGGGATCTTTACTCCCTCCCTCCACCTAACAGGTCCTTCAGTACTTCTGTATATGTAGTTACCCCTTACAACTGGCTCTAACAAGATGCTTCTTTAAAAGTTAAAGCCTCAGTAAAAAGCCTGAACACTAAATCAAGATGTTTGGACAGATATCATATTAGAGTGTTGTTACATAATCATAGAGACAGATCTGAGGGTTCAAGCATTAACTGTTGAGCACTGAGAAACGGTACCCAGCAAAAATCCCATCAGCTGAAGCCAAGGGAACGTGCCTCCCTGAATTCTTATCCATTAGGTGTGGTGGAATAACTAGTCAGTAACGGCGATCAAGGGAGAACAGAAGCTGTCTGCTGCTGCAGCTGCAGGAGAGCAGCACATGCAGCAGCACAGCGACAGCCCCTGCTGATAAAACTCTGCCCAGCTGGGGTCATTAAAGAGTTTGTATGCCCTTGGGTATACACTTCTCCTCCTTCTTCACAGAACTACAGCTCTGTGTCAGATAAGCAGGATGCAGTAAATTATGAAAAGGAGTGGTAACACATGGATTACTTCAGATGAGGAAGCTCTGGACAGCAGGTACTTTCACCAGTAACTCACTCCTTTGATAGCTGGATCACACTGACTCAGGGAGGCCATTAGGTCATGCTGCTGTTACTTTCTAACTAGAGAGGCCCCAAAGGCCCCCGAGGAGTTAACTATTTTACTTCCACACAGAGAAAAAACACGGGAAGAAGAAAAAAAAAATTGTTTCACATGAAAGTGTTTGTAAGTTGCCTAGTTAGTAACACTGGGGATTTCTGCAATCATTATAGCAAGACAGATTGTACAGAATAATCTGAAGGAGGAAAACATTTAATGGTAATGAAAGCTGGATTGCAAAGAAAAGCCTGAAATAATACACAGAGATAGTCAGAGCCTACATAAGAAGACCCAGGCAAGGCATGGGCTGAAGACCGTGATCAAATTCACAGAAAACAAAAAGCAGGAGCTTCCACAAGAAATCAGGCCAGAGTGAGCAGACAGAACTGGGAATCATCGAGGTAGGAGATGACTGAAAGTAACTGAGAAGTAGATCTGCTTCAGGTAGAGCAGAAATGAACGAAGGTCACAGCTTGTGAACGCTTCATGGAAAGCTACAGCAGGAATGAAAACGGAGGTCTCCTAAGTGAAAGTCTGAAGATGTAACTGAGAAGACCTAAGAAAACCAAAGACAACGAGTATGTTTTACACAACAGAATTCTTCAGGGTACAGAACATTAAGACACTGAGAGATGATGAAAGCAGTTAAAAAGATTTGAAAAACATTGAACAGAACCTCTAACATTGACATCTATCTGCAGCTGTGCTAATCACCACAGTGAGATCATGGCACACGCACGGTCCGACACGTCACACAATGAACCAGATGCAGCACTTGTCTCGTTCTCCAGTTTGCGCTGCTTGCCCTGTCATGCTTTTGTCTTCATCCACCCAGTCCTTTCTCTATAAGCATCTCTCCACAGCCTGGTACGGTGCTAGGAAAGTTCTCCCCTAAGCACTGTCAAAGCGTCAGCCCACGAGGCTAGAGACAAAGCTGAGCTGCAGTAACGGGTCCTGCTCCACACTGGAGCCTGGGAGGGAACATGAACACTGCCTCTCACCATGCTCCAAAGACGGGAGGAAGCTATGAACCCCAGGGAAAGCCACGACCTCTCTGGCACTAGCAGGTACCTGCAGAGCACTGTGTAACTGCATGGTCCTGTGCATCAGCACTGCCACTGCCAGTAACAGGCCACAACCTCTGCACCAAATTTACAAAGCCTCAGGACTGAGGCTTCTCAGCCTCACTCAGCCTGAACTGCAGCCTGGCGTGCCTGCAGCTTTCTGTCACTTGGTCTAGCTGTGACAGGTGTTTCCCTAATCTACCAGGTGTCTATGACCAATTATACTTCTGTTCCTCTGCACGGTACAACCATAGATTTAGATAGAAAAGCTGCTTATTGCTGTTATCTGTATAAAAAGACTCCAAAATGATGATGCTCTGTAAAAAGATAGAAGCCTGCTATGGCAACAGAGGCCTTAAAAAATGGAGACGCAGGATGCAGCATGGAGCACAGGCAGGAGGCGACACGAGATGGGGCGCAGGCCTGGCACTGGAGACCCCACGGCTATTAGCAACCCACCAATGGTCAGTTAAAGACATGCCAGATCTGGACAGATGTGACCTTCAGAGTAACAAACAGAAAGCAGCTAGTATCCATTAGAAGTACAATAAAACTCAGATGCAAGGTGGAGCCGCATGCTAACAAAGAGAACAAAGGCGCAGTAGCGTGACAGCAAACACAGAGGCGACCCCAAGTGGATCCTAGAGTGAGGAAGGAAAAACCAGCCAACGTGGCCATTGTATTCCTCCCAGAGGAACACTCTGCTTGCTGGGAGCTTTCTAACCCACTGCCACAGGAATGAAACTGCCAGCTCCAGCACCCGGAGGAGCAGCAGAGGGGTGCGCACAACGCCAGGAAAACAGGCAGAAACTACGAATTGTGTGGATGTCAATTTTTAATTCCACTGTTGTTATTTCTTTTTCTTGCAACAATTAGATCTGGACTAATAATAATCAGACCCTTAATTAAGACTTCAATTATACTAACAAGACATTCTTGGCTTTATACAAAAAGCATACATCCACCTTGCTCATAAACAAGATTTCTAGCTTAACAACTGGCTTAAGGAAGAATAACCTCAGAAAGAAACACATTGATCTCACACACACAGAGGTTTTGTTTTTCCCCAGTTGTATAACCCTGCTCCAAGTTTTAAGTGGCATTATACACTGCCAGCAGATACAGCTATTACTGATTTCTCTCAATGTCAGTTTCCTGAGGTACTAGCATCACAATTACAACATACACACTTCAGTGTTCTAAAAGCTTTCTTCGTAAGTGTCAGTTTGCACTGACAGGAGATCACAGCACTTCAGATCATAGGCAAGGAGTTACTTACTTGTACTGCTTCGTGAGAATTAAACAAAGAGCTCGGTTTCCATATAGAAGATGGTTTGCAGGACTTAAAAAAAAAAAAAAAAAGAAATCAGAAAGTTAGTAATGTATATTGTGGATTTCCTTCAAAATCCCTTCAAAAGTGCAAACAGCCACTAGCAAAAAGAAATAGAAAAAGCTGCACAACATGTTTTGTTTTGTTTTTTAAATGAGTGGCTCATGCAAAACTGATACACAAGATCAGGATAAATCTGAGAAAGCTGAACACATACGACATAACAGAATCCAGTCAATCAGTTCAGTTCTTACCAGAACTCTATGGCTTTAGTATATGACATTATAGCATGATCAAAGTTTCCTTGGGAAAACTCCTCATTTCCTTTCTGTTTCATGAATTCGCTGTTCTGTGAAATCGAAAACAATTCAGAAACCACTGCAATTAAACTCAGTTGCAATGCAAAGTAAAGAGAACAGCCAGTAAGAGGCTGCTGCAGCATACAATGGCAACATAAACAACTGATGTTCTGTTTACTAGGTCAGGATCCGTCAAGGAAATGATTTCTGTCTGGACAATTACTCACACAAGCTTTTGAAACTTGCATCTTTGATTATTTGGCCATTCTTATGGCCAAAAAAAAACATAACAAATGAAAATCACAAACTGATACATTCTCTCACCTTCCTACAGTTTTCACAGGTCACAGCTTGGAATTCTTCAACTAGATTACAATCCTCCAAAGCAACTTTAGTAATGTAACGTTTGCCTGTAGATAAAGACCAGAAAAACGCAATGGATGAAGGAGTAATCAGAGACAAAAAGCAGAGGGTTTTTTCCAGTCACTCCTGCAGTCACTTCCGGGCTAATGAAAAACACATAAACATTACTATTCCCTAACAATAACACAGGTAACTTTCCACTATTGCTTCTTCAAAAGTATTCATACTTACATTCAGCAAAGAAAATTTCAAGATAGATCCAACCAAGATCACCAAGTTTCTCCAGCTTCTGCAGAATACTGACATCACCTGTGTATCTGACCCAGTCAAGTGCATCCCCAACATCGAAGAAACCCTAGTTCAGTTGCAAGACATGGGAAAAAAGAGACAAACAGCAACGTTAAGTCTACATAAAGCAAAGTCCTAAGGAAAAAAACAACACGGTAGGCAAACTACTAATTTACCAGCAACAGTGGAGGCATTCCATGTAAATTTAACAGTGTTACTACAGCACTTACACGATGCACTTGATCCCAACTTGACGGCCTTTCAACCTTGCACTAGCTCACAAACACAAGTACCTGGGTAACTCAAGCACAGCACAGTAAAGCGTACTCACAAAACGCAGACATGCATTTTCAACCAGAGACAGGGGAACTGGTTTAATAACTCAAATTATAAAATTTTATCTAAAAACTTTTTTTTTTGATAACCGCACATCAAATTGCTTCAGCGTGAAGGGCCAAGCTTGATCAAAGAAACAACATTCTCCAGGCTATTAGATACATAAGCAGGGCAAAGACTTATTCTGTAAATCAAGACCTTCCTTCTACTCAAAATAAACTGAATTGTGTGAGCTACAGAACTTTCTTTGAATGAAAGGGATTGGGTGAAGAACATCTGTCGCCTGCAAAACTCTCACATTACCTGAGTTCACAGATTTATACAATAATTTTTAAAAACCACATGACTAAGAAAACCATCACTAAAAATGCAAGATGGGTCAGCAGGTACCCATACCACAAACTTAGCCAGCCATTCACAGTCCTTCAGACTGGATCAGAACCACTATACGAGAATCTCTTAGAAGAGAATCTCTTAGAAGATCTCCAGTCTGCCTCCAGAGGAGCATTTCTGAAGGTGTCCGTCAGTGATCAGCACAGCCCTATCTGCAGCCTCATCACGCAGCATCACCACTGCCAGTAACAGGCCACAGGACTGCAGGTTGTTGGGTTTGCAACTTGTCCTCACCTGCTCAGAGCTCTGCTTTAACTCGGTTCAACTCTTACAGCAATTTTAATTTTGACCATGTGGCTCTTTTATAATTTGGCTCGCTTTTGTGCAGTACAACAATAGTTTATATCCAGACACTAGTAACAAGTAGTTACTTGTTACTGCTATGACTAACAGCATGATGCAGCACTAAGAAACATAAGGCAAATAAAATGGAGCAAGGGCCCTGAAAACTGGAGACACATAAGTTTAGTGGAGTACAGGCATGGGAGAGTAAAAGACATCACAAACTGACACTGAAGAGTTAATGGCTATAAGCAACTGGCCAACAGTAGCTATAAAAACAGAAAAAAAAAAAAACAAGTGGACCTTAGAATTAGGAAGAAGAAAATATGAACAGCATTCCTCATAACAAAGAGCTACAGGGAGTGATGCCCATCCCCCTTACTCCCCACACATAAGCACGGGGCTGAAACCATTGACTTTAGGACCCCAAGGAGCCACAAAAGCTGAGCAAAACACCTCAAATAGGGTCAGAGACTAGGAAGGGCATGTATCACAATTTTAGTTATGTTGTTACCATCATAAACTACTACATGGAAAATCGTTTTTGTCTGTTTTCACTTCACCTGTAATAATTCATTCTGGAAGGTTTCAGCTCTACCAACCGTAATTCCTTGCCCCTATATATAAAGCACGTTTGCCTTCTGCCCATACCGAGACTTTCAGCATAGCACACCAACACCAGCACAGAGAGAGGACAAGCAACTGCACCAGCGACAGCCTGTGTGAGCTACCCCCAGAATGCCCTCCCTCTTTAGCAGCACAGAATCATCCAAGTAGGAAGGGACCTTTCAAGGCCATCCCATCCAACTCCCCTGCAGTGCACAGGGACACCTACAGCTGGATCAGGTTGCTCAGAGCCCTGTGCAGCCTGACCTTGAAGGTCTCCAGGGACGAGGCATCCACCACCTCTCTGGGAACAGCCAGCATCTGCTCCACAGCTCCTGTCACACACAGACTTCATTTTGTGGCTCAGAGTTGCAACAACTGCCAACCCGGCATGCATGCCGGTACGTGCCAAAAGCTACAGACTCCATTTATTTATGTAAGCATTTCAGTATTTTGGATATTTGTACAAATATTTTGTTTGTATTCACACATTAAAAAGCATTCTAATTAAAAACAATTCAAGAAACTTACATTTTCTATCCTGCTGCCAATCCTCAGTATGCCCCCAATAAAATGTGGAACATTCTAGCAGAGGGATAAGAAAAAATAAATAAATAAGTTAAGGCCTGTTAATTTTAGTTTCTACCTGCTCAGGTTCAACTCAGTGACATTTTCTGTTCCACTTGAATGCAGGAAGCAAGGAGAGGGAAGCAGAACGGGAATTCACCCAGGTCCTCTCATACAAAGATCGAATGGGGGACTCCCACAGGGGGAAACAGCACAAAGAACCCATCACACGAGAGAACGGGGAGTCTCTGCACAAGGCGAAAACAGAGCATTCAGAGGAGGGAGCGCCAGAAAAAGTGTGAGGAAGTCTGAATGCACAAGATCCATACGCTAATCCTGTAACGGTAGGGTGGGCAGAAAAGCCTAACTTGGAGTTGAACACAGAATTCCAGCAAAACAATTATTTTCAAAATGTCATACTTAAATTTTAAAAACCTGTTATCTTCCCTTCAGCTGCTGAAAACATTTATGTCATTCTCTCCTCTGCACTGCCAGTTTTAAGTCAACAACAACATCAAACCTTTTTCAGGTGCCATTTTTCTCACTGATACAACTCTTAGCAATTTACAAGGGCCCCAATCAACTGGATCATGGACTCTGCAAATACTTCATAAGGATTATTCCAACTGTAAGAAAGTATGTGACATGAAACTACACTTCTAGAAATCTGCAAGTCGACTATCAGACAACTTATTCACTCCAGTAAAAGGAAATGTCTCATTTAAAACACAATCCCAAGGTGCATAAGATAAAAAAAGAATTAACTTATCATACTTGAAATTATACACGAAGTTGGCACATAATACTTACAACAACTTTTTTAATCAAATCAACAAGGTCTTCCAAAAGCTGTAAACCACAAAGTCTCTTCCAATTCTGGTCCAAAATCTGTGAACTGCTTAAAAACGATACAAGTCATTAATGAGAAAAATAATGCCGTGTAACACAGTCTTACCTACTAACAGTCACCGTGATTAGACCTGAGCAACACAGTTACCAACTCAAGCCAAGCCTTTCGGGGGGGGAGAGAAAAAAAAAAAGGGATGCAAAGGTTACGGTACTATTGAAATACAAGGTGCCCACTTAAGTGCTTAAATACACTCCTAGATTGCAAACTTCAGAAACCCATTCTTAATATTTTCATCACACGTTCAAGAACTGAGCCTTGTGGCCTTAAGTAACACAGCTCACTGTAAAACAGTCACGCAGGTCGCTTTACCACCAGTGAGAGCACACAGCGTGACGCCTGCTGTCATTCACAGATAATGAAAAGAAAGGCAAAGGCTGACAAATCATTTTGAGAACTCACCTCCAGTCAGCCACCAGAGAATTAGTCTCACTTCTGAAGAGAAGAGGCCAGAAGATGCGTATCTTAATAACATTGCAGTATTCTCGCAGCGTGTCAGCTGGCTGACTGCACCACATTTCACAGGGATCGACACCTTCAAGAAAACAGTTAGAAACCAGATCACATGATTCAGGCACTACAAGAAATCCAAGTCCAACAAAGCATTCAAAGCGGCCTGTTCTTTCCAGAACGCCTTCCTATGTACTATTTAACCAGAGCAAGACAAGTGACTGGACAAGGGGGAACGGTTTTGAACTAAAAGAGGGGAGATTTACGTTAGATGCTAGGAGGAAATTTTTTACTCAGAGGGCGGTGAGGCCCTGGCACAGGCTGCCCAGAGCAGCTGTGGGTGCCCCATCCCTGGAGGCGCTCATGGCCAGGCTGGGTGGGCCCTGGGCAGCCTGATCCAGTGGGTGGCAGCCAGCCCACCGCAGGGGTTGGGGCTGGGTGGGCTTTGGGGTCCCTTCCAGCCCCAGCCATGCTGTGATCTGTGATTCTACAAATTTGAACACTCTCAATATACCTGACAACTTGAGGGTTTCTGTGGCTTTGCTTGTTTGTCTTTTATAAATTGAAGGCAGAGAGGGAATTTGGAAAAAGAACAGCTGGCAGGCTTTAACATTCCTTGCCCAAGGAATCACCTATGTTCTGAACTGCATTAACATAAACAATAAACTCATAAATGAATAAATACAGCTTCTAATGAGGAGCCTAACCAGGGCTGTGAGCTGCTGAATGGCTAGAAGAGATGCCACTTCCAAGGCAAAACATGACTCTCTCCTAGCTGTACCTGTTTAATTATTTTCTGTAAGAAATATAGAGTATTGTGGCATGCAGCAACTTGGACAAAACAAAAAGTCAGAAACAATTTTCTTTTTTCTCTAGAGGCCATTTGATATGTGATATGTGGCTCTTTCACAAATATAATACATGACCCTTGGAGACTGTCTTCAAAACACAAAGATCCCTATGAGACTATTGAGGTGACACCAGGCACTCTCAGAGCAGAAGCAGCATTATCTGAGGGTTTGAATAAACGCAAAAAATCATCTGACACAGGTGGTGGTTACACCTGAGTTTCCTACATATTACTCATTTCTACAGTGAATACTGATTTTAATAGTTCATAAAGCCATGTGCTTTTCCGAGACCATCTTAAAAATAATTAAGGATTGTAGGTGAAGAGTTTTGCAGTTAGTAAGATTGATTTGAACATGTCTTTAGACCCAAATGTATATATAACAATGCTTCTGCTCAGAGGAGACCAAATAATTTTTTAATTATTCAGACAAACTCAGGAAAAAAAAAGTGAAACAGCAATTGAAAGATGCAAGCACAGCACAGACGTTGCTTTAGGAAGTTACGTAATGTCAATTTAGCTTACATACCAGTTTTAGGTTTATGTGGAGAACGTTGTACAAATACCCCATGACCCTAGGGAGAAACAGGTTATTTCTTAAGGTTGCGTATCTTGCAAATGTGTTACTTCAGAGTTCCTAAATGTTACTAACGCAGACAACACAGATCTAGACATGAAAATGATTTCTGTGTACCTTCTCATCCTGCAGAAGCTTTCTGTAAGATTTAATAATGCTCATTCAATGCCCATCATCACCCCACTATCTTCTATGTCCCATCTGAGACCGGTGAACTCCCCTTGCTTTCTTCCCCCCATCCCATTTCACAAAGCATAAACTACTGCTTGTGTTCACCATTCTCCCCCACTTCTGGAACTCTGCCAGCTGTTTTCTGGGGCAAACAAGGACACTTCAGGTCTGCAGCATTTTGCACTATCAAATGACAAACCCCTTTCTATCAAATCTCCATAATTCACATTTAGCATAGCCAGAAAGCAAACAAGCAAACAAAGAACAAAAAACCCACTTCTACTAGTTAGCTAACACAACAGTTTAGTTGCACTCCTACGAATAAAACCATGTCAGTGCACATACCTACAAACCAAAAAGCACACCCACGGATGAATAGTGATGAATGGACACAAGTTTTTTAATAGCTTAAACAACATGTTAAATAGCACTAGGACCGTATTCTTCTAAAGAATTAATCATTCAAAAACAGGTAGTAGGCAGCAACAGAATATCCAAGAATACACCTAAGGAAACATTTTCAAGAAGACAGCACAGGTTTTCAAAATCTTAGCTGAGTTACACCACACTGTATCTACAATACTTCACTGGGTTTAAAACATAGTACTTCACACAGGCCTCTCAAGCTGAAGAATCAATTACTTTGTTCTGTCGGTCAGACCCCTACAAAGTCTGCTATTTGGAAAACACGGTGTGTGCCACCTGATGCATACTGTATGTATTATACCTACGTACAGCTGCACCATCATTGCACAGAAAGGCACAGCCATCTCCAGATGCACAGCATCTGTGAGAGAAGCACTCAGACAGGCTGAATGCCAAACACGTCGTTCATAAAGTTTCTTTCACAGCCCTTTACTCTTTCAGGGGCAGACCTCCCAGAAATACTAGCACACTGTGCAATGATGACTTACTAACTTGACCTGAGGCGGTGATGAGCAATCATATGATCCCACTGAAAGCAGCACTCCTGAGCAGTAAGTTATTACAACATCAGCATATTCAACAGAGAAGGACACTAACAGAGAGGAAAAAGATTGACCGGTATGTCAAAATCAGTTCTTCTTGAAAGACGACTGAGAAAGCAGCGTGCATTTTGATACAATATTAAAAGAAAATTTAAAACAAACAAACACAAAAAACATTCCCTTCACCCCCATCCCCAACACCCTGCCCTTGACACACCAAGCCCAAGGTGGTATTCCCACTAAAGCAGGCTTCGAAAACAAGGTTTAGCACTTGCACAGAATCAAGGGCTTTCTTTCTACAACACAGCACACGCATCACTTTGAAGGATGAAGAGTCTAGCATGTGTTGCTAACACAACCGTTAAAGCATTTCATTCTGCCCATAGGATAAAAAGATCTTTATTGATATAAACAATTTCCAGGGAGATGTGCTGGTAGTGGTCCCTAGTACAGCTTCACAAATAAGAAAGACACTTTTATCTGTGCTTCGTATTTTCTGCACAGAAGGAAGAACTGCGGCCCAGCTGTTTGTATTTGGCAGCAGCAATGCTTAAGATAAATAAATCAATCTGAAAGCAGCAAAAAGATTAACCACCACATTGTTCTAAAGGCTCCTCAAGCATAGCAGGAAATGGAAAATAAGAGTCAAGGAAAGCATTCTCAGAAATACTAAAACAGAAGAGTGCTACAGTTCACACAACAAAAACAGCAACTAAATAAGCAGAGGCCCTACTGGGCGCAAAGAACTAGAAAAAAAAAAAAAAAACATACAAGAAGACCAAAAGAAAGAATGGGTGAACACTACGCAGTTAATTCACAGTCTTGAACTCACGTGAACATTTGTGAATACTTCATGGTTACTGAATATGACACTCTAAGGGATGCCACCCCACATACAGCCTGCACACAAAAGACTGGCAGCGCTCTGTCAAGTATGACCTGCCCGTCACTGTCTGGCTACACACGCAACCAGTAACACCTGCCTGGTAGTGGATCCACAGTCTGTGTCCTACCCAGAGGTGGCACTTCTGCAACAGAGCAGTATGCGGAGTGGTACAAGCGACCTTTGCATCAGTTTGAATTGATCGACACCGGTAATCACCCTACAGACCAGGCCCAGGACAAATCCCATTGGAACATGTTGCAAGTTTCTCACCCCATCCCACACCAACTTACCAGCTCACAGCAAGATTTATCACCACCATAAAAAGCCAAGGCTGCAAACTCAGGTTCAGACACAGGTTCACCCATGGCACATGATCCTGAAGAAAAGGATTAAGAGAAATACAGTGAGGGGGGAGCGAAGAGGCAAATAACCCGTGTTTTACACAACTTATCCTACACTTCACAAGAGTTTCACACAGATACGTGTCCTTGATTCCACACGTCATACCCTTCAGGCGGTTGTTTCCAAGATCAAGTTAACAGCCAGGCAGAAGGACTCACTTTAGCCGCCCGCTAAGCCCCCGGCATCACTCCTGCACGCCTCCTCGCACCGGACAGCCAGGCTGGGCACGCAGCTTCGGCCACCGCGGTACGCTGGCAGGCACCGCGCTATTCCTGCGCACCCAGGGCCGATTCCCACGGCCGCCCGGCAGCCCGGCCTGACAGAGCGCCCGGCGGGGCCACCCCCGCGTCCCCGCAGC
>VXAV01009333.1:187367-198546 GCA_013399715.1 Alectura lathami | reverse complement strand
CTTCTACTTTTTTCTGCAGTTTTTATTGTGTTGGAGACTGACAGGATTTTGCACATCTTGGTATAAGGTTCATGTAGTAAGACAGATCCCCCCCAGGTGGTATCAAAATGTACGTAGGTGTAAACATGCAATAAAAAATAACAAAGGCCCACTGTTTTGAACAAAATATTGAATGCCAAAGAAAATAATAGAGCTGTGGTTGTCAAATTTGTGTAGTGATGGTAAAGGCTGTCTCTTTCCTTTCCGTCTTAGCTGGAAAGGGAAGGGTATTGACAACACTGATTATGTTTATGACGTTGAAGTTGAGAAATATTTAAAACGAGACTTTGGGAATAGTTTCCCATTTTAATCATTTCCGGGACTTTATCTTGGATTTTGGTCCTTTATTGCATGGCACTGTATTGAATGCTATAAGTCCTGAAGCTTCAGCACAAGTGCTTGATGTATGTCTGTGAACTAGCAGAAGAGCTAAATTCTCCATGTAGGCACATAATTTTATTTTTTATTGTAAGCATTTCCCTAATAGAAATTTTTTTTCCACTTTAATGGAGATCAACAAGGAGATGTAATAAAAGAGGAAGATGCTCAGTTATGAAGTTCAAAGGTACAAAGTCTATGGAGTAAAATAGACAAATGTTATAAGAAGGAAGCACAGTTTTGTTTGTGTTTACTGTTCCTACAGATGGAATGGCTGAAGTAAGTTTAGGATACAAAAATAAACATCCAATCTCACATTATACTTCGCTTTGTGAGCAAGAAGGCGATTTCATTGCAGGAAACAATGCTGAGTGAGGAAACTTTTGGCAGTAGTGAAAGGGAGTTGTCTTTCTCCTTGTGATACGTAGGTACAATTTTGCTCTTCCCTAAAGCATTCTGAGCTGTAGAGGCCATCTTAAAAATCTGAGCATAGCTTGGAGCACTGTCAGCTTGACTTGATGATCCTTACAATAACCATTGTGACGGGAGAATGGGCTAGAAGGTGAGTAACAAGTTACGTTACTCCAGGCTTTTTAATGGCAAAAGTTCAGATGTCAGTAAGCACAATCGAAGGCTTTCTCATATGAATCAGAACACTGTAACATTGGATGTTGTTACTGGTGCTGCAGATGTTTCTGCGAAGTTAGAAATGTGCCCAATTCCAGAGGGTTTATGCTGCCCTAACATTTTTAGCGTGTGGGACCAGGGAAAATGTATGTATGTTTTAGTTCCGCAGTCTAGATCTCTTTCTGGTACTCCAGTTGTGCAAACACTGACAGCGCGGCTCTGCCACCAGGGACGAGTCCGCGGGGAAAGGCAGTGGGGTAACAGTAATAGGTTTTGTCGTTCTTTATAGTGAGCTTTAAGATGTTGTAAGTTAAACTGAAAGAGATCGAAATGAAGTGATCGTAACTGTAGACACAGTGAACAAACCAACCAATGTGTGGCAGAACTTAAATATGAGACCAGAGGTAACAGCGAGGTAACCTGAGCAGTATTGGAGTCTTCTTCTTATTCTCCCATTTCGCCTTTATGGCCTGGAGAGTGTCGCAAACTCTCGGCTGTACTGGTAGCAATTCAGTTTTGTAAGAGTGGCAAGAAACATGAAGATATTTGCCCTCACACAGTGCAATGTGTTGCTAATACTGAATATTATAATACAATATAATAATGTATAATATAATAATATATTACAATATGATACTGTCCATGCTGAAACTCCCTCCTACAGATAGGATGAGAGGCTCACCACTGAAGGGAAAAAGACCTTTTGAATACTTTAAAAAAAAAAAAAAATCCCTTGGAATACTTTCTTTACCAGGCCTTTGCTGTGGACTTCACTTTCTTTTGTGGATGTAAAAGATAAAGTATTTCTGATTTGCAAAGAGGTTGGTTAATAAATGATTTCTGTGTAAATAGAATCTGTTCCATAATAATGCACCTTTTACATTGGCCCTTGAGCCGGGGTGGCCAAACCCTTTAATGCAATGTCCTAGTTACTGGTGTACTGTCACACTTCCAGCCAGCTCTGAAACAACTGAATTGAATGGGGTTTCTTTGTATCTCTCCCTCTTTTCATGGGATGTAGTCTGAGGAGGAAGTTTTGGAAGCGTTTAGTCTTGCTGTTCTGCCAGTTCGCATACAGAAAGATTGCCAAAGTAGAGATTGTTAGTATGCTGTGCAGTTGATGCATCAGCTTCATGATGAACCTGTTGCTAGAAGCAGCTGATAGATTAATCCAGTCTAGAAGCCAGGGTTATGTGGAGTGTAATTAAATGTCAGACGTTTCTGTGAATTGGACAGGTTTTGTCCAATCCAATTTTGAGTTCGTAAAAGCACTGTTGTGAAGATTGCCTTCTTTCAGTTGTGGCAGTGTAGTCCTGCTGCTGCTGTTAGTTTCACTGTGTAAATGTAGCTTAGAAAAAAAAATATTGCTCCCGTGATTATTTGGATTAAAAGAGAAATGATTACTGCATAAAGTAATACCGATTAACAAAATCCAGTGTCATGTAGTGGATGTGTGGGTGTGCTTCCCTTGGATATATGAATCCTTCAAGAGTTTGTCTTAATTAAGCTTGGAAGTAGGATTCAAGACTGTTTGTGAATATACTTTTTTTTTTCACTTTTCACATGAGTGCACACAGCAGAAATAAAATCACAGACGTTGTCTAGATACCTCTCCAGCATTCAAGTACCAGAGGAACATTAACATATCTGTCACTTTCATAATTTCAGACAAACAGCGGAAATCAAAGGTAGCGCTGGCTGGAAATGCTACAGTTGTGGAACTGCTACGGAAGTTCTGTGAAACAGAGACCCTGAGCCAACAATTTAATCTGCAGAGTGGTGCATTTCTAGCCTTGTCTTTGAAGTGGTAAGCTCATGATAAACTCATTATTTGGGGATGCTTTGTTATCTTTTTCCTGGAACTGATGGATGATTCTAAGGTCACGGAAAACTTCACAAGGTCAAACTGCAGATGAAGAAACAACCCAGAACTGAAAACTGAATGTTAACTGCAGCGGAGCTACAGAGATGCTGTATTTGGTTCACTTTTAGTCATTACTGAGTTGTTAACAAGCTGGTAAGGGATCACAGTGCACACTTTATTTTAGTATGCAAAAAAAGGTTATGTTAACTTTGTAACATGAAGACGTAGTCAATTATTTGACACGAAAATAAATTGCTGTCTTGATGAGGAAAATAATAATATAACTTTGGCTTCCAGTAATAACCATAGCTAAATATTACTGATCATGGAAACAGTGCAGTAATATTACCCTCATATTAAAACAGTTTGATGATAAGGGAGAAAGAAAATGGGATACTGTCAGAGTGGTATTGACTGGATCAGTCCCTGCTGATACAATCTTGTCAGACTTCTCCAGATGCATGTGCAAGGTGGTTTATTTTGGTATTTGTAACAGCCTTTGGTGAGACTGGTATCCATTATCCAGTTGCATTTTTCGAATAGCGAGGTTTGTTCTAATCTCCTAGGGAACATGTCTCTCTGAAATTGTCAATGGCTTTTTTCTGTTCCAAAGGCATGGGTTTGCAACAGCACTTGTTTGTGACATTAAAAGCACATCCGATGTATCCAGGATGTGGCCCATTAAGAACATTACATGGAAGGCCAAAGATAAATTTAGCTACCATCCTCTCTCCAACACTGACTAGAAGTGTGTGCTTACGTGAGGGCAAAGAAGATGGTAACGTTTCCCAGAATACCTCCCCAGCATACAACAATGGGAATCAGGAAACTTTGGGGACTTGTGTATTTTTCTTATGATAATCTTTCATTTACTTTTTTTAGGTAGGAAAACTCTTAGTTTCAACAACATCACAGCATAATCACAGGTTGGGTGAAGTACTTGTTTCATTTTAAACCCACTGCTCGCTATTTTCATTTGATGTTCAGTCATTCCCTGCTGTCTGCAAGCCTCTCAGCTGTTCAAGACTACACTTACATACTCAGTCATGTCTCCCCCGCTGAAAAGTTCTGATCTGTTCTGTTGCTTGCACAGCCTCTATTCTTGTTATCCTTTTTCTTTGTCAGAAGTTCTCTGTCAACACTCCTGAAGAACAGAACGCTGAAACCAATGGTCTCATTTTCTCAAAATACTCAGCTTTACCAAACAGAAATCTCCTTAGAGCCTGAAGGTGTTCTGGCATGCTGCTGGTGGTTGTCTAGGATGATTTTTTACAGACCTCGGTGAGACCCCTGCCCAGTCCAGGCTGATTAGCAGCCAACTGGTGAGGGTGCAGGACGGAGTTCCACACAAGGGGGGAGTGAGAGCCTGGAGGATGACAGGACTGATGCTGAGAGTAGGGTATTAACTCCAGATACAGATCTTCAGGAGCTCTGTCTGAATGTGGTGACTTCAGCGTGGATGACTTCAGGTGACTGTGAAAATGTGGTGACTTCAGCGTGGATGGCCAGCAACACATAGTCCCACCTGCTGGTGCGAATCTCTCCAGCTCAAAACCTCGCCTTACTGCAGGAGGATTGATCTCACTTGTAACTGGGGCTGGCCTCCATGTATGTCTTTGAGCCCTACGAATACTAGTTCCTTGTTCTTGTCCTGCAACATTTTTAACACCCGCCCTTGCTGCACATCTGTGCCTGCAAGCATGTGCTGGTTTCGTCTGATGCTTTTCTAAAGGATAAACGTAGCCCACTGCTGGGCTTCTTCAGGGCAGACAGAGAAACTGTGAAGGGGGAAGTAACAGGCAGCATGGCCTCAACAGAAAGGGAAGGATCAGCAAGGAAGAATGTACTGAATGTTTTTGTTTGTATGTTATTTTACATCATGGGTCCTTACATGGTGACATCATCTGTGTAATGCAGATAGCTCTTCAGTGTGATGGGTTTGTTAGGGAGCACTGCTCTGTGTGAAGATCTGGGATAGCTACCCAGCTACTGAACTGTTTTCACAAGGGAGGCAGTCAGCACCCTCAGCACATCCCTCCAGATTCCTGTAACCATCCACAGAGTTCTGAGCAGTTCAGCAATAATCAGGTTGGTTTGTATGAGAGAAAAAGAACAACACGGATGCACACAGGTGTCTTAAGACGTGAGAAGTGCTGCTCAGGACCTCTCCTATGAAGAAAGGCTGGGGGAGTTGGGCTTGTTCAACTTGGAGAAGAGAAGGCTCTGGGGAGACCTAGTTGCGGCCTTCCAATACTTAAAAGGAGCTTATAAACGGGAGAGAGTGACTTTTAACACGGTCTGATAGTGATAGGGGGTGTGGTTTAAACTAAAAAGAGATTTAGGTTAGATGCTAGGAGGAAATTCTTTACCCTGAGGGCGGTGAGGCCCTGGCCCAGGCTGCCCAGAGGAGCTGTGGGTGCTCCATCCCTGGAGGCGCTCAAGGCCAGGCTGGGTGGGCCCTGGGCAGCCTGATCCAGTGGGTGGCAGCCAGCCCACGGCAGGGGTTGGGGCTGGGTGGGCTTTGGGGTCCCTTCCAACACAAGTCACTCGCTGATTCTATGATTCTGTGACTCGGTAGGTGAGGACAGAAACAGTAGATGTTGGGAGTGAACTCAGCTGAGAGCAGAGCTTCTGGCAAGGAAGAAGTTGAGGATTAATGTACAATAATTTGAGCAGTGTTGGAAATATATCATTATAACTGACCTGTTAAGTGATCTTGGATGTTCTTCTGCTTAAATGTGCTACAAACTGGATAATGATGAAGCTGGAGTGTATATATAATGTTACGATCTCTAGTGAGAGGAGTGAAGGACCTTTAAAATGTCTGTATGTTAGTTCCATACGTTGGGAAGGGAATATTTGGAGATGATGAATGAGTGAAGTGTAAAAAAGCTGGATTTTCATTTGTCATACTAGGATTTACAAATTCAACTAGTTTTTGTAGTTCTGTGTATTACAGGACGCTATCTCCTTGTGTATCTTTAATTAGTAGATCCACTTTCTACTTTGTGGATGAGTTTATGAAGAAATGAAATTCTTCCATTCTAACATGATAGTTCATTTGGAATCCTATTGGGCTAACAAATAAGACCCAAACGAAATTAGTCCATAACATGTTTTAATGTGCCATTAAACTTTATCGTAGTGTTTATTGGCTGACTTTTCTGACTGACAGAAAAGCACATCTCTGATTAGGTGGGGAAAATCCGAGCATAGCAGAAGGTACCACAAGGCTGTCACTTAAAACTTGTCTTGACAGGAAGTTGTGTTGGAATCTCTGTTGACATGGATTAGGTTAATCTGGCATAGAGTTTTCATATCAGAATAAATGTGCCCCACAGAACAAATACGCAATAGTCTTTGCATTTGAAATCATTTCTTATTTAAATTCTCACAAATACCGTGTTTCAAAGCCTTTGGATTGTGTGGGGCTCTATACTACACTATTTTGCCCCATAATCAGCCCTATTTTCATTTCACCAGGACTGCAATGCAAAAGAATAGTGAGTAACTGAATACAGTGCTCTTCATGTTCTTAATCCAAGTGTTACTTAAACCAACTCCATTGAAAACCTTATCTTTTTGTTAAGTTTCAGGGTTTTATTTAAAAGTCTTTCTAAACACAGAAGGATTTCCTCTTAGATTCCACTTGCAGTGACTCATCCTTCTTGGTTAGATAGCTATAAAGAGTCTGCTTATGAGCTTTGATGTGTTTGTTCAGTCAGATGTTTGTTCATCCCTTCTTGACAGTTCCTTTTTAATTGCTTGATTTATTTATTTTCTGATTATGTATTTGTAAAGGCTGGCAAGTGTTCATTATTAGGCTGAACTGCTTTCTTCTTCATCTTCTTCAGAGTCAGTGTCATCATTGTAGAAGTGAATTGTTGCTTGTACTGGAAAACTAGCCAGAACCTTCTCTCCAACGCTATTGAGAAACTTTTGGCGTTTGGACTTGGGCAAATAAAGTCTGGTAAGAAAACATATTTAAAGAGAAAAATTAAAACCATGAGACACTCTCTCAGTGAACCTACCTTGACTAGTAAAATCTATTTTTATCTTTCTTTGGAGGGAGAGAAATCCTGAGATTCCTTGTCTTCTAAAAGAGAAATTGCTGGCTGAAATGTGCTGTTAACTCTAAGATACCTCAGTTACTTTGGGCATGTCTTGTACTCTGTCTGTCTAAGGTCCCTCCCCGATAAAATGTTGACAGAGCAGTGATGCATGCTTGAGATTTTTTGTTTTGTATTCAGCAGAGTACAGGGAAGTTTTCCATGTGACTGCGTGAAGTTTGTGGAATGTTCAGGGATCTTGGAATTAAGACTAAGAAACCAGATTAAGACTAGAGTGTGTTGTCTCTTGCACACAGGTTGATCTTAGTATTTTTAGTGTCTCCAGGCGGAGGAGGAGGTGTACACGGAGATTTATTTTTAAATTCCTATTGTTTTTTATTGAAAATTTGAACATATATTAATTTACATTTCAGGCTTTCACCTGTTTTCCCACTGAAGCAAAATTTGTTGTGATCTCTATAGATATGTATGTGGTCTTTGCATGCATTTGTATGCACATCTCTTTCTCTTTGTTCCACTTTAGCCAGATTTCAATTAATTTAAAATTTTCTTGTAAAGAAGGGGGATATCCCATTATTTTTTCTATTGTAATTGCAAGTCCATATCAGGAGTTTCTACATCAGTAAGCCTTGCAGAATTTAAATCCTCAAAGCATAGGAAACATAGGAAAAGCTTTACCCGGTGTTTACCTTTTATTCAAGAGCAAATTTAAGCAACCTCAAGACAAATATCTGTAACAAGTCCCACACTGCATTATTATCAGTTCATGTTAATTGTTTGGGCTTGGTATCACATTAGTCAATGCAAATATAAATTAGATCAGGTAGGATAATGCAATTTCTTTTATGGTGACTTTTTTTTTTACTTTCATTTTCCGAGTATTGTTTCAGGTTCTGTTCAGCCTGGGCATCTTTCCTTGTGGAGGGATAAATGTCTGTGGAGTTTGGTGAGAAGTTAAACTGCATGATTAAAAAGAGACGCTCCTGAGCGGAACTAATGCTTCTCCCTAGAAGAAATATTTTCTTCGAGGGTGTTACTTTCCCTGTATCAAGTGGTAGTGTTTGACTCACCTCACTGGATGTTGAAACCCCAGGGCTCCTTTTGATCTAAAATTTATTAGTTGACCATCTAGTTCTGACTGTAAAGAGACATAGTTATTATATAGAATAGGCTAAAAATGAAGATTTCACTCTTCTACAAGCAACTCTAAAATTTAAAAGTAATGTTCCTTTTATGGTGTTCTGCACTTTTTTTTTTTGTTCCAGTTGTACATTCTTCAGAGATTATTTGTGCCCACAAGCTGCCCATAGGCATGCATTTAACAAAGCATTGCAACGTGCATGTTTGATGAACCATAAAGCTGCAAAGTATTGTACATTCTGCTTAAGAACTTGTGGAATATCCACAGAGACTGGAGAGCTAATAACATCACCACAGTGAATGAAAGAAAAGGTGATTTTCAGTCAGTTTAAAAGATTAGGGGGCTTTAAGGGTTTATAAAGTACCTCTTAAACTATACTAACCAGTTGGTTAGCTGGTTAGCTGTAACCAGAGATCACATGAGTGCAGTAAGAGTCCAAACAGTAAAATCAAGAGGCAACTGGCACCTGATATTTCTACTCAGTGATCAGAAGCATTTTTTGATGCAAGAAACTAGGTAACAAAAATCAATTTTAAATATCAAAATGAAATGTAGCAAGTAACAAATTCCTCCAAATTAAGGTCACAGCAACAATAATAATAACCTGCAGTTGTTAACATTACAAATCCTATTTTGATTGTAAACCTGGAAGAAACTCCCAGTGTTGCTGAGCCCTATCACTTGAAGGCATATGTTTTCTTCCATATCAAGACATCTTTTCTCCTCCAATTAGTATAAAATTGACTTTGCGTAAAATAGTAATATTTAACCTTGTTGTACTAGAATTTCTAGTGAACAGAATCCAGAAACTATTCCAAACAAAGATGACTTATGCCGCTGTCTGAGCAATTCGCCTGTCTTTCCCTTGGGCTACAGATTGAGGACGGGGTCTTAAAGAACTCTCTCTGTACATTTTACTTGGCCCTTTTCTCCCATGCCTGCCTGTCTTGTAGCCAAAATGTTTTGTCTCCAGGCTGTTAGACTGATGTTGTTTTTTAATCAGGAGACTCATGTACATTGTTTCCACAGTACCTAGTGAAATGGACTCCTGATCTGGCTGAACATTGTAGATGTGGTCATAATATCTCTGTTAAATAATAAACGCCATATACTATTGTTCTTCTTTCATATTTCTCTTAAAATTAAAGTAGTCATTTTACCTTTATTGACCTGTTTTTCTACTATTTTCTGTTTGGAATACTTAGTTTTTAAGATTACGTATGCAATAATAAGTATTGATTTAACATATTATATGTATACGTTTTTCTTTTCAGACTGAAATACAGCATTTCTGGAAAGCAATTCTGATAAAGCCAAGGAATTACAGTTAATTCAGTTAGAAACCTCAGTAATTTGCTGAAGAAGATGCCTCTTGTTTTCCACAGCTGTGGGATGTACTTATACATTAGTGAGAACCTCTTTCCACCACACAAAATATCCAAGCACTTTTCCTCAGTTGTCGTGACCCTGTTAAAGAGCGTATCAAAGTGCTCCCAAAGCCCTCCCTGAGCCCTCATTAGGTGCCCAGTTACAGAGGCATCTAGGATGCTGAAGGAGAGTGAATGGGCAATAAGATATGGCCCAGGAGAAGGATCTGAGCAGCTTTGGTCAGGAAAGAGAAATTTAGAAAAAATTCAAACCAGTTGTTTCAATTGAGCTTGGTTTGACGCAGTGCCAAGCTGCGTTATGCTAACGCTGCTAGCATTGGCCAAACTTCATCCTTGATTTGTTCTTCCTGCACAAGTGGGAAAAAGCACAAGTGTGAATTTCAATTTTGAAGCTGTTTGAATACAATTTTCTACGAAAGCACGATTTCAGTAATAAATCACAACTTCAGAAACCTTAATTTCTTGGAATTGTCCCTGTAGGCTACAATTCTTCTCAGGACAGTAAGACTATTCTCATCCTTAGCGAATTTACAGGTGCCTCGGGGAAGGACGCTCCTCCACCCCAAGGTGCCTGCCAGTAGCATGGCACTCCAACAGACCTGTACGGCTATAACCTCCATCTTCAAGAGACAAAAAGTACGTGGTAGAAAACATATTGCATGTATTAGAATATAGTAGAAATTGGGAGCCTTCAAAGACTTGCACTAAGAAAAGTTGTCTTAACCTGCTGAGCCTTTGGGAAAAAGTTGAAGATGTAGCTGTGGATCTGATGCTGCAAACACTTACACAGGTGCTTAAAACTAAGCATTGGAGCACCATTTCAATACATTTTTAAAGTTTGCAGTGTTGGGACCTATGCTGAATGTGCTTCCATCTCTTTTTGGTTTTATCCTCTTATCTGACAGATCTTTCTAAATGCGTAAGTAAAACTAGCTACCAATCAATGGGCCTTTCAAAGGCACTTGCCAGTAAGAGCATTTAAATTGATGGTTCTGTGGATTTCCTGGCTGTTTTAGCTATAGCAACATCCCTCCCAAAAATCAATCGATAACATTGTGCACCTGAAGGTATTTTTTTAAAAAATCTCATCTTAAAGTCATTTTCAGTTGGCATCTTTTCCCACGATATACAAAATATCACATATGGATTAACTGTGGAAATTTCAAAATGAGAATATTCTTCTTATTTTTGTAATGAATCAAATAAAAACTGATGTAAAAATATGGGTTGTCTTAGTGAGCAGTGTTTTCTGCAGCTTTTTAGGAGCTGATAATGATTCTATACCTGATACTGAATTAGAGATACTCTTAAACATTGTCAGATATAGAAAACCTCATAATTAAAAACATTTTTTAATGCTGAAGAAAATACGTTTAAATTGAAAAATTAAATAAATTAATAGAAGATGAAGCCTCGCTTCCTGAATTCAGACATCATCTATTTCTGTGCTTGTTTTCTATGAAGATTATTTTCTCCAGAGTTTAATCTCACCATTTGTTGATTCTCTGTCATTTCGCCATCTCTAGCTGTGAGCATCCAGGGCCTCCATAAACCAGGGCTGCTGAAAGATTAAGATAGAATAGCATTCCCACAGCTAATTCTGTGGGAATTATATCCAGACAACATCCATACAATAGAAGTCCTTTGTTAGTTTCTGCTGGCATCTTTTCAG